>CM060311.1:39536948-39539448 GCA_030674185.1 Monoplex corrugatus | reverse complement strand
TACAAAACCGCACGCACGCGTACACACGCTTCACACATTTTAGAACAATAAATCATTCTTGTGCCTAACCAACCAAACCCACACTCACACGTTTTCACACACATGTACACACACGCGCACGCACACACACATACACAAACTCTCACACACACTACAGACACACACACACACACACACACACACACACAACAAACACAAACTCCACACACCACACACACACACACACACACACACACACACACACACACACACACACACACACACACACACACACACACACACACATTGTTTCTGGTGGATACCATCTCATTGCTAGTTTCATGACAATGGTATGGTTGACAAGGCTGCCAATCAAGAGGCTCACCAGAATCAAACATTATAGCTTACTCTTTCCTTGAATGAAAATTATACATGTACATTATTAAGCTTAGTGTACACCTATGTTTGGAAACAGTTCGCCGATGATCAGAACAAGTATAATGGTAAGACGAATTTTGTAATGCGTAAAACAACTAACTGTTTAATGTTAGCAAAAAAAACATTCTCTTGCGTACTGGTGGAAACTCGATGCAGTGAACACAAAGCACACACCAGGAATATCGTACGTCTTTGTAAACAAAAGATAACAACTACTATTATTCTTTCTTACATCAGGATACATGACATATTTTTATACTTTCTAAGCACACAATTTCCGATATATTTAAACCAACATTATTCAACATGTGAATATTTTGTCAGCCTGTCAAAAAGCCAGTAGATACTCGTTTGTGATTCGTTGTAATTTAAATGCCCGCTGTTATGCTTAGGCAGTTTATTATTCCAATAATATATCATGGTTAAGTTACTTCATTTGTTAGTACTTCCCTGCCTTCTTCCACGTGCCTTTCCATCCTTCTTTCTAAGGCTGAACCTACAAGTATTCCCTTTGCCCTTCCTGTTTTATCATCCCACCCCACCATCGTTTTTCTTCTTCTATGTCTAAAATCACTTTAGTGAATAGACATCAAACCAATGACCACACACACACACACACATACACACACACACACACACACACACACACACACACACATACACACACACACACACACACACACACACACACACACACACACACACCACACACACACCCCACAATTCACAAATATGGTCAAACTAGTCCTACAAAAACCATATCCTGCACATGCACACACACACACGCAGAGAGAGACAGACAGACAGACAGACAGACAGAGAGAGGACAGAGAGAGCCACCATCCCAATCAATGCAGCATGTGATCGTTTGGTAAAGATAATTAGGCAAGTGAACAGACCACTACCGCATCATGCACACACACACACACACACACACACACACACACACACACACACACACACACACACACACACACACACACACACACACACACACACATACACACTCACATCACACAGTTAATGTACCTAGTCCACCCCCAATCCCCTACCCACCCGAAAAAAAAGAAAAAAACATATAGGCACCTGTGCGAGCATTCACAAACTGACATACACGTGTATAAAAACACGCAGAGAGGATGTGGTCTAGAGGTTAAAAAGCACCTGTCTAAATTCCTGGGGCGTTGTTCACACTCGCGCAAACTCGTGCCGGCGTACTAGAATGCCTGTGCTCTATACCTCTCCGACAGACAATCCTGCTGATATGAGAACTCAAATGGATCTTGAAAGGCCGTAGAAGATTAGTACCTAAAGGATAGTGTTCCACGGACATTACAGAAAGTAAACGAGACAGTTTTGAAGGAGGCAGACACAAAGAGACTAATAATAAAGAAGATGTAGAAAAAACAACCAACATTTATAGGAAAGAGAAATTAGAACACCTGCTCACAGCAGGAAAGCTGGAGGGAATGAGAGCACCGGGTAGACCAAGGGAGAAAATGTTGGAGACTGGCTGAGGACAGAGAGGGTGAGAGATGTACTCGCAGCGATAAGGCATAAATTGGGATGGAGGGCCATGATCGCCAATGTCATGCGGCAGGGCACATGATGAAGATGAAAGGATAGTGTATTTATCAGTCTAGCCTTACAATCTTCTCTTTTGCTATATTATGTGCTATTTCATTTCCATGTACATTGCAGTGGGGAAAGAGTCGATCCAGTGGAGAACTACTTTTTTTTTTTCAGAAGAACTCAAAACGCGGAAAAGTTAACTAAAACTGACGTAGACCCTTGGTCCCAAATGTAGAAGAGATGGACAGATGGCCACTGTCCCTAAACATGCACATTAAAACATTCTCAATGATTACAGGTAATACGTTTTATCAAACGCATCCAGCAGCAGGGAATTAAATTGTAATGGCTACCTGGCTGAACCTATCTCTCAGTGACAAAAAGAGCTACTTACTGCGTAGCTTTCATCGGCGATCCGGCCGACTTCTTCAGCGCAACTGCCGGGTTGAGAACTGGCTTCAGTGCGCACCGCCGTGAGCGAACTCACGACAGTGCGACTGAATAAGTGAGG
>CM060311.1:39529448-39531948 GCA_030674185.1 Monoplex corrugatus | reverse complement strand
GTCGTTTTACCCGAACGCATGAAAGAATATGACTATGAGTTATCTTCTTTCCACACAGACACACTACATTCCTGGTGTATTTTGTTTTGAATGCATCAAGTTTCCACCTATACATAAGGGATTGTATACTTCTGCTGGCAGGAAACTGCTTAGGTGTTTTACTAATTTCAAAGTTCATGTAACATTTATTATACTTTTTCTGTTTATCTTGAAACTGCTTCCATACGTAGGTGTCCACTAAGGTATAACACTCATGCAAGGAGAGGGAAAGTTGTATATGATTTGAATCTGGTGAGCTCTTTGCCCCCCGTTTGGCAGCCCTATCAACCATATCATTGTAATGAAAAGAACTATGAGATGGTATCCAGCAGAAAGTAATATCAGTGCCTCTTAAGGATAAACTATTAATCAAGTGAATAATTTCCATTATCATTTCAGATCTTGTTTGTAATTTTGATAATTCAAGAGCTTGAAGTACAGATTTTGAATCAACGCAAAAAAGTATCTTGGGAATCGTCCTAGGAAGATTGATTATATAATTCAAAGCCATTAGGATTGCAAGTAGTTCTGCAGTAAAGACAGATTTATTAAGTCCTATACAGAAAGATTTCTCAATTTTGAGAGCAGGTATTAAAAACGCTGAGCTGCTTGCCTTTCAATTATTGATCCATCAGTGTAAACTTTCAAGTGATCGGAATAAAAGTCTTCTACATGACATTTAACTTGACTCGCCAGTAAGTTGGTATTATCTTCTTTTTTTAAGTCAGTGTGGTGTATGTCAAATCGTGCTCTTTGGAGTTCCCAACTGGGTACTGGTGAAAACGAAGGTCTTAAAGTTACAGGATCTGTTTCTAGATCAATTCCAGAGCCTTTCATAACATCAGCTGTAAATGTTGCAAGTGTGACCTGTGTGGCTATTGATTTAGCTCTGTTTGGAAAGTCGGTGTCTGATCTTACTTTTGTCTCTGTTTCGATGCTGTTTTCTATAGTAGTGTTTCTTAACAAAAATTTAGTAGAAGCGACTTTCCTGTTTTCATCAAGCGGTAACAATTTGATTGCATTATATGTGCGAAGGCAAGAGGCATGCATTGGAAGACCCAGCGCAAGTTTGAAACCTTTACAATCTATGCTCTGCAGTTTTGTTAGTAAGTGCTTTGGTGCACTGAAGAAGATTTCTTGGGCATAAGTTAATTTAGATCTAATAAGCGATTTACAGATATGAACAAGTGTTGATGTATCTTGTCCCCATATCTGTTTGCGAACTATTTTCAAGAAATTTAAACTTTTTTGAGCTTTTGTTAATAAGTATTCAATATGCTTATTCTAAGATAATTTCGCTGTAAGGAAAACTCCTAAGAATTTAACCGACTCGTTATACTGAAGAAGAGTATCTCCCACTTTGAGCGTGGGAACACTTGTGTGTGGTGTGTGTGTGTGTGTGTGTGTGTGTGTGTGTGTGTGTGTGTGTATGTGTGTGTGTGTGTTTATGTGTGTGTATGTGTGTTTGTTTGTGTGTGTGTGTGTGTTTTGTGTGTGCGTGTGTTTGTGTGTGTGTGTGTTTGCGTATGTTTTGTGTGTGTGTGTGTGTATTTTGTGTGTGTGTGTGTATGTGTGTGTTTGTGTGTTTGTGTGCGTGTGTGTGTTTTGTGTGTGTGTGTGTGTGTGTGTAGTGTGGTGTGTGTGTGTGTGTATGTGTGTGTGTATGTGTGTGTTTGTGTGTGTGTGTTTTGTGTGTGTTCGTGTGTGTTTGTGTTTGTGTGTGTGTTTGTGTGTGTGTGTTTGTGTGTGTGTGTGGGTTGTGTGTGTGTGTTTGTGTGTGTGTGTGCTTGTGTGTGTGTGTTCGTGTGTGTGTGTTTTGTGTGTGTGCGTGTGTTTGTGTGTTCGTGTGTGTTTGTGTGTTTGTTTGTGTGTGTGTTTGTGTGTGTGTGTTGTTGTGTTGTGTGTGTGTTTTGTGTGTGTGTGTTTGTGTGTGTGTGTATGTGTGTGTGTGTGTGTTTGTGTGTGTGTTGTTTTGTGTTTGTGTATGTGTGTGTGTGTTTGTGTGTGTGTGTTGTGTGTGTTTGTGTGTGTGTGTTGTGTGTGTGTGTTTGTGTGTCTGTGTGTGTGTGTGTGTGTGTATGCGCCTATGGATATGTCTGTGTGTGTCTCTGTGTGTCTGTGTTGCGTGTGTGTATGTCTGTGTGTGTCTGTGTATGGATGTGTATGTGTCGTGTGTGTGTGTATGTGTGTGTGTGTGTGTGTGTGTATGTATGTGTGTGTGTGTGTGTTGCTCACACGATAGAGAGGCTAATTCATTCTCTCTCTCTCTCTCTCTCTCTCTCTCTCTCTCTCTCTCTCTCTCTCTCTCTCACTCTCTCTCTCTCTCTCTCAAGTACACATCGCTAATGATATAAAATTTCCGAGAAAATATACAGATTCAAGTGTTTTTGGTGATCAGCTGGTAGAAGCCGTATAATATGTTTGACAGTATTGTATTAAATCGCTTGTGAGATTTAGGCTT
>CM060311.1:39516948-39524448 GCA_030674185.1 Monoplex corrugatus | reverse complement strand
CTCTCCCCCCCCCCTCTCTCTCTCTCACTTTCAGTCTGTCTATCTATCTGTCCATCTATCTACCTCACAAGCTATACAAAGCAAGAAGAGAATATAAAAACCTGATTAAAAAGGAAAAGAAACAAAATAATGAATTAATAATAAACGAGCTTTTTTTATTAAACGGCAGCAGGTATTTCGGAATACAACGTATATATTTTCGAGAAATAAGTCACAGTCTTCAAATGATATTTCAATCACTGACGGGTTTTATTCTTTCGAGGACGTGTTTGTAGCCTATTTTACCTAAAAATGAAATTAGAAACAAACAATACCTGTGCGTACACAGCATGTACACTAAAATCAAAGCTAGAATAAGTATGATGCTAAATTGCATTAGTAGAGTTAAGCAAGAGGGTGTATGCAGTCTTGTATTGTTTTCCTTGTTCAATTATGAACTTGCTTTAAAAATTAAAACTGATCAGCATTGTGTCATTTTTTATTTGGCTGATTTATTGTTTATTTTGCTTTTTGCTGAACATCTAGTGTTTTTATTGTAACCATTGTTCGACTGCAGAGACAATTTAACAGCCTTCACACAGCAGCAGCAGGACAGGAGCTAAGAGTAAAAATATGACAAAAATATTGTCGTTTTTCGTAAGGGATAATATTTCATCAAGCAATGAAAAATGGATTTGTGGAAGTGAAAGCGTTGCTGTGCGTAATGCCTATAGATATCTGAGAGTATGTAATACAACAAAACTTAATTTCAGCCGTGCATGCCAAGATTCAGTCAAAAGAGTGATTAGAGCAGTTTCAGTACATACTTAACAGTAACTTCAGTAACACATCTAAAAAGTTTCATTTTAAAAATCAGACAATACTGCAATGAGGAACTAAAATCAGCACACTAGAGGAAGGCATGCGATCAAAAATACATTCAAATTTGCAATAAAATGTTGAACGTTGTCAGGCAAACTCCAACTGATATTTTGTATGGGGATCTTGGAAAATGCTCATTTCACTTATGTAAAATGTGATAGTAATTTGCTGAAACTATCCAGAATGTTTAACATGTTGCCCTTTAAAGCTTATCAGATCGGGTATAATTTAAACAATAATCGTAAGAAGACCTGGGCTATCAATGTTCCACTGTGTTTGTATTTTGGATTTGGTTATGCTTTGATATTCAAGGCTCCAGTGTTTTTCCGAATTCCTGAAGCGAATTATTGATTTAAACTGCAGGACTGGCAGGGCCATGTACAAGTACAGGATGTTAACAACAAATTGTATGGTAGAACCATTCACTGAGCTTGATATGAATAGATACATTAAAAGTGTTTAGAGTAATTCGGATTTGGTGTTCTTGACATTGTTTGCCATCTCTTCAGGTATAGCAGAAGACAAAATGATTTCATATGTCACCTGTGTAACACAAATAAAGAAACCGGACTACATTTCTTACTATGTTATCCTATACTTCATACTCCTGGAATAAAATCAATACCCTCACACTACCACTATAATCCATGTAAGTTTAGATTTATTTCGCTCACGCCAACACATAATCAACCCAAAATATGTGTCCTCTAAGTATGTGTACATGAAACCTTAACAATTAACGAGTGCTGTTACACCATAGATTTTAACATTACATGTGTGATGTGATATAATGAGATCTGGCCATGATCGCCAAGTCCATGAGGCAGGGCACATCATGATGATGATGATGATGATGATGATGATGATGATGATGATGATGATGATGATGACATAGAGCATATCATCGGACACCTGAGTGGCTATACTGTCCACAGACATGTCTGCAAGAAGTCTTATTAAAACTTTTTTCGAACTGGTAACTATTGTAACCATTTCTTTGACCGACTAATGTATTTTAACATCATGTATGGATCACCTTTTATTGACCTATTGTGTCCTGCAGGTGTGAATTCCTGACCTGATTTATTTCCATAGTTGCGGCAAGATATTAGTCCAGTGGTCTTACACTACACAACATTTTGTGTTCTCTCTCTCTCTCTCTCTCTCTCTCTCTCTCTCTCTCTCTCTCTCTCTCTCTCTCTCTCTCTCCCTCTCTCTCTCTCTCTCTCTCTCTCTCTCTCTCTCTCTGCGCGAGTGCACACCGTGCGCGCATGTGTGTGTGTGTGTGTGTTTCTTTCTTTCTTTCTTTGCCTCTTTGTTTGTTTGTGTGTCCGTGTGTGTTGTATACGTGCATGTACGTGTGTGGCCAGTCATAACCACTGCTAAAACTAGGTGGACTTGGTCGAAAATTTGCCAACGGATATCAGGCCCATATTTTGAGTTCTTAACATCTGATCTTCAATTTCACAAAATGTTATCAAAGCACCCTCAAAATCTATTCTTCATCAGTCTTTTCAAAACGTTATAAGGCTACTGACTTCCCTTGTCCAAAATACATATTTACAAAGTTTAAACATGTTAATCTTTTAACTTTGACATTTTAAGATTAGTTGAAAACTCAAAAATATAACAAATGCTCTTTAGCCTCCTTTCGCCGTATATATACATATATATACATAGGTAGAAAGAAACTCTAGGGAGAGCTAGACAACAGAAGGTCTTCAGAGAAGTAACCCCCTTTAGACAAGTGTTTCGGCCCTGAATTCCTTACACTCTCGGGGGGCCGGGCCACATCCAGGTCATGACTCCTGGATGCCCTTCTGCTGTTGTCTTTTTTTTTTTTTTTTTTTCCACGCCGGGGATCGAACCTGGGCGATTCTGCGCTTCAGAACTGCGGTACGCGGTTTTACCAATGTGCTAACGGGGCACACATCATCTGTAGGGAATTTAATCCTTATGAAGTTCACTTTTTTGGTTCCTCCTTGCCCAGATCCAGCTTGAGCTCCTTTCTGCTGCCTCTGCCATCGCTTTAAGGGCTCTAGTCCTCTTCTTCCCAGAAATGGCGAGTTGTTTCATGAGATCATAAGCGGAGGTGCCCACAAACCCTCTTGCCCCGACCTCTATGGCGAAGATTTTGACCCGCAGACCTGCTTTCTTCAGGGTGCTGGCAAGACCGGCGTATTTTTCGGTCTTGTAGATATGTGCTTCTTCCATTCTGCTTTCGTATGGCACAGTGAGTTCTATCAGAATCACTTGTTTCGAGGAGTCAGAGTGGAGAGCGATGTCTGGTCTCATGCCTGTCTTGCTGATGACATCTGGGTAATTTCTCCACTCTGGGAGGTCTGCTGTACACTCCCAGTCGACTGCTCCATCCAGAAGACCCTTTGGCAATGTGCTGGTTGTCATAGCCCTTTCGGGCCAGACCTGTTTCCCTCCTGCTTTGTAGAACGTTGTCATAGCAATTGGTGCGTTTGGGGTCATGGTTTTTTCGCTAACCACATCTGTGATCACTTTCAGAACTTGGTTGTGCCTCCATGTATACCTTCCTTGGGCTAGCGCTACTTTGCAAGAGCTTAGGACATGTTCCACTGTTTGTTTCTTCTGACAGAGCGGACATGCTGGGTCGTCTGCTTTCCCCCATTTCACTAAGTTTGCATTCGAGGGGAGCAGGTCATATACAGATCTGAGGAGGAAGCTTATCCTTAGAGGAGCCATGTGCCACATATCGTTCCAGCTGAGACTTCTTTGGAGTGCACTGTCCCATGTTGTCCATTGTCCCTGTTGACCTTGCTGGACTGCCTTCTGCACTCTTTTGACATCTTCTTCTTCCTTCAACTCCTGTATGATCATGTCTCTTTTTTCCTTCCCTTTGGCTTTGGACCACCACTGCATTTTTGTTGCTCCCAGTCCCTGTCTGTTGGTTTGCGTGTGTCCAATTATTTCTTTGATGCTGAGGTTTCTCTTGGCATTGTTTACAGCCTCTTGGACTTTCCACTTTCTGCCAGTTCTCAGCTTTGGATGAACTGCTCTCACGATATTGTCCTCCGATTCCTCCAGCATGCTCAACAGTCTTGCTTTTCCAACTTTGTATTCCTCCACTATGGATTTCAGAGGTAGCTTCAGCATTGCTTGACGACAGTAGAATGCAACATCAGTGAGACCAGGTGGGACACCGAGCCATTTTCTTGTGTATTTGTTGATTTTGGCTTCCATTGCTTCGACTGTGCTGGTGCAAATGTCATAGATTAGCAGTGGCCACAGCAGCTTTGGTATCAGCATGAACTGTAGACACCAGACTTTGTATTTGCCTGGCAGTCCGCAGTTATCTATTTTCTTCAGGCCTTCTTCTGCTGTTTGCTTGGTTTCACATCCCCTTTGTGTGTCTTTCAGGGAGTCATCATACCATCTTCCGAGACTTTTTACTGGCTCTTCTGTGACAGTGGGGATGGCTTGGTTGGCTACCATGAATTTGACTGAATCTGCCACTTTTCCTTTTCGCAGTGAGAGACTTCGGGATTTCTTAGGTTTGAACCTCATTCTTGAAGAGGCCACCAGCTCATCCAGCTGCTTTAAGATTTGGTGTGTCTCTTCCTCATCCGTGGACAAGACTGTTGTGTCATCCATGAAAGCTTTCAGAGGAGGCATCTGGTATCCATCTCCCAGATTCACTGGACCTGAACTCTTCATTGCAGCTTTCAAGATGACTTCCATTGCCAACACGAACAGTATGGGAGAGATTGCACAGCCCATTGCAATGCCCACCTCTAGGTCTATCCAGTCCGTGGTGTATTCTTTGGTAGAGAACCGCATTGAGAACCCTTGGAAATACTTCCTCAGCATTGTTCGGATGTTTTCTGGGATGTGATACATTTCAAGAGCCAGCTGGATCATATCGTGTGGAACTGATCCATATGCATTCGCCAGATCAAGCCAAACTACGTCAATGTCTCTCTTCTCTGTTCTTGCTTTTTGGATGGCATCCCAAATCAACGTGGCATGTTCCAAGCATCCAGGCATTCCTGGTATGCCTCCCTTTTGGACTGACATATCCAGATACTTGTTTTCAGTCAGGTATTTTGTCAATCTTGCTGCCATAACAGAGAAGAAGATTTTCCCCTCGACGTTCAGAAGTGATATTGGCCTGAACTGATTGATGCTGCTGGAGTTCTGCTCCTTCGGAATGTACACTCCTTCAGCTCTCATCCATTGGTCGCTGATCTTCTGGTTCCTCCATGCTGATCGAATCATCTTGTGGAGCCACTCGAGCACTTTTGGGCATTTCTTGTAGAGCAGGTATGGTATTCCGTTTGGTCCAGGTGCTGACTTGGCTCTGGCTTTCTTTACTACGTTCTTCACTTCATCCAGTGTTGGTGGTTTGTTATTGAATTTTCCTTCTGGCGCTGCAGGCCAAACCAGATTTTGGATTTCAAGTGGTGCCTCGCTCTGAGAATCGGAATATGTTTCCCTGAGATGCTGCTCTAGGGTTTCCTTGCCCACTGTGAGAGTCCCTGATTTGGGTTGTTCAAACAGCTTTCTTGCAAAGTCAAAGGGATCTTTGAAGAAACGATCTTGAGTCTTCTTCTTTTTTCTCTTTCTTCGCCTTGCTGATTCCACTTTGCTGAGAGCATTGTGTTTGGCCTTCAGATCTTTCCAGAGTTCCAGGAGCCCTTGCTTCTCGAATTCTGAGGCAGTTTTCATTCGCTTTTTAAGCTTCCTTTTCTCCCTCCGGATGCTCTCCATCTGTTGCTGTCTTCTGGATTTCTGGGGAGGCGTTTTTGTCTTTGGCTGCTTCACTCCATAAGTGTCCCTGAAGATAGAGTATATGATGTCTCCGTATGTGTCAAGTTTGTGTTCCAGCGTACTGTTCCCTATTAGCGCATTCAGCTTAAGGACAAGTTCCTCATCTAATTTCTCCCATTGTTCTTTTGCACCGGCAGGCGGCAAATTGAGTTTTCCACGTTTGGCGTTAAGAGCTTGTGCAAAATCCGCATCAGAACCGTCAGCGTGGATGTCCTTGGCACTATGGTTTAATTCCTGGCCTTGGTCATCCAACGTCTCACCTGCTATCGCAGTGCGCTGCTGCTGGTTCGTATGTGTCTTCAAACAGCCCATTTTTGTCCTGTGGATCTTCATGCCGCGTTTGGTGGTGAATCTCCTTCCACACGCACACGGAAATTCCAACTGGTCATCAATCATGGTCCGTTGTGCGTTTCCAGTCGTGATGGAGTCAGTGCCGATGGATTCATCATTCTCTCCCCCTTTCGGTGAATCCTGGGAGCATCTTTCATTTGGAAAACTCGTGGCATGTTATCAAAGCCCGCAGATCTAGTCTTTCCCAGTGTCCTTCGGTCTTTCCCGAATGTCCTCCGAACTATTCCCGGAAGTCAATGGACTGACCATGTGCAGGTAGAAAGAAACTCTAGGGAGAGCTAGACAACAGAAGGTCTTCAGAGAAGTAACCCCCTTTAGACAAGTGTTTCGGCCCTGAATTCCTTACACTCTCGGGGGGCCGGGCCACATCCAGGTCATGACTCCTGGATGCCCTTCTGCTGTTGTCTTTTTTTTTTGTCTTTTTTTTTTTTTTTCCACGCCGGGGATCGAACCTGGGCGATTCTGCGCTTCAGAACTGCGGTACGCGGTTTTACCAATGTGCTAACGGGGCACACATCATCTGTAGGGAATTTAATCCTTATGAAGTTCACTTTTTTGGTTCCTCCTTGCCCAGATCCAGCTTGAGCTCCTTTCTGCTGCCTCTGCCATCGCTTTAAGGGCTCTAGTCCTCTTCTTCCCAGAAATGGCGAGTTGTTTCATGAGATCATAAGCGGAGGTGCCCACAAACCCTCTTGCCCCGACCTCTATGGCGAAGATTTTGACCCGCAGACCTGCTTTCTTCAGGGTGCTGGCAAGACCGGCGTATTTTTCGGTCTTGTAGATATGTGCTTCTTCCATTCTGCTTTCGTATGGCACAGTGAGTTCTATCAGAATCACTTGTTTCGAGGAGTCAGAGTGGAGAGCGATGTCTGGTCTCATGCCTGTCTTGCTGATGACATCTGGGTAATTTCTCCACTCTGGGAGGTCTGCTGTACACTCCCAGTCGACTGCTCCATCCAGAAGACCCTTTGGCAATGTGCTGGTTGTCATATATATATATACATATATATATGTATGCATATATATGTATACATCTATGTATACATGTATGTACATATATATTAATACATACATACATATACACATAGACATGATATTATATATGTGTGTATATATATATATACATATCTATCTCTCTCTCTCTCTCTCTCTCTCTCTCTCTCTCTCTCTCTCTCTCTCTCTCTGTGTGTGTGTGTGCGTGAGTGTGTGTGTGTTTAACGAAGCTCATTGTGAAAGCTTACTTACCCTAACTGTAGATTTGACGTTGCTTAAATATTGTATATTGTTGTGAAACCCATTTCCTTGTAAAAGGACGACACATCATGTTATCTGGTATCTTATCTGTCATCTTAATGGAACACCCGGCACAAAATAGCACTACCGTCTGTACTCACAACCTAACGAAACAACGTGGGTTTCAGAGATGGGATCAGTTCTGCGTGTACAATTTACATTTTTAAGCTCTGGCTGGCTGTCTGCCTGTCATTC
>CM060311.1:39506948-39509448 GCA_030674185.1 Monoplex corrugatus | reverse complement strand
GCACTTTCTCGGGAACTTCTGATAATAATAACATTTTGTGTTCACTGTTATAACAGTCTACCATTGTCCTTGCTTCACCTTACTTCAAGTTTTATTTTATCTAAGAAATAAGAGGGAAGCAGTGGAGAATTTTTATAATATTATAAAAATTCTCCCTGCTTCCCTCTTATTTCTTTGGCATTACCTATATGCCTTGGAAGCAACCATGTATATATATATGTTCTGTCTTATCTATGTGTGTGTGTTTGGTCAGTTCAAGAATAAAAGACTATGTCAATCTTGAACATAAGACCAATATATTGTATGTATTTCTCTTCTCTCTCATAGTTGTGTGTAGGGTAGTTGCAGAGTATAAAGGTAGGCTTGGGCGCTCCTTTTTTGAGGAGTGTTCTGAGCTTACTGTTTTTGTATGTGTATCTGCTTCTATGCTAGCTGAATGGGTAGCGCAAACTGTGTTAGATTTGAGAAGTACAACATGGGAGATAATTCTCAAGAGTTATGTCCTTTGATTGATATTTATTTTATCTGTCCTCCTTCAATGGTATAGGAATCTATATACTAAAGTTTGTGTATCAATGCAGATTATTAGAATGGCTTGATCTTGTTTTTAGATATTATTAACTACAATGATATCTGATGACGGAGATATTATTGACTACACTGATATCTGATGACGGAGATATTATTGACTACACTGATATCTGATGACGGAGATATTATTGACTACACTGATATCTGATGACGGAGATATTAATGACTACACTGATATCTGATGACGGAGATATTATTGACTACACTGATATCTGATGACGGAGATATTATTGACTACACTGATATCTGATGACGGAGATATTATTGACTACACTGATATCTGATGACGGAGATATTATTGACTACACTGATATCTGATGACGGAGATATTATTGACTACACTGATATCTGATGACGGAGATATTATTGACTACACTGATATCTGATGACGGAGATATTAATGACTACACTGATATCTGATGACGGAGATATTAATGACTACACTGATATCTGATGACGGAGATATTAATGACTACACTGATATCTGATGACGGAGATATTAATGACTACACTGATATCTGATGACGGAGATATTATTGACTACACTGATATCTGATGACGGAGATATTAATGACTACACTGATATCTGATGACGGAGATATTAATGACTACACTGATATCTGATGACGGAGATATTAATGACTACACTGATATCTGATGACGGAGATATTAATGACTACACTGATATCTGATGACGGAGATATTAATGACTACACTGATATCTGATGACGGAGATATTAATGACTACACTGATATCTGATGACGGAGATATTAATGACTACACTGATATCTGATGACGGAGATATTAATGACTACACTGATATCTGATGACGGAGATATTAATGACTACACTGATATCTGATGACGGAGATATCAATGACTACACTGATATCTGATGACGGAGATATTAATGACTACACTGATATCTGATGACGGAGATATTATTGACTACACTGATATCTGATGACGGAGATATTAATGACTACACTAATATCTGATGACGGAGATATTAATGACTACACTGATATCTGATGACGGAGATATTATTGACTACACTGATATCTGATGACGGAGATATTATTGACTACACTGATATCTGATGACGGAGATATTAATGACTACACTGATATCTGATGACGGAGATATTAATGACTACACTGATATCTGATGACGGAGATATTAATGACTACACTGATATCTGATGACGGAGATATTAATGACTATACTGATATCTGATGACGGAGATATTATTGACTACACTGATATCTGATGACGGAGATATTATTGACTACACTGATATCTGATGACGGAGATATTAATGACTACACTGATATCTGATGACGGAGATATTAATGACTACACTGATATCTGATGACGGAGATATTATTGACTACACTGATATCTGATGACGGAGATATTAATGACTACACTGATATCTGATGACGGAGATATTAATGACTACACTGATATCTGATGACGGAGATATTAATGACTACACTGATATCTGATGACGGAGATATTAATGACTACACTGATATCTGATGACGGAGATATTAATGACTACACTGATATCTGATGACGGAGATATTAATGACTACACTGATATCTGATGACGGAGATATTAATGACTACACTGATATCTGATGACGGAGATATTAATGACTACACTGATATCTGATGACGGAGATATTAATGACTACACTGATATCTGATGACGGAGATATTATTGACTACACTGATATCTGATGACGGAGATATTAATGACTACACTGATATGTGATGACGGAGATATTATTGACTACACTGATATCTGATGACGGAGATATTAATGACTACACTGATATCTGATGACGGAGATATTAATGACTACACTGATATCTGATGACGGACACATGTTTGTATTTTGGGT
>CM060311.1:39496948-39501948 GCA_030674185.1 Monoplex corrugatus | reverse complement strand
ATGGTGTGTGTGCGTGCGTGTGTGTGCATGTGTGTGTGTGCGTGTGTGTATGTGTGTATGGGGGAGGGGGGGAGGGATAGGGATACTGTGGAGTGTGTTTAATTAAGCTTTGTCCATGTGTGTAAGTGGAGATGATGGACGAATGAGTATGTCAGTGTTTATAAAACGAAATTAATAAAGCACATCCCCAAAGTGTTGTATGTTATATTTGTTGCATTTCACATGTCTTATCAATCCTCAACATTGTGCCACTGAGCAATTAACATCGTTAGCAGAGAGCTGAGTAGGCAATGCCCTTAGTAAATTGAATCAGAACTGCTGAACTCCACCGAAATGAACCAACAGCAGTGTAGGGTCACCACTGGTGGGTGATCCCAATACAGCGAACATCCCTGGCTCCCATGGACTTTAATTCTTGGCACTTGGACTTCAACTAAATGAACTCAGAGCTGGTGGTGTGTTGAGGGGCCTGAATGGGCGGCATGAAACCAAAAATCAAAATGAACAGGCACGAAAAATAAATACAGCGGCCAAAATATACCCCTAAACGTAATAAAGAATGCGATTAACATTCAAGACAAGCACTACAATTATACGCTGAACAACTATCTTCTCCGTTTAAGTGTTATAAGTTTTAACGAAAATGATTGTTTCCATATTCAATTTCGGTCTGTTACAGTTCCCACACTCTTTTTTTTAACCCTTTGACTCCCGCACCCAGTCCACCACCATCCCGCATTGTGAACGATGATGGCAGAACAAAAACCTTAATATTCCCTCACCCTATCCACCACTTCCTGCAGGAAGCTGATGGATAGGGTGAGGGAGTCAAAGGGTTTAGTTTTTGCGGTTGGTAGATAGATTGCGAGAATCAAAGGGTTAAAATGGTTTTTTGTTGTGGACAGACCAAAGCAGACATGAAGAAGATGCACGGTGAACGAGATGAAAGGAGATGGATGGACATGGGCGCAGTTGAAGAGAACAGCTTGCGACCAGTCGCCGTGGCGTAGTGGTTAACGCAACGGACTACTGACTGAATGGAAGGTTGTGGGTTCGAATCCCCCATCAGTACCTTCAAAAATCAGTGTGGGATTTTTCGGCTGTAAACATCTCCTACCCAGAGTTGGGCATGCTATTGGCTCATTGGGAAGACTGGGACCACACAGTCGAGTCTCATCCACTTCATGGATGCGTCATTGAGGGTGTTGCTCAAATCTTCTGACCAGCACCGCAGGTGTCTGTATCTCTCGGGCCTGGTTGACGCCAGGATGTAGAGTACAGCCCAGTCACGCAGTCTCAGTCCTAGATGGAACTTCATAGCATCATGATCATCATCCTCATCGACATCATCATCATTGCATTGTAAAAAAAAAGTGTGCCAGCATCTGTGGCCATTAAGGTGCTGCAAAAAATGGGACGAAAAAAAAAAGGAGAGCGCAAAGGTAACCTCCCTGGGTGCGGTAATCCCAAAAATAAAAATTTAGAAAAAAAGAACAGCTTGCAATTGAGTCGGGGGGTGGGGGGGGGGAGGGGGGAGCGTGGTTGCAGCCCTACGCTCCGGAAGGAGTTTTCAGGAATAAGTCAGGTAAGTCGGGTCAAATAACAATCATTTGTGACATTCAGAGACAGGGAGGGATGGAGGAAGAGAGACAGACAGACAGACGAACGGACAGACAAACGAGGCTTTATTTATACTTCAGAAACCGCTGCCCCACCCACCCCCATCCCCACTCACCCACCCCCACCCTCGGCGACGACGATCCTAGTTTATTTCAGCATCAATAATGCACAAGTCTCAAAGGCTTTAGCAGCATCTGCTGAAAGCATTTCTATAGAGATTAGGGGTGAGAGAGACCACACAGAGAGACAGAGAAAGAGAGAGACAGAGAGAGAGAGAGAGACAGAGAGACAGAGGAAGGAAAGAGAGATAGAGAGAGACTTCATTCAGATAAAGCTGGCATGTGTGTTTAGAAAAGAGAGGGATAGAAAGAAATGGGAGGAGCGGAACAAGAATTAGAACGAAATACATTTAAGTGTCTATGAATGAGCGATGCATTTGCTTTTCTCCTATATCCTGCTCTCGCACCGAGAGGGCCTACATAACAAATAAATCAATAACATCAATATTTCAGCAATGCAAAACAATAAGATACATCAGCGCGAGCTCGTAACGCTGAAAAAGACAAAAAGACAGACAGAGAGAAGCAGCCAGGATGGGACAGACAGGCAGACAGGCAGACAGGCAGACAGACAGGCAGACAGACAGACAGACAGACAGTCAGACTTCGTGCATATTGAACTGGTGTTATGCTCGTAAAAATAGAACAGAGACATACTTGGGGAGGTACAGAGATTAATGAAAACAGAGACAGAGAGAGGTGTGCGTAAGTGTGCATGTGTGTGTGTGTGTGTGTGTGTGTGTGTGTGTGTGTGTGTGTGTGTGTGTGTGTGTGTGTGTGTGTGTGTATGTGTGTGTGTGTGTGTGTGTGTGTGTGTGTGTGTGTGTGTTTGTATGTGTGTGTGTATGTGTTGTCATTTTTGAATTTATATATTTGTTTCTCTCTTGTTATAATGCATACTGTGTATTCAGTTCAGGCTGCTCGTCCCTGTAGGCAGTGTCGCCACAGTGCAGCGCCAACTTTCTTCTTTTCCTTTTTTTTTTTTGTATGTTGTTGTTGTTGTATTGTTTACTTATGAAAGTGGATTTTCGAAAGATATTTGCCATGGCAAATTTTTTTTCTCTTAGTTATTAAGTTTCATTTACGGGTGCTAAGCACTGACTGTACGCACGCACACAGGCATTCAAGCACACACACAACAAACAACACACAACATACACACACACACACACACACACACACTCTCTCTCTCTCTCTCTCTTTCTCTCTCTCTCTCTTTTCTCTCTCTCTCTCTCTCTCTCTCTCTCTACCCCTTATGCACACATACGCACGCACTCACGCCACACACAAACATACACACACGCACACACACACACACACACACACACACACCACACACACATGCACGCACGCACACACACGTCTATTCCAGCTACCTCCTCTCCCTCAACAGACATTCACACTTACGTTTACTTCTGCAGCTCTTCGCTCACAGACTGGCGCATGTATCGAAAGTCGATCCAACATTTTTTTTTTTTTTTTTGGTCTTTTTTCTCTAGTCCTCTTCTTCCCAGAAATGGCGAGTTGTTTCATGAGATCATAAGCGGAGGTGCCCACAAACCCTCTTGCCCCGACCTCTATGGCGAAGATTTTGACCCGCAGATCTGCTTTCTTCAGGGTGCTGGCAAGACCGGCGTATTTTTCGGTCTTGTAGATATGTGCTTCTTCCATTCTGCTTTCGTATGGCACAGTGAGTTCTATCAGAATCACTTGTTTCGAGGAGTCAGAGTGGAGAGCGATGTCTGGTCTCATGCCTGTCTTGCTGATGACATCTGGGTAATTTCTCCACTCTGGGAGGTCTGCTGTACACTCCCAGTCCACTGCTCCATCCAGAAGACCCTTTGGCAATGTGCTGGTTGTCATAGCAATTTCGGGCCAGACCTGCTTCCCTCCTGCTTTGTAGAACGTTGTCATAGCAATTGGTGCGTTTGGGGTCATGGTTTTTTCGCTAACCACGTCTGTGATCACTTTCAGAACTTGGTTGTGCCTCCATGTATACCTTCCTTGGGCTAGCGCTACTTTGCAAGAGCTTAGGACATGTTCCACTGTTTGTTTCTTCTGACAGAGCGGACATGCTGGGTCATCTGATTTCCCCCATTTCACTAAGTTTGCATTCGAGGGGAGCAGAACATATTAAAGGCTGCAGGATGGACGGCATCAGCGTACCCAGATGAAAAACAGTTTGTTTGTTGTTGTTTTTTCAATTTTTTTTTATTCAAGTTTAGGCAAAAATTCATACAATATGAATATAAACTTCATTTTTGTAGAACACACACTAAAAATGGATATTATTTATGACAATCCAAATATACAGATATGTGTGTATACTCATTTATGATCAAAACACATACACACATACACGCACGAGCGCATGCCAGCACGCACGTGCGCGCATACACACACACACACATACACGCACACACACACACACACCCACACACACACACACACACACACACACACACACACACACACACGTGTATACAGATCGTACAAAGACGTACAATCATCTGTACACTCACTCTCAAGCTGACATTTGAATATTTTGATAAAGACACGAACAATAAAGTAAAGCAAAAAGGCATGAGTGTATCAAACCTGTTTTAAGAAAAGAACCGCACACACTCCTCAGAGAAAATAATTATAATGATAATAATAATAATAATAATAATAATAATAATAATAATAATAATAATAATAATAATAACAAATAATAATAATAATAATAATAATTGTAATATTTATAAAGATGAAAAACATGTTTTCCTTTCAACGAACAAAAACTAAGCGAACCCGCCACCCTCCACGCAGCCTCTCCATCTTCCGCGCGAATTATCAGTTGAAAAAAAAAAAAAAAAAAAAAAAAAAAAGAAATTTAGAGCCTTCTCCTTGCCCTCTTGAGTTGAGAGCAGAGTTTATTCAAGAAGGATTCATCGCACTCGGATTATTCCATAAACGTTCCACCCAATCTGTAATCTGGCTGACTCTTTGGGCCTGCACAACCCCATATGCGTTGGCAAGGTCTTGATTTGGTGGGGGCGGGGGGGGGGGGGAGGTCATGAGAAACATTAAAGAGACGCCACCATAAATGACTGGGGCACTCAGATGGGCAGTGAACTGGTCAGTTTGAGGCATTCAGATGGGCAGTGAACTGGTCAGTTTTCGGTCGGCATTCAGGATGGGCAGTGAACTGGTCAGTTTGGGGCATTCAGATGGGCAGTGAACTGGTCAGTTCGGGGCATTCGAATGGAGAGTGAAACTGGTCAGTTTGGGGCATTCAGATGGGCAGTGAACTGGTCAGTTTGGGGCATTCAGATTGGC
>CM060311.1:39464448-39484448 GCA_030674185.1 Monoplex corrugatus | reverse complement strand
ATGCATCTTCATGACGTGAACATAAATCTTGATGTTAACTTTGAAACTTTCAACGTGTGGAGTACTGTTATCTATGTTCTGCATGTTCATATGTCAACAATACTTTTCATTTTGTATACGAACTGATATCATTTTGTGTTATCCCATTGTTCGTCGATATCTGTTAATTATGAGGCAAAACAGAAAGGTTAAAGGAACCTTCCCTGATGTTTCGTTGAGGTGGAGATGATAACTCTCAATTAAAACCGATTTTTGATTTCCAGTTGAGCGTAAAAGACTGTCCATTTCCTCGCCCACTCGCAGACATGCGAGCTATGAAAGGGAATCATGCACACAAACGACTTTGTGCCCATAACAGATGTATGTAGACCTTTGTGCCCATACACAGATGTATGTAGGACCTTTGTGCCCATACACAGATGTATGTAGGACCTTTGTGCCCATACACAGATGTATGTAGACCTTTGTGCCCATACACAGATGTATGTAGGACCTTTATGCCCATACACAGATGTATGTAGGACCTTTGTGCCCATACACAGATGTATGTAGGACCTTTATGCCCATACACAGATGTATGTAGGACCTTGTGCCCATACACAGATGTATTAGACCTTTATGCCCATACACAGATGTATGTAGGACCTTTGTGCCCATACACAGATGTATGTAGGACCTTTGTGCCCATACACAGATGTATGTAGGACCTTTGTGCCCATACACAGATGTATGTAGGACCTTTATGCCCATACACAGATGTATGTAGGACCTTTGTGCCCATACACAGATGTATGTAGGACCTTTGTGCCCATACACAGATGTATGTAGGACCTTTGTGCCCATACACAGATGTATGTACGACCTTCGTGCCCATACACAGATGTACATACGACCTTTGTGCCCATACACAGATGTATGTACGACCTTTGTGCCCATACACGATATATGTACGACCTTTGTGCCCATACACAGATGTATGTACACTTTCGTGCCCATACACAGATTATGTACGACCTTCGTGCCCATACACAGATGTATGTACGACCTTCGTGCCCATACACGGATGTACGTAGGACCTTCGTGCCCATACACAGATGTACGTACGACTTTCGTGCCCATACACAGATGTATGTAGGACCTTTGTGCCCATACACGGATGTATGTACGACCTTTGTGCCCATACACAGATTATGTACGACTTGTACCCATACACAGATTATGTACGACCTTTGTACCCATACACAGATTATGTACGACCTTTGTGCCCATACACAGATATATGTACGACCTTTGTGCCCATACACAGATATATGTACGACCTTTGTGCCATACACAGATTATGTACGACCTTTGTGCCATACACAGATATATGTACGACCTTCGTGCCTATACACAGATGTACGTAGGACCCTCGTGCACATACACAGATATACGTAAGACCCTCTAAGCCACACACAAACCATATGAGGGACTGGAGTTGTTCTTTTTTGTTTCTTTATTTCTTTGTTTCTTTGCTGTTCTTTTTTATTGTAGTGGTTTTGTTTGGTTGTGTTGGGTTTTCCTTTTTTTGTTTGGTTGGTTGTTTTTATTTTTTGTTTTGTTTGTTTGTTTGTTTGTTTGTCTGTCTGTTTGTTGTTTGTTTGTTTGTTTGTTTGTTTGTTTTTCAGCATTATATTTCCCATTACCTATAAGTTTGTCTAAAGCCATTGAATATAAACTCGCATTTAAAGGCAGAAAATGAAGATTTTTTCCCATTGAATAAGCTCTTCTCCAGTTGATTATCTGTTTTCGTCATACATATATATATATGTGGTATGTGTTCGCCACATTCAAAGCCTACCAGGACACAGTGTTACGTCTGTAATGCAAAAGACAGTCATAAGGAATTCTGAAGTCAGACCCATAAAAATGGACAGTATGCATAGTGGGTCATAGATGTAAAAAGTTTTTCTTACTTTCCTTCTTCTTCTTCTTTTTCGTCTTTAATTTCATTCATCTATCTATTAAGATAAAGTAATGTTTGTCAGACGTTAGTTCAGTTGGTAGCGTGCCACATGCTCATAACACAGGGGTGTGGGTTCTAGCCTCAGGCGGGCAACATTTTTGGTGGGCAACCCGGTTAGCCCAGTCTGTAGAGCATCAGACTTTTAGTCTGAGGATGGATCAGGGATTCGTGGCCCCTGTTGGGTCGTTGCTGTTGTTTAACTTAAAATCTGAACAATATCTTGAAATTCAGTCCCTGCCTACAACATATAAAACTGGTCTATTCGCTTCCCACGTTAATGTTTCCATCATTCTGGTGGTGTGGGGTTAGTGTTTCATGGGTCCTTTCTATACCCCACCAGCCTTCCCATTTCAGAACCTTGCAAATGCAGGGAGTCTACTGGACAATTCTTCGCATATTTGAGTGGAGCGCATATGGAATTGTCTGAGTGGTGACTCCCTCTAGAACTAACCACACACACCAAATTCTACATTCAAAAACCTATCAGCACACAATATTATGACTGTTTCACCTGAATAGAAAGAAAGGGTTTCGAGGTCGGACCCATAAAAATGGCCAGTTTCCATGGTTAGTGTATTTGAATAGATGGTAAAGCCTCTCTCTCTCTCTCTCTCTCTCTCTCTCTCTCTCTCTCTCTCTCTCTCTCTCTCTCGAATGCGGACAGAGATTTTTGACAGAGGAGTTTATAAAGGTTGTGTGCAATTGAAAATGACATGGATCAACGAATCAGGTCAGTAGATGGTCCACAATTAACATCGGAATTAATTAGTAGAGACAATGAAGGATTTTCTGTTTTCACCATGTGTTAAAACAAATCAAGTTAACATGTGTCGTCGGACCAGTACACTGTTGAAAATTGCACGTGCTTTCATTGCTTTAGAGACAAGACACTGTGAATCGTAGAACGTCCAAGGATCATTTCTCTGTGTGAACATTTGTTCGCTGAGCGTGAAAAGAAGCTTGTCTTTAACGGCATTATGGCTCAGGGAAATTGTGACCCACCCCCTTACCCTAACTTGATTGACTGGCGATTTGTACAGATACAACATGCACTACAATTGCATTCAGCAGCAGTACAAAGAACCATGGAAGAAAAGTTCAGCAACTTAGACGACAAACTTTCACAGTTCTTTACTGAAGTCAGGAAGCTGAAGGAATGTGTTTTTACAAATAGAGAATCAATTGACGATCTCCAAGAAAATAGCACAATAATGATGGACAGAATTGAAAAACTCGAAAGAAAACTGGAAGCAACTGAAAAAGAAGCAAAAGCATGTAACTTGATATTCATCAATGTAGCGGAGCAAGAATGGGAGGACGACTACGTCACAACCGAAATTATCGTAGAAGTCCTCAACGGTCACACAAGGAAACCAGACTGGTACAAAGAAGACATTGTATATGCATTTCGAATAGGAAAACCGCGCACCCACGGAAGCGGTCCTCGTCCTGTCCTGGTGCAGTTTTGTCGCTGGGCTGACAAAATGGCCATATTGAGAGATCCAGAATTAAGAGACAGCATGAGGTACAATAGAATCAGAGTGGCCTCCGACCTCACTACCTACCAAAGGGAAATGCTCGCATTTCATCGTGGGCTTGGCAAAACAGCGTACATTCACAGGGGAAAGCTCCATGTGAGGAACAGCCAGGACACATACCACCAGAAGTACAAAAATGGCCAATACTTCCCACCAGATACTACACAGTGCATGGAAGACTGGCCTCAGGCCCATGACATTGGACGTGAAGAATACAAAAACAGTAGAGATCCACGGCCCGTAAATACACACCCGGCAAGGCTCAACTATGGACATTATAACAGAGACCACCCCACCAACCATTACGACGATTTCGTTCAGGAAATGGTCACGAACCGAAGGAAGAAGAGACAAAACACCAGGATCTCCCTTACTGACAACGAACACCAATATCAACGTCCCAGGGACGTGTCAGAGAGGAGAGGACATTCCCATACTAACCCTACCTATAACAGAGACATCGAAAGTCACAGAAGTTGGAAGAGCCCGTTTCGTTACGGTTCCAACCAGGATACCGCCACACCTGTTGTTCCTGGAGACTTTTCATATAGTGAAGTGACACAGAAGGGATGTCAGCGAGAACCGGTCATTACAGGACACAGGAGAGTGGTGTTCCTTAAAGACAGTGACAATAGACGACTCACTATTAATACAGGCAGACACCGACAAAATGATACCAACAGTTACCGCCAAGAAGGCACTGCCGTCACCCATGAAAATGTTTCACGACGAGCACGAGTCAATACCCAAATGACCCACGTTAAAGATGTTGGCAGAAAAATAACCAGAGAGGAGTGCGCACATGATCATACTGATAGAGACAGTGATGACAATAACGGTAGTGTTTCGTACCCGGACGATAATCATGGCGAGAAAGACGATAATAAAATCGATGTGACTGATGATGACTTATCAGTTGTCACAGACGAGGTTCAGGGCCAGAAGATAGTAGAAAAAGACAATACTGAAATTGAAGCACCAAATGGTATTACAGATGTAAGAGACGATGTTAGTGTCTCACAAAGTGATGCGCAAAATGATAGTGACCTTGATGATGTTAGTCGTGAAGACACTGACAAAACAATGACACAAGTCAGAACAGCACTTAGGGCTGACACAGACAGAGAGTCAGATGGACACATTGACGAGTCCACTAGGCACACGCAAGCAGCACCTGTAGAATCCCAGCAGGATTCTGCAGAGAAAGAACAGGACAGTGGTTCATGTTCACCGAAGCAGCAGCGGCCAAAACGTACTGCCCCTCCTAAAAAGAGAAGCAGACAGATGCGCAGTACAACAGACAGGTCAGGCACTCAGACCAGTATTCTGGACTCTATGAAAAGAACAGCTGCTGATAGCTCAAAAGGCGATAAAAGTATGAAATGTAAGTCCAAAGCTAGCTCTAGTGGTGCCTCGAGCACTGATAAATAGGACATCGGCCGGGCCACTACAGCAAGTAGTAAAAACAAAAGAATAAGTTCTTTACCAGGATCCCAAAATGTGGACGGATCCCAAATGAGATCGTGTCCATCAGTGGTGAATTTACATGTTCATAATGTTAATAATCCACAGATTAAATTTCTCACTTATAATGTGAATGGATTATTACCGAAACTGGATGATGAGGATTTCATTAATTTCATTTCGCAGCATGATTTCATTTGTCTCACTGAGACCTTTATAGCGAATGATTTTGATTCATCTTTGTTTCAAGAGTTTTTTTTGCTGTATTTACACTAAAAGCAAAGAAACTATCTCATCAAGGAAGGTATTCCGGTGGAATAATAGTTATGGTAAGAAAGACTTTAAAATCGTTTGTTAAACGAATTGAGGTTGGAAACGAAAATGCTATTATTGTTGAAATCAACAAAGATTTGTTTTCAACAAATAAACCTATAATGTTTGTATGTACATATATTCCCCCTCATGATTCCACATACTGGAATAATCAGCATGATGGGTTTGGTATGGAAGTGTTGGAACAATGTTTGTTAGATTTACAAGTTTCGCACGACGACTTTTATGTTTTGCTGACTGGTGATTTAAATGCAAGAACAGCTGATGGTAACTACTGTTCATTTGGATATGACAGTGGCAGTGTTTTAACTGACCTTTCGGTATACAGTGACTTTTTGAGACAGTCTCATGATTGCCGCACAAATGTTTTTGGAAACCAACTGCTCGAGCTATGCAGTATGTTTGACTGTATCATTTTAAATGGTCTGTGTGAACTGGACTTTGATGGTAGTTATACATACATTGGGGTTTCAGGGTCGAGTGTAGTTGACTATTTCATCGTATCATGTGATCTGTTTTCATCAATTAAAATTGCTGCATTAGATGTTGACAGTCTCACAGAATCAGATCATTTACCGGTTATAATGAAAGTGGAGCGAAAGCTTGAAACAGGAATAAAAGCGGAGGGAAAAGTATCAAAAAATAACATCACACAAAAGTTCATATGGCAAGAAAATAAGAAAGACGATTATACAAACAAATTACAAAGTGAGCACATTCAGAGAAGACTTACATTGGCTTCGGATACTCTAGACACTAATGTAGATAAGGCTTTAACCATATTTGTTGAATGTCTCAAAGAAGCTGGTGCTTGTATGTACCGTAAGAAATGTACAGAGAAGAGAAAAAGATCTGATTGGTTTGATGGTGAATGTGAGAAAGCAAAAGCAGAAAGCAGAAAAACTCTAAAACACTACAGAAAAACAAAAGATGAGGATGATAGAGTTGTGTATTGTGAAGCACGGAAGAAGTATAAAAAATTATTAAAGAATAAAAAACAGCAGTATAATAAACAAAAAGCAGAATGCTTAGCCAGAAATATTTCAAATTCATCGCAGTTTTGGACTGAGTTAAGAAATATAGGGTATGGTACCAAAAACAAACTCACTAACAATGTAAGTATTGATGAATGGTTCAGTCATTTTAAAAACGTATTTCAAGATAACAGATCAACAAATGATGAGCGCTGCATTGTCGAAGTAGATTTAAATGAATCAACAGAACACCCATTAAATTCTAAGATAACTATAGAAGAAGTCAGAGAATCCATCAGAAAATTGAGGATAGGTAAAGCCAGTGGAATGGACGGTGTTACAGCGGAGATGTTAAAAAATGGTAACACAAATATCCATAATTTTCTTTTGAAGCTGTTTAACACTTTATTCGACCGAGGAATTTATCCTCAAGACTGGTCAAAAGCTATTATCATACCAATATTTAAGAAAGGAGATCCTGATAAAGTGGACAATTACAGGGGTGTGTCGTTATTAAGCATTGTTTCAAAATGTTACACATCAATACTCAATACTAGATTGTATGCTTGGTTAGAAAACAATAATTTAATATCAGAAAGTCAGGCAGGTTTTAGGAAAAAATATTCTACAGTGGATCAAATTTTCAGTCTGTACGCTATGGTTCAGAAAACTATGTGCAAGAAAGGTAGAAAACTATATGTTGCTTTTGTAGACTTTAAGAAAGCCTTTGATTCGGTTCAGCATGACAAACTCTTAAAGTGTATTCAAAATCAAGGAGTAAAAGGGAAGTTTTTGGCTTCGCTAAAAGCAATGTATGAATCATTATGCTCATGTATTCGGGCAAACCGGGAATTATCTGAAATATTCGATAACCCCATAGGCGTGAGACAAGGATGTGTCTTAAGCCCTACTTTATTTTCGGTATTAATAAATCAATTAGCCAATTATATGGATGAAAAGGGGCGACATGGCATCCAGTTGATGCCAGGTTCAATGGAAATATTCATTCTTCTTTTTGCAGATGATGTAGCCCTTCTGTCATCAACACCAAATGGTTTGCAAAACCAGTTAAGAGTCTTGCAGACATACTGTGCCAGCATGAAACTGGAAGTTAATCTTGAAAAAACTAAGGTTATGGTTTTCAGAAGAGGGGGCTTCTTAGGACGACATGAACAATGGTTTTACAAAGGGACAAAATTGGAAGTAGTTAGTAAATATTGTTATCTGGGGTTCAGTTTCACGACAATGATTAGCACCAAGGCCGGCACAGAACATTTGGTGACAAAAGGTAAAAAAGCAACTTTGCTATTAAACAGGACTTTTCAAAAATATAAAGACATGACTATAGAAACTTTCTTCAAGTTGTTTGATGCAAAAATTCAACCTATTTTGTTGTATTCTTCTGAGATATGGGGACTTAACAGACTCGAGCATATAGAGAAAGTACATTTGGTATCGTGCAAAAGACTGTTGGGTGTTCCAGTCAGGGCACCTAACAAGATGGTATATGGGGATTTGGGAAGATATCCTCTTTATGTCAACTCCTCAACTACCTGTCTTAGATATTGGTTTAAATTACTGGAAATGAATCCAAATAGGTTACCTTATAAGGCTTACCAAATGTTAGTGGAACTTGACAGGGCTGGGAAAGAATGCTGGGCTTCAAAAATAAGGGACATTTTGTGTGAAACGGGATTTAATATCGTGTGGCTGCAACAAGGTGTTGGTGATGTTAAAGCCTTTTTGCGTGTGTTTAAACGGAGACTTGTAGACTTATATATTCAAGAATGGTCTGGGTCACTCAGAGACAGAGATAGGTATGAAAGTTACAGATCATTTAAGACTATCTTTGAAAAAGAGAAGTACATTGACTCTATTGATATATACTGTTTCAGAGTTGCCCTTTCACAAACAAGGTTGAACGTTTTACCACTAAACAATAATATAAATAGATACAGTGAATCTGATCAAGAAAAGGTGTGTCCATTTTGCAGGACAGAATCTGAAAACGAAGAACACTTATTATTTAGATGTTCCACTTACGCTGATCTCAGGGCGAAATTTTTAAAGGATTTAGTCAGCATGCCTATGTGCATACTGCTCCAATCAACAAATAGCCACCGAAGCCACAGCGTATCCAGATACGTTTTCCACGCCATGAATAGGAGAAAAAAATTGTTAAAAGGAGAAGAAAAGTAAATAGTTATGTAGATACTAGCACTAGAATTTCAGACAATAATTAATTTTAATTGTAAAGAAAAAAAAAATGTTTATTTGAATATGAAAGGGGTGCTCATATAGAGACACATGTGCATAGGTGCCTGTGTATTCACATTGACGTTGGTGTACTTATGTGCATATATAGGTGATAGTATCTACATTATGTATATGTGTGGGTACATATGTATATATATCTATGTATGTATATATGTATGAGTGATTATGTATGTGTGCGTGTATATAGATGTGTATGTGTGTATGTGCGTTTATACATAACCTTCAATTCAGTCTATGGCCTGAACCATTGCTGACCGCCGAAGATTGAGTTATCTCTGAACTAAAAGATGCACGAAGTGCTAAATATGCGTTGAATGATCATTTAGTATTGTCTCAATGTCAATTGTTTTGGTAAATGAGTGACTGATCTGCGATTAGTCTGATTAATGGATTGGCATTATGAATGTCTGTTTTTGCCAATTAACCGACTGTTTTGGGGTCGAATTGCTCTTATGTCATATATTTCTTGTTTCACTTCATTGTACATTAATTCCATTGATTGGTTTAGATTCACTGGTGAATAAATTGATAAACTGAACGCATGATTAGCTGACAACGGAATGATTATATGATTTGTTAATTGATGGCGATGGGTGGCTCACCGACTGATCGATTTATAGATTGATGGTTTTAGCTATTGATCGATCAGTGATTGAATTATGGAATGTATGGATGATTGATTCGCGTTATTTGAAGTAACGATTGCAAATTGATATATTGAACTCAGTTAAATTCTAGGTTATCTGGTCGATTAAGTCACTGGATGACTGATTAACTGGTTAAATGACTGATCGATTGATTGATTGAGAGAGGGAGTGATTACGTTAAATGATTGTTACTGAAGTGATATCGATTGTACAGTTGGATGATGCATCTGACCCAGTCAATTGAAAGCTGATTTGTCAGTTGAATCACGGGCTGAATGGCGCATTATTTGATTGATCAACTGGTAAATCAGTTGATTGATTGGTTAATTGATTGGTTGACTGTTTGATTGATTGGTTGTTTGGTTGATCGATTGATGGATTGAGTGTTTATGTCAAGTACCTGTGGTTGAATATATTGATCAACTGTATGATCTCCGAAGGGTACAAGAAATGTCAGATCTGTGCACTAATTGAATGGTTTGTTTGTCTGATAGCCAGTTATTGTAAAATTGACAATTGGACGAATGATATAGATGCGGTTAATGACAAATATTCTTAGCTGGCCAGTTAAGGAATATGGACTAGAATACAAATGAAAGGACCACTGTAAATGCAAAGATGAATGTATCCCAGCTTATGTGACGGTAAACGATAGAAGGGGACAATGTGACAGAGTTCACTGCAGTTTGAGAGTATAACTTGTATGAATGTATAAGAAAACCTGATCTCCTCCCCTCCCCTTTCCCATGCATGTATTGTGGCCTAAGGCCGATGTACAATAAACATTTTCTGAGTTCTGAGTTCTCTCTCTCTCTCTCTCTCTCTCTCTCTCTCTCTCTCTCTCTCTCTCTCTCTCTCTCTCTCTTCCTCCCTTTTTTTCTTTATTTGTTTGCTTTCTTCCTTCATTCCTTCGTTACTTTTTTTGGCATTCATCCAGTCAGATGGGACGAATGTTTGCCACAATCATAGTCTATCAGTACACATCGTTAAGTCTGGCGTACAAAGAAGAACTGGTGGGGGATGTTCTACTATGGAGACCCAGCCACGGCAAACAAAGACCAGGACGTCCAAAGAAGACCTTCATCGACCAACTGATGGATGATACGGGCTGTCAGTATGATGAACTACCTACTGCAATGTCTGACAGAGAAGGATGGAAGAAATCTGTCATGGATAGCCGAGCAAGCTCGACATGATGATGATGACAAAGAACAGTAGTGAAGTATCTGAAGTCATCCCTACTACAACAGAGTGCTCAGACTGCTTGCGTGGATTTTTGCCTTTACCGTCCTCCTGTATTTTCGTATTCATGTGTTCAGATTGGATAAACGCGACATGAAAAGCCCACAGTCACATATTAAACAGTCTGTATTGGAAGGAACATTAAGAGCAATATCGAAAAGTTTTAAAGTCAGCAACATAATATGATTTGCATACCTCTTTTAATCACAAATATAAAAATCTTTCTTTCTTTCTTTTCTTTCTTCATTGTATCTCCTTTCCCCACCCCCTTCCCCTTGCTTGCTTTATACATTTAAATAATGTTTTGGTCTTCCTTTTATGCCTTGTCATCTTTTCTTTACTTCTGTCTGTCTTTTCCTTATTTAAAGCAAGAAATCACTACAGTGGGCTGAAGAAAATAGAATAGTACCTTGTGGTGTGAGGGTACACCATGAACGCACGTTTGGTCTCTATCTTGGTCATATACATCACAAAATGGCACCTTTCTTTCTGTCTTTCTGTCTTTTTTTTTTCCTTCATCCTTTACTTTTTTTGTGTGTTTATCTATTCAGACCGTTAGCCAATCCAGGGTGTACCAGCATACGTTATCACGGCCGCACATCAACTAAAAAAAGTACAAAGAGTTTTGAAGTCAGACTCGTAAAATGGATGGTATAGTTATGCATGGTCATGGGTTTGCAGCAACCTTTGGTCTGGATTCTAAAGGCAGAACTAGCCTTGGAGACGAGCAGCACCACCTCAGCATCAAGAAATCAATTGCTGCTCATTGTATTGCCAAAGAAATCCATTGCTGCTCACTGTATTCCCAAAGAAATCCATTTCTGCTCACTGTATTGCCAAAGAAATCCATTGCTGCTCATTGTATTGCCAAAAAAATCCATTGCTGCTCACTGTATTACCAAAGAAATCCATTGCTGCTCACTGTATTCCCAAAGAAATCCATTTCTGCTCACTGTATTGCCAAAGAAATCCATTGCTGCTCACTGTATTGCCAAAGAAATCCATTGCTGCTCACTGTATTGCCAAAGAAATCCATTGCTGCTCACTGTATTGCCAAAGAAATCCATTGCTGCTCACTGTATTGCCAAAGAAATCCATTGCTGCTCACTGTATTGCCAAAGAGATCCATTGCTGCTCACTGTATTGCCAAAGAAATCCATTGCTGCTCACTGTATTGCCAAAGAAATCCATTGCTGCTCACTGTATTGCCAAAGAAATCCATTGCTGCTCACTGTATTGCCAAAGAGATCCATTGCTGCTCACTGTATTGCCAAAGAAATCCATTGCTGCTCACTGTATTGCCAAAGAAATCCATTGCTGCTCACTGTATTGCCAAAGAAATCCATTGCTGCTCACAGTATTGCCAAAGAGATCCATTGCTGCTCACTGTATTGCCAAAGAGATCCATTGCTGCTCACTGTATTGCCAAAGAAATCCATTGCTGCTCACAGTATTGCCAAAGAGATCCATTGCTGCTCACTGTATTGCCAAAGAAATCCATTGCTGCTCACTGTATTGCCAAAGAAATCCATTGCTGCTCACAGTATTGCCAAAGAGATCCATTGCTGCTCACTGTATTGCCAAAGAAATCCATTGCTGCTCACTGTATTGCCCAAGTAGCAGATTTGTCTACAGTCTTGATCTCCTGGTTGTTGATGACAATATCTTGATCTCCTGGTTGTTGATGACAATATCTTGATCCCCTGGTTGTTGATGACAATATCTTGATCTCCTGGTTGTTGATGACAATATCTTGATCTCCTGGTTGTTGATGACAATATCTTGATCTCCTGGTTGTTGATGACAATATCTTGATCCCCTGGTTGTTGATGACAATATCTTGATCTCCTGGTTGTTGATGACAATATCTTGTTCTCCTGGTTGTTGATGACAATATCTTGATCCCCTGGTTGTTGATGACAATATCTTGATCTCCTGGTTGTTGATGACAATATCTTGATCCCCTGGTTGTTGATGACAATATCTTGATCTCCTGGTTGTTGATGACAATATCTTGATCTCCTGGTTGTTGATGACAATATCTTGATCTCCTGGTTGTTGATGACAATATCTTGATCTCCTGGTTGTTGATGACAATATCTTGATCTCCTGGTTGTTGATGACAATATCTTGATCTCCTGGTTGTTGATGACAATATCTTGATCTCCTGGTTGTTGATGACAATATCTTGATCCCCTGGTTGTTGATGACAATATCTTGATCTCCTGGTTGTTGATGACAATATCTTGATCTCCTGGTTGTTGATGACAATATCTTGATCCCTGGTTGTTGATGACAATATCTTGATCTCCTGGTTGTTGATGACAATCAGAGATGGTGAAGCGCCAGACGCCTGAGATGTATCAGCTGAAAGAAAGCTTCTGCCTCGCTGAGACTTCTTGTAAGACCGAAGCGTTTGCAGACCGCAGCAAAGTAGTCGGTGAGGCGCTAGATGTATTCGTGCCAGTTTGACAACCAGTGGGCAGTCATTTGCGAAGAGAAATTCGTGTAGGATAGCTATGAGCGCTTTGACCTTAACTTGGAATCTCCACAGTTTGAAGACTTTTCCATCTGAGCGGATCTGAACGTGTCTCTGAAAGGAACGAAAATCAGTATTACTGTTAACAAGATGGAGAAGAGTGTCGGCGCCAGAACACATCCCTATTTGACGTCGTTCTGTACCGGGAAGGACTCAGGTATTGTTTTAAAAAATGTACGCTTACATTACATACACCATTAGGATAGTGAGATCTTCGCCACCTTTTACATTTTTCTTATCCACATTGTGTAAATGTTTGGCATTTTCAAAGGCCAATCCATATCAGTAGGAGAGATGAACAGAGCGAGCGAGGATGACAGCATAGGCAAAGAAGAACAATAAAATCTTTGTTGTTTCAGCAGAAAGTGCATGTGACCGGGAAGAAATGAATAAGCTCAGTTTATCTTCTTTTCTTCCCGTCATTCTTAAATTCTTAAAAGCTATTGATGGAAAGGCTCAGCAGGGTTTTTTTTTTTATTTCTTTGCTTGTTTGCTTTTGTTCTGTGTGTTTCAGTACAGCTTTTTTATTCTTAGTTTGTTTGGTCTTTTGTCTGACGAATTGGCTTTTCTTCTGCTTATTTGTGTGTTTGTTTTCTGTTTGTTTGTCTGTTTCTCAGTTTGTCTGTGTGCTTGTCTACATCTCTGTATGTCGGTCAGTCAGTCAGCACGCCTGTCAGCGAAATATTAATTTTCTTTTTTATTATCCAGCTTTGAGTCTTTACTCATGTATGTATTCTTTAGTGAAACAGTTTTTACGACGCTCTAACAAAAACGTAGTGTACTATTCATTCTCTCTCTTTCTCTCTGTCTCTCTGCCTCCCTGTCTCTGTTTCTCTCTCTCTCTCTCTCTCTCTCTCTCTCTCACTCTCTCTCTCCACACACACACACACACACACACACACATATGGCCTGGTTGGGGGTGATGCCAACAAATCAAGCCAGGCTTAGAGTCGGTCCGTATCTTGGTCAATACTACAGACGACTAACAATACAAATCGACACGAAAATGGTCAACCGGAACTATCAGCACTGTAGTGTGACAAATCAATTGGACTTGATTATTCGTTCGTTCTTTTTTGTCGCTCGCGCGCGCGGGCACACACACACACTACACACACACACACACACACACACACACACACACACACACACACACACACACACACCACACACACACACACGACGAAAATGTATAGTCTCTTTTTCTGTCAATCAATCTCTCTGTCTCTATCTGTCTCTCTGTCTGTGTCTCTGTCTATCTGTCTGTCAGTCTGTCTGTCTGTCCGTCTTTCTCTCTCTCTCTCTTTCTCTCTCTCTCTCTCTCACTCTCTTTCCTTCTCTCTCCTTCCTCCCTCCTCTCTCTGTCTCTGTCTCTCTCTTTCTTTCTCTGTTTGTCTGTCTCTCTCTCTCTCTCTCTTCTTTCTTTCTGTCTGTCTGTCTCTTTTGTCTCTGTCTCTGTCTGTCTCTCTGTCTCTGTCTCTGTCTCTCTCTGTCTCTGTCTCTCTGTCTCTGTCTGTCTGTCTGTCTGTCTTCTCTCTCTCTCTCTCTCTCTCTCTCTCTCTCTCTCTCTCTCTCTCTCTCTCAGCCCTGTATCTTTATAGAAATGCTTTCAGCAGATGCTGCTGTAAAGCCTTTAAGATCCGTGCATTATTGATGGTGAAATAAACTAGGATTGGCGTCAATGAAGGAGGGCTGCAGGTTCTGAAGTATTAAGCCGCCGTCTGTCTGTCTCTGTCTGTCCGTCTGTCTGTCTGTCTGTCCGTCTCCATCTCCACACAACCTCGGGCGTGCGCATACTTAATTACTGTTTAAATGTGAAAGCGTACGCCGAACTAGGATATCTGCTTGATCAATTGCCAAGCGTATTTGATAGCATTTTGTACGTTGATTCTGACCATATGATTTTTATTTAATAATCTTATATATCTTCGGGAAGACTTGGAATTAGATATTTCCACTTACTATGGAGATGTAGCTGTATGTGGGCAGGATGGGTGGCCTGTAGCCAGAAAGTGCATGCAAGTGTGTACAATATCACGAATCTTGTGTGACAGTATATGTAAACGTGTTCATCATGTTTACTTTGTGAAGCTCGTGTATGAAAAACAGGTTTGTGAAGTTATGTGATAAATATCGTGTAGTGTATCCACACCTTCGATGCAGAAAGACAGAGAGAGAGAGAGAATGAGAGAGGAATGAGAGAGATTGACAGAAAAAGATACTATAAATCTTTATCGTGTGTGTGTGTGTGTGTGTGTGTGTGTATGTGTGTGTGTGTGTGTGTGTGTGTGTGTGTGTGTGTGTGTGTGTGTGTGTGTGTGTGTGTGTGTGTGTGTGTGTGTGTGTGTGTGTGCGCGCGCGTGCGGGCGTGCGCGCTCGCCACAAAAAGAAAGAAGATTAAAGAATGTTCGACGCTGCGTTTATGACTGCTTTTTGACTACAGTGGTGTGGTAAACGAGGTATGTATATTACTTTGACTTAATGACTTGTTTCGTGCGTCAAACCCTATGACACTGTAATTTTATAAATCTTCACAGAAACGTAAACAATCATCTTCATCAAAGGAGTCCAGTCCCTGTAGAGAACAATTAAAACAACATAAAAAGCGATTACATCATCAGTCGTCAAGTTTTTTTTGAAGATGGAGGTAAAGGTGGTATTATCATGGCAATGGAAATTATACTTTACAGGACATCATGACCAGACTGGATACTCTGGCCACAAAGGCAGACTTGTAAAGTTATAAAGCAGAAGTTGATAAACTAATGATAAAGTATATGAAAGAATGGGCAAGCTCGAGAGCAAACAGTTTCAAATGGAACAAGATCTGCACAGTATTAAAAAAAAACTGACTGTGGAAAAAGAGAACACCGAACAAGAGAACAGTTGCAGGGGCAAAGGGAGACAATACATAGGCTGCAGAATGATCAAAACGATCAACAGTAAAACGATCGAAGATGGAATCTTACAGAGTATATGACCGAAACAGTCGGTGAGACAACAGACAATTGTGCCAAAAAATGCTGTCAGATATTTTCAGATATGACTGATGCTCCCACGACCGAAAATGATTTGGAGGCAGTGCACAAACGGGCCCAGTCTCTGCAGACAAAAAGCGGCCCATCATTGTAAGGTTCTGTCCGCAGAAACTAAAGGACAAAATGCTCGCTGATCGCCGCAAATTTTAAAAAAAAACACAGGTGTGTAGACGAAGAAGATGTGACTACCGCTAATTACCGACTTCTCTGGGACGCCCATGAACATTCTGTCTCTCTTTCTCGTCTTCTCAAGGCAAAGCTTTTGCCAAACTCAAAAAGGTAAAGTGGTTCGAATAATATTAAGACGAACATGAGTTTTTCCGCGGGAAAATGGGCCCTAGACTTTGATTTTTGATCTTCGTTCGGTTTTGTTTTTTCTTCAATTATTTTGTCTTTTGTTTGCTTTGTATGTTTTTTGTTTTAACAAAATGTTAAACTGAAATGCTACAGATATGTATTGTACATGTCACATTGAAAAAAGTGGGACTTGTGAACAACTTTTTTGTGATTTTGGGGGGGGGGGGGGAAACGAAGGACAGTATTGATAATAATTTTTGTGTTTTTGGAAATGTTTACATACAAAATGATTCTGGGATAGGATCAAAGAAATCTTACAGTCAGAATGTATCACCTGTACAAATATTGGACTGACTGAAAATTATTTGGTGTTGACGAAAATATGCGCACAGATTCGGTATTTGATTTAATTATCCTTCTTGGAAAAAATGTACATTTATAGATGTAGGTATGAAAAGACTGTACCAAGCGTAACCTCTTTCAAAAGATATCTTGTTACAAAATGTCACATAGAAGAATACAATACAAAAACTGACGTAGAATCAGCAGTCCTTTAAGAGAAACGGCTGCCATGTTTGCTATTGATAACAACTAAAAATTAACTTTCTCAAATCAAATTGATGGAATGTAATATTGAGTATGGTTCTTTAACAACCTATCTGTGTATGTTGACAAATTATTTGTTGTTGGTGCTGCTGTTGTTGTTGTTGTTGTTGTTGTTGTTGTTGTTTTGTTCTTGTTCATGTTCTTGTTCTTCTTGTTCTTCTTGTTCTTCTTGTTCTTCTTGTTCTTCTTCTTCTTCTTCTTCTTCTTCTTCTTCTTTTCTTCTTCTTCTTCTTCTTCTTCTTCTTCTTCTTCTTCTTCTTCTTCTTCTTCTTCTTCTTCGTCTTCTTCTTTGCTTCTTCTTTTTCTTTTTTTCTTCTTTTCTTCTTCTCTTTTTCTTCTTCTTCTTGCCATTGATCTTACAGTTTTCATTATTACTGATTATATTTACGTAGATGTATGTATAGTTGTATCTTAATATGTGAACATTTTGCATGATTTCGAACTTGTTCTTATGACATGATTACAATTACGCTTTGCTCTTTTGTCTTGCATTTGTTTGCATTACTTATCTAAAAATGAATAAACAGATGAGAAAAAAGATACTGCCTATGTTTGAGACTCAAGATAATCTGGACAATAACTTTTTCAGATTTTTTAGCACTGACTCTAATGACCACCTTGTAAAACTTGCAAAACATAGCTTGTTAGCATTTAAAACCCGAAGAGCTTCGATGGAACGTGGCAAATGGTAATTTTCATTAATGTACTTTATGAACATAAGAAAATGGCACTATGCGTATAATATACATAATGCGTGTATGTCCATATGTTCGTGTTTGGTGTGTGTGTGTGTGTGTGTGTGTGTGTGTGTGTGTGTGTGTGTGTGTGTGTGTGTGTGTGTGTGGTGTGTGTGTGTGTGTGTGTGTGTGTGTGTGTGTGTGTGTGTGTGTGTGTGTGTGTTGTGTGTGTGTGTGTGCGTATTAGTATCTGTGTGTATGTGTGAGTGTTTGTTTCTGTGTATGCGTGCGTATGTGCATGTATGTGAATGAGACGTTTACCATTTCGATGTATTATTTTGAAATGAATGTTTTGTTTTAGATTCCCCTTCCAGTACTGAAACATCTCTCTCTCCCTCTCTCTCTTTCTTTCCCTCAGTCTCTCTTCTCTCTCTCTCTCTCTCTCTCTCTCTCTCTCTCTCTCTCTCTCTCTCTCTCTCTTTCTGTTTTTTTTTCTTCGGTGCTGTATTTGTGCTCATGTCTTCATGCTTCTCTCGGGGCTTCGTCACTCCTGGTAAATTGTTTTGGATGTCTGATCCTCAGACTGTGTGTTGCTAATATCCTTAATATGTTTATAGAATATACTTCTGGTTTTGATTATTTGTTAGCTGCACTGGATATTTCTTCGAATACTTTCTGTCTGTTGATATTTATCATGATTTATATTTCTCGTTGTCTAAGCTACCGGCCTTGGCGAAGTTTGCTGTGGTCATATTGATGAAGTGTGTTTATTTTTAAACTCGCAGCCATTGGTACTTTAGATGATTAAGGTGTATATGTAATGCCCGTGGCCGGGGAAATCAAGGTTCAAAATGTTGGCTCGGTCATAGCATAGCTTTTGTTTCCGAAACATTTCCCATAGGGGAGATCCGCTGAGCTATTAGTCTGTGGGGAAATCGAGATTCAAATGCTGTCACCTTTGACGTCATTCAGCAACAGGACCGGCAGCCTCATTTTGACACAGCCTACTACAACAATGTGTATTAACCTTTTCACTCCCCAATCCCTGGCAGAAAGCTGTTGGATGGAACGGGGGCGGGAGGGAGATGTCTGAAGGAAGCTGGTGGTTAGGGTGAGAGGTTGAGAGGGTTGAAAGAAGGCAATCAATGGTTGAGACGTGAAGGGGTTACAAGAAGCTGGTTTGTTGGATGATCATAGTTTATTCCTTACTTTCATCATCATCGTCATTATTATTATTATTATCATTATTATTATTATCATTACTATTATTATTATTGATATTACTATTGTTGTTATTACATTATTATTATTATTATTATTATTATTATCATTATTATTATCATATTATATTTATAATATTGTTATTACTATTATCATTATTATTATAATTATTACTATTATCATCATCATCATCATATCCTTATTATTATTATTATCATTAGTAGTAGTAGTAGTAGTAATACCATTGCTAGTATTAATAATGTTTAAAGCCCAGGCAATCGCGAAGAGGCATATCAGGGCCATAACTATCTGAAAACGTATACAACATCTTGTTGGCCCTGGAAAAAATACCAGGAAAAGACAATGAAGTTCACATATCACGGATCGGGTGAAGGAGTCACAGGGTTACAAGAAGCTGTCAAATATGCTATGAAAATGAAAAGGTTGCACGAAGCTGGCGTATGGTTTGATGGAGTCCAAGGGTTGCAGAAATCTGGTAGACTGGGTGGGGGAGTCAAAGGGTTAAGAGTTTTTTCTGTCTCAGTCCAATTGACGCTTGGAGGCGTCACATCAGAGGTCACTGTCCATGGCGGGGGATTGACAGGCTACACGTATCGAACAGAGTAAAGCCATCAGAATAATTATGGCAATGTCTCTATCAAATAAAAGGAATCTCTAATTCCACAGTGCTCTGGGAGTCATTTGTAAAGGGAAATAATAGCAACGTGAACTGTCATAAAGACTGTTACCGTCGCCAAAGGTTAAAAAGTCAAGCAAGTATGTGTGTTTTGCTTCTGCATACAACTTATGATGAAGTAAAGGTGTCATTATCGCTGAATGCGACAAGATGATTAATCTGGCAGCAGTCTCATCTAAAGCCTTGCAAAGCAAAACGTAATGTAAATCAAGCTTGATCTTAATTGCTATTGTGCATCGCAGAAACCGCAACTGACAGATGCGATAGAAAATGCTGGATTGGTTTTTTATCAGGTCAGAGAACTGACTACCTGTGGAAACAGTCAGCTGACAGTGCTGTTGTAGCTGTTTCCTCTTCAAGATGGTTCCAGTCTATTGCTTTTGTAAAAAAAATTGTTTTGTTTAGTGTGGCTGTTACGGATCTCAAATGCTATGTAACTGTGAAC
>CM060311.1:39454448-39459448 GCA_030674185.1 Monoplex corrugatus | reverse complement strand
GGCTACATGTATCATCATCATCATCATCATCGTCATCATCGTCATCGTTGTATCATTATTACTAGTGTTGTTGTTGTTGTTGTTGTTGTTGTTGTTGTTGTTGTTGTTGTTGTTCTCGTTGTTTGATCATTTAACGTTAATCAGTAGGCTTTAGCATCGCCGGACATGGAAAATTGACCGAGCACTGTTGTATCGTGTCTTTATCTTTACCAAATAAAGACCATTGATTCAATCTGTTTGTCTCTCTCTCTCTCTCTCCATCTCACACACACACACACACACACACACACACACACACACACACACACACCACGCACGCACGCACGCACGCACACAAACATACACACAAAAACACACACAAACACACACACACACACACACACACACACACACACACACACACAACACACACACACACACACACACACACACACACACACAACCACGACCATCATCAAAACAAGCCATTTAACGTTTTGAACTTAGGAAAGTTGGAATTAATACCTGCGCATATAAATACATACGTATTGATTTAAACTTTTCTAATTACAACACACGCTAGCCTCCATGCAAAAACACGAGATCAAATGTCAGGCCCAATCGTAAAATCGCTCAAAAAAATTTCTTCCTCTTCTTCTTCTCTTCTTCTTCTTTGATTGTGAACAAACAATTATTTATTTGCTGAGTACGAGTGTACTCAATACACTCGGGCACGCGCACTCACAATTCTTATGCCCGTGCAAAAGTGGGATGGGGTGTGACTGTGTGGCTGGAAATGTCGGTAATGTTTTTAAGTTAGGTAGATTACTTAATGACAATAAAAGGTATTTTTTCTGTCTGTCTGTCTGTCTGTTTTATCTGTATGTCTGTCTGTCTGTCTATCTATCTGTCTATCTGTCTGTTTGTCTTTCTTTTTCCTCTTCTTCTTTTGTACATCTCTCTCTCTCTCTCTCTCTCTCTCTCTCCTCTCTCCTCTCTCTCTCTCTTCTCTCTCTCTGTCCCAAGGAATAAAAGAAAAAATTAGCCGTCAGGACATACAAAAAGAACTCAAAGGCCACCCAAACAAGCTGCAATCTATCAAAGACACTCAGCAAAAATTCACCTCTTGCATAAAAAACAACAACAGTTTCGAACACTCAACACCTGCGAACAAATACAACAGACGGAGAAAGCGATACAACAAGCAGACAAACCATCCAACAAAAACAAAATTCACACCTTCTTCATCATCATCATCATCATCCTCTTCCTCCTCCTCCTCCTCCTCCTCCTCCTCCTCCTCTTCTTCTTCTTCTTCTTCTTCTTCTTTTCTTCTTCGTCTTCGTCTTCTTTTTCTCTTCCTCCTCCTTTTTTGGTTTTTTTTTTTCGATAGCCCTTCTCAAACAACGCGTCTCATATGTGGTAATGTGCTCTAGGGGCTTGGTCAGGGTTCAGACGTGGCAGTGATATGTTAAGGTAGAGATGAAATGAACTGATCTTCTTGGTTTTATACAAATAATGATATTTTCATTTATATAGCGCAGACAGTCCATGTCAAAGCATGCTCGCTGAACATCAGATAGGAATGTTAACTTGTTTGCATGATGGGGCAAGCTTGATAACTGACGTTGCTTATTTCCTACACTGGATTCTGGTTTAGATCTCTGTGTTAAATCTTCCGTCTTCTGTGAAGCTGATACCGAAGTAGTTGAATTCACTAGTTTCAGTTTAGCGCCATGGATGGTGATGCTAAGTTGCCAGGTGATCTGCTGACCGTCGTCTCTCCTCTCAGTAAACAGAATATATCAACAAAGACTTCATCGGAGATTTCGGATGAGTTTTTGTCAGACAATCTGGTCTCTTCGGGAGGTGCCAGTCATCAAGTTTAGTACAGGATGACCCGATTTGGCGATCACAATATCCCCAGAAAAACATATAGTTACAGTCTCTATCAATTTTGCTACGATTATGGATAGATCCCGATCACATTTCAATGACTAGTTGTTTACACGCAAGCTAGCTGACTGTCTTGCAAGAACGGAGATTCAAGATCTTACGTCTCATGTCCTGTCGCAGCTTGCAGCATAAAAGTTGGTTTGTCCTCAGCCTATTTTAATAATCCGATCATTCTGGAGGTGACAACGTATTCATCGTCATCAGGTGCCCTGCCGCATGGCGTTGGCGATCATGGACTTCAACCCATCTCTATCTCTCGTTGCCCCTAGCATCTCCCCCACCCTCCTCCTCCCCAGCCACTCTGCAAGTCCGTCCAGCATTCTCTCCCTGGGTCTACCTGGTGTACAACGTATTACTTCATAGCTACAACGCACCCACCCACGCTCTTATTTTAATTAAGACCTTGCCAGAGTAGGGATTACCACGGTTTTTGCGCAGGATCAAGGAATATGCCAATTAGTTGTTGGCAGTTTAGAGTGCAGCCATGCAGAATTGTCCCAGTATGATGAAGTCCCTCTTGAACAAGCTCCATATTCCCATACTACTCATCACAACCACTATGATACTGGGTATAACTGGACATGGCGAATATCATTTACAGTGAAAAGACGTTAAATCAAAGAGCGAACGAACGAATATTTTAGGTCAGTGTGATCGCCAAAAATACATTTTTGACGTTACAAAGGTGAACAATCGTGTCACCAGAATTTCTGTTAAGTGGCAACCAGTCAAGGGGTCCCCGTTTTTATTGCTGGGGTGTGTTTGATCTTACTACTGTGTTGCAGAGGCGGGTCAATAATGAGTAAAGTATGTTTGTTTGTTTGTTTGTTTTTGTTTGTTTGTTTGTTTGTTTTGTTTCTTTGTTTGTTTGTTTGTCTTTCAGGGACTCTGACTTTTTATATACAAAGCTAAGTTTGGTATGAGATAAAAAAAAAAAAAGGATGAGGGTTTTACATGAATGCATATCACGTGTCCATGAAAGGCGACGACTCAAACTTTTGCGCCACATTACAAAGAAACAAATGATTTTTGGAATGGTGTGACGTCTTACGTGTAATCAGCTTTTTAAAAATAATGGGACAGGGAGGAGATTATTTCATTCAACTTGTCGTTTGCTTTTCCAAATTTACGGTCTCATTACGTGGGCAAGTCTGAATTAAAGGTGAAACCGTAGCTTAACCGCAATTTTTCCTTCCAGCAAAAAGGCCGATTTAATTTGGCCTGTTAGCCTTCATAGCAAGGGGGGGGGCGGGGCGGGGTGGGGGGGGGGGGAAGAAAGAAAACCAGGAAATACGTTTCAAGACGAGGGCGGAAAAGACAACTTCACGGATATTTTTCTTTGATCAAAGAAAGTTTTATTATGAGTGACAATGATTTCGATCGATCTGAAACTGAAAGTAATATGAAACGGTGTTTTTGTATCTCCAAACGAAGAAAAACTGTGTGAGATGTTGTGTGTGTGTGCGTGTGTGTGTGTTGTGTGTGTGTGTGTGCGTGTGTGTGGTGTGTGTGTATGTGTGTGTGTGTGCGTGGTGTGTGTGTGTGTGTGTGCGTGTGTGTGTATGTGTGTGTGTTGTGTGTGTGTGCGTGTGTGTGTATGTGTGTGTGTGTGCGTGTGTGTGTATGTGTGTGTATGTGTTGTGTGTGCGTGTGTGTGTGTGTGTGTGTGTGTGCGTGTGTGTGTTGTGTGTGTGTGCGTGTGTGGTGTGTGTGTGTGTGTGTGTGTGTGTGTGTGTGTGTGTGTGTGTGTGTGTGTGATGTGTGTGTGTGTGTGTGTGTGTGTGTGTGTGTGTGTGTGTGTGTGTGTGCGTGTCTGTGTCTCGTGTGTGTGTGTCTGTCTGTGTGTGTCTGTCTGTCTGTCTGTGTGTGCGTGTCTCTCTGTCTGTGTGTCTGTATCTGAGTGTATGTTTGTCTGTGTGTTAATGGATTTGTTCAACTAAATCCAGGACAGAAGTTTATTATTATTATCTTTATTATTATTATTATTATTGCTGTTATTATTATTATTATTATTATTATTATTATTATTATTTTATTATTATATATATTATTTATTATCATTATCATTATTATTATTATTGTTGTTATTATTATTATTATTATCATTATTGTTATTATTGAATTATGTATAATGCTAACATTTGAAGAACAAGGTATCCCAACTGATGTAAAAATCGCTACTACAGTCCGTAGCTTTCGGATCGGCGTTCTCGCCATCTTCGTCACCTCTAATGCATTCTACGTGTTTTTCAATCGCTGCGAACATGGGTTTGAATCCGCTTGCACGAAGATAATCAGAGAATGGTAAAGCACAGGTAGGGCTGTAACGGATCATCCTCATTGACGGTGCTCTTAGATCTCATTGACTCCGCGAACCACTATTTATCTCAGTCACAGCGAAAATTGTTCCAGAATTAACGTCTTTCGCTGTGTGGTCTACTGGAGAAGAGTCCCTCTTGTGTTCTGTTAGTCTCTTCTGAAGGGGGCGTTCAGTTTCACCGACATAATGTTGGTTACAGTCCTGGCAGTCTATTCTGTATATAATGCCAGCTTTGTCGAGTTTGCTGGTTTTGTCCTTGGGGGTGACCAGCTGGCTGCGTATGGTGTTGGAAGGTTTGGAATGTACAGCCACCCCCAGTTTTCTGATCTTTCTGGACAGAGCGTCACTCACACCTCCTACGTATGGGATGGTGATGTGTCCCTTGCGCTGGTGTTGTTTCACTGGCTGTTGGGATGCGGTGTTGGATTTCCTGCCTCCCGGGCTGTTCCAGGCCCACTTTTTGTAGCCCGAGATGGTGAGCACTTTTTTCAGGTGGTTTGTCTCCTTGTCTTTTGCCTCTTGAGTACTGCATATGGTGTTAGCTCTGTGGGTAAGGGTTCGAATCACTCCCAGTTTGTGTTCAAGGGGCTGGTGGCTGTCGAACTGTAAATATTGGTCCGTATGAGTTGGTTTACGGTAGACCGAGAAGGATAGAATGCCATCAGTTCTGGTGATGAGGGTGTCCAGCATGGCTATGGAGTTGTTCTGTTCCACTTCCCTCGTGAATTTGATGGCTGGGTGTTGG
>CM060311.1:39439448-39446948 GCA_030674185.1 Monoplex corrugatus | reverse complement strand
ACTAAAGTGATTTTAGACAATGTGTGTGTGTGTGTGTGTTTGTGTGTGTGTGTGTGTGTGTGTGTGTGTGTGTGTTGTGTGTGTGTGTGTGTGTGTGTGTGTGTGTGTGTGTGTGTGTGTGTGTGTTTGAGCCATTGCCAGTATTAGGTAGCAAGGAAGATCCTTCTGTCTGTTCAAGATCAGACTCTGAATGGAAGCCCTGTTGTGTTTCACGACCTTGAGATCTGCTTCTCTTGTTCATCGCCTGGTATTCTTGGGTCTTCCTCTCTAGCATCTTTTTTCTGGTGTCCTGTAAAGGGCAGAAGATAGACTAGCAAAAACTCATCAAAAAATAAAAGCAGTTAAAGCTAAGTGAAAGAATGTGGTAACTCTGGGAACCGCTGCATTTTGTCTACTTCTTGTTGACACAAACGATATTCTTTCTGGCTCTCTCTCTCTCTCTCTCTCTCTCTCTCTCTCTCTCTCTCTCTCTCTCTCTCTCTCTCTCTCTCACTCTCCTCTCTCTCTTTCTATCTAGCTATCTAGCTATCTAGATATCTATCTTCTATCTATCTATCTATCTATCTATCTATCTATCTATCTATCTCTATCTATCCATCTGCCGACTTCACTTTGTTTTCTGGCCCACGTGCTAAGACCTAGAAAATCTACACCCTGACATCATTGCAAAATACTGTTTCATTTCATTTCTTCTCTCTCTCTCTCTCTCTCTCTCTCTCTCTCTCTCTCTCTCTCTCTCTCGCTCGCTCGCTCGCTCGCTCTCTCTTTCTCTCTGTCTCTCTCTGTCTCTTTCTCTCAATCTCTCTCTGGTAAATTACTTTTGAATATGTGTACGTCATTAGATCTGTGTATTTTAAATGGTGTATGTAAAGGTGACCTTCAAGGTCGCTATACATATATTTCTGATTTGGGTAATAGTGTCAATGATTATTTTATTTTTTCAAACGATCTGTTTTCTCTTGTTCGCGATTCATGTGAATTAGGTGTCGATGAGAGAATTGAATCTAATCATATGCCTGTAACAGTGTGTACTGCCTTCCCAAAAGGAAATAAACCCGTAACTGTTAACACAGAGAATGAAAATGACACGATCGAAAAAATTGTTTGGAAAAATGAGTCTGCTCATGTTTATTATGAAAATCTGTGTAAGGAAGAATCACAGACACAGTTTAGTGCTGCTACAGATTTAATTGACGTGAATGTTAATAATGCTCTCGACTTGTTTAATGAATGTATTAAGAAATGTGCTCGTTGTATGCAAAAGCGTGTATATATTAACAAATGTAAGACACCATGTGATTGGTTTGATCAGGAATGTGTAGGTAAGAAAAGATACGTCAGGAGACTGTTAAAAAGAAGCCAACGGTCATTAAAACCAGAAGACCAACACGAGTATTTAGTTGCCAGACGTGAATATAAGAATCTGCTAAAGAAAAAGAAAAAACAGTTTAATGATACATTGCTGGATAAACTCTTATCTTCTATAAAAAGTCAAAGGGAATTTTGGGACACTGTTCGCAGTTTCATTTAAAGGAAAACAACCAAAAAGCAATATTGCACTTGACACATGGTTCCAACATTTTAAAGCATTGCTCGAAATAGAGAATGTTAATGGTACGGAACATGACGATGTATGTGTTGGTGAGGTACCTGATGATGAGGGGAGTGGATATATGGATCGGCCAATCTCGACAGAAGAGGTATTACTTGCATTGAGAAAGCTGAAAAATAGGAAATCACCTGGCCCAGATGGTATTATTAGTGAGCTCCTTAAAGAATCAAGTGATCAGGTAGTACAATATTTTGTAAGATTATTCAATAGACTTTTTGATTATGGTGAGTTTCCTCGAAACTGGTCTGAATCAATCATGGTACCTCTTTTTAAAAAAGGTGATATTAATAACCCAAATAATTATAGGGGCATTTCTATTAGTGATGTAAGTATCAAACGTTTTTGTACGATTATCAAAAACAGATTACAGGAATGGGTAGAAGAAAATAGTATTACTGGTGATCACCAAGCAGGGTTTAAAAAAGGATATTCAACAGTAGATCATATATTTACTTTACATGCTGTTGTACAAAAACAGTTTACACACAATCGCAAACTTTATGTAGCTTTTATAGATTTCCAAAAGGCGTTTGATTCTATCAACAGGAATTTACTTTGGCCAATCTTACTTAAAAATGGTATTAAAGGTAAACTATATAAATGTGTCAAAAGCATGTATAAGACTGTTAAATCAAAGGTAAGATGTGGAGCTAAATTCACTGACTTTATCAACTGCACAACTGGAGTGAGACAGGGAGATGCATGTAGTCTGGTATTGTTCTCTCTTTTCATAAATGAATTAGCGCTAGAAGTAATAAATAATGGAGCTATTTTGTCTCAAGATGCATTTGAACTGTTCATTCTGTTGTTGGCTGATGATATTGTTCTGTTGTCAGAAACAGTTGCTGGATTGCAGGCGCAGTTGAATAGCTTACAACGTGCTGCGTCTTCGCTCCAGCTAAAAGTTAATATGAGTAAAACTAATATTATTGTATTTAGAAAAGGTGGATATTTAGGTGCAAGAGAACGTTGGGTGTATGATGGTGCGGTAATGCCTGTTGTAAATATTTACAAGTATTTGGGAATTTTTTTCACTACGCGATTGAGTTATGTTGTTGCTTGTAAGGATCTTGCCAGTAGAGCTAAAAATGCATTGTTATGGATTATGAAGAAACTGTACAGTCTTAATAATAATTCTTTGGAACTGTTTGTTAAGCTTTTTGATTCCCAGATCCAACCAATTATGCAATATGTCTCCGAAATTTGGGGGCTAGAGAAAGCTGTTGTTCATTGTGAATCAGTTCATTTGTTTGCCCTTAAAATGTTTTTGGGAGTAGATAGGAGAACGCTTAATGATTTTGTGTATGGCGAAACTAATCGTTACCCTGTATATGTGAATTCTGCTGTTAATTGTATCCGATATTGGCTCAGATTATTACATATGGATAAATTTAGGATACCATGGAAAGCATATAAAATGCTGTATGATCTAGATGCCAATGGTAAGAAAAACTGGGTATCGAATGTACGTTTGTGTTTGTACAAATATGGATTTGGATATGTGTGGTTATATCAGGGAGTCGGTAGTGTGAATGGCTTTATTCGTATTTTTCGTCAACGCTTGATAGACTGTAGATGGCAGGACTGGAATTATCATATTAACAACAGCGAAAGATTTAATTTATACAGAACATTTAGTAGTGTATCTGAAATAAAACTGTATTTGCAGCTAAATTTAGAACGACATCTGAAGTATATTACAACAAGATTTAGGTTTGGTGTATCTGATTTGGCTGTACATCGATATAGATATAAAGTATTAAATGATAATGATTTATTATGTCCATTATGCAAAGAATCTAAAGAAGACGAAGTACACTTTGTCTTTTGTTGTAAAGCACTTACAGATTTTAGGGAAAAGTTTATTCAGCCTAAGTATTATAGACAGCCTTGTCTGTTTAAACTGTGCTTGTTGTTGTCATCAACAAATATAGAAGTTGTTCGCAAATTTTCTGTGTTCTTATATAAAGCTATGAAATTTAGAGAAAATGCTTTGCCATAAGATGAGTTATGGATATGTATAATTCAAACCTTTTTGTGCATTATTTAGAAGGTATTGTATTGTCCACATACCCCTTCATAAGGGGCCAAGGCCTAATATGAATAAACTATCTGAAGTCTGAAGTCTGAAGTCTCTCTCTCTCTCTCTCGCTTTTGCCTACCCCTCTCTCTCCCTCTCTCTCTCTCTCTCTCTCTCTCTCTCTCTCGCTTTCGCCTTCTCTCTCTCTCTCTCTCTCTCTCTCTCGCTTTCGCCCTTTCTCTCCTTCACCCACCCTTTCTCTCTTCCTCTCTCTGTCTGTGCAAGCGTGCATGCGTGTGTGTGTATGTATGTGTACATGTGCGTGTATGTATATCCAAGTGTGCGTATGTGTGTGCGCGCGTGTGCGTGCATGCGCTGAGTGCATGTACACATGAAAAGGAACATTTATTTTGCCTTTCCTTACAGTCGAGAGTGAATCGTTGAAGCGCCACCATCAGCACGTTGACCACGAGCTTGCTCCACTTCTGGTGGTTGTGCGCGGTGGCCTGTGTGTGTCTGAAAATGGCTTCTGCATCCAATCTTCAGCGCTGTCTACCCACTGCTTTCCCGCTCTCTTCCTCAACTTCTCTTTTACTCCAAAGTTCCTTATATGATTGTTTCGGCAGGGCCACTAGAGTTATTTCTCCCACCTTCATGCTCCATCATCCTAATGGTGTCAGTTGAGTGTTTCACTGATCCTATCCTCTTCTTCCTCCCTGTTTCATGACCTTGTCAGAGCTTAAGGTTTTGTACAGGCTTAATGAATCTGGCAGGTTTTGGTGGAGCGTGCTATAAATCCATCTTGAGCAAACTCAAAACAAATACAAGATTATGTGCCACAGCCACTCTGTCAGATTTCCCTTTTCTTTGTGAGAGGGTCGTCACAGGAGCCTGCTGTTGTTGAATGTTATTGTTGACTTGTCCATCGGTGACATGATTAACGTACAAGATGCCCAGCAGTCTGACATACCATCTCACCTCGATGGAAATCTAGATCGTCCTCTGGAATTCAGCTGTCAGTGTCCATGTCTCCCATGCCGACAAGAAAATAAAGAAGACAAATCGAAAAGTCTGATTATGTCGTTCACGCTGATGGTCTAGCCATTCGGATAATGTCTCAGTCTTGACACTGCAGATCAAGGACGAAGGAGAGACTAAGGAAGACCTGGCTGATGATGGATAGGAAATCTCAACATTACACAGTCTTTCCTACTCTTCGGGGCTTCCACCAACTGCTGAACGTCAACTTTTTCCTCTCGCGATTCTCATGAGGATACAAGCCGACAGATTAATCAAAACAAAACATTGCTGTTGTTGTTTGCATCGTTTTCGAAAGCATTTGTGGTCTCGACTCTGTAAACGCTGCTGCCGCTGCGACTGATGATGACGCTGATGGTGTTTGTCTGTTTTCCTCATGCTTCATCTTCTCCTTTCTTTGTTTTCTCCTTTTTCTCCTCTTCCTTTTCTTCTGTTTCTTCACCCTTCTCCTCATTTGCCACCCTCTTGATTTTTTTCATATTTTTTCTTTGTTTTTCTTTTTCGTCTTCTTGGATTTTTTTTCGTTTTCTGTTTTAATAATCCTTAATTAATGAAAAATGAATTGGGAGGTTATTTATTGCCGATCGGAGACAGGTTTGTGTCTATGTGTCTGTCTGTTTCTCTTTGTCCATGGTCTGTGAAAAGAAGTGTCTGCAAATTTTTTCAGCTATTTCTGATTAGATCTATGGTAAATTTAAGTCAAAGGTGTGGATAATTGATTCATTTCGACTAAGCCACTCCTACTTCGTGCGGCTCACGAAGTAGCAAGAGCACTGCAACAGGCCCAGTCGGTAGAATCTGAGGGCATCACTCCCAGCGTCTATCCAATAGTTGTTAGTCTCTGTAAGCAATCTGACGTCAGTTCATATTTTATCTTCCCTTTTTTCTGTCCTCATGACTTGGTTGGCAGTCTGGAAGACGGAAGTGTAGGGTATGGCCTAGCCAACTCAGCCGACCCTCGTAGATGATGATAGCAACCAGGATCTCTTGCTTCTTGACCTTACTTCATCGTTTGTCACGAAGTCTTTCCAGTTGATGCCCAAGATCTTGCGTAGGCACTTGAGGTCAAAGGAATCAAACTTCTAGTTTGCTTTCAGATGCCACGTATCACAGCTGTACAGCAAAGCTGACAGAATGGTGGAGTTGTAGAACTGCAATTTTAATTTGGATTATTGGAGTCGCCAATGTATAAATCTGGAAGCCATGACGCCAAGTTCAAGGTCACACGGACCAAAAAAACGTGCCTGAAATCAGCATTTTTGATGGAAGACACTTCTTATAATAATAACAATCTGTTTTCATTGTTGTGACAGTCTGCCATTGCCATCACTTCCAGTCAAGTTTCATTTCGTGTGCGTGCGCTACATGCGTATAAATCACAGTAACCCTAAGTAGTGCAACATCTAGATTTTCTGATGGAAACCAAAAGCTTATGTATAGAATAAGCAATTGTCAGAATGGCTCAATCATCTTCTTTTTATCTCTCTCTCTCTCTCTCTCTCTCTCTCTCTCTCTCTCTCTCTCTCTCTCTTTCTCTCTCTCTCTCTCTCTCTCTCTCTCTCTCTCTCTCTCTCTCCTTTCTTTCTTTCTTTCTTTCTTTGTACCTCTTTCTCTTGTTTTCTCCTCATCCTCGAGGTCTTTCGCTCCGTCTTTTTTTTTTTTTCCTTTCTTCCAAAATCACCCCTCCAGGTTTTCTCATATCCTTCTCTATCAGGCCGCCAAATTGATGTGACGGGAGTGATGGGAGTGATGGTTGAATCCTAAAATGAGGGATACGCATGATTTTGATGAAGGCAGAGGGAGGGTGTTATGGATTGGGGGATTGTAGGCATGGGCAGGGAATGATGGGAATTAAACAGTTCAAAGCAATTTCCAATAAGTGCTCCACAGATTTCGACCTGACGGCTGCCAGCAAGAAGAGCTGTTAACAGTTTTTTCAAGCTGGAGATGATTAAGGGGTGATTATTTTTTGTGCTTCTGTCTCTGTCTCTCTGTCTCTCTGTCTCTAACGGGTGTTTTGGAGTTTGTTTGGGGTTTGTTCAAGAGGGATTCACCGCACTCATACCACTCCATATGTTCTCAACCCAAACCTCCATTTATCTTACTTCCTAAGCCTGCAAAAACCCATGCGCCGGCAAGGTCTTGAACTGGGAAAACGTTAAGAAGGACTTATGAAATATTAAAGCTGATATCACCAGAATGATGGAAACATTAAGATGGGCAGCGATCATGTCAGTATTTAATTAATGTTACGGGCTGGGATTAAACTCGAAGATATCAGATTCTGAGTCCATGGCCATGTCAAATGACCGCCCTGACAGGCGCGGTAGCCAAGTAGGTAAACGTTGGACTTATAATCGAAAGATCCTGGGTTCGATCTCTCTCTCTCCCCTCTCTCTCTCTCTGTCACTCTCTTCGTGTACGTGTTTGCATGTATTATTTGTGTGTGTGTGTGTGTGTGTGTGTGTGTGTGTGTGTGTGTGTGTGTGTGTGTGTGTGTGTGTGTGTTGTGTGTGTGTGTGTGTGTGTGTTCCATCTTAAATATTTCAGCAAAAATCCCGATTAGTTAAAGTGTTATATATGTCCGTCATAACATGTTCCATGTCTCGCTGATTCCCAACATTGTAAATATCATGGATAATATTCATTTGTGATACTTTCAGTGTGTACGTTGTGTGTGCGCGTGTGTGTGTTTGTATGTGTGTGCGCCCGTCTTCCTGCGTGTGTCTGTGTGCGTGCGCGTATACAAGTGAGTTTGTTTGTATGTGCGTGCATGAGTGTGCGTATCTGTGTTGTGTGTGTGTGTGTGTGTATGGTGTTGTGTGTGTGT
>CM060311.1:39431948-39434448 GCA_030674185.1 Monoplex corrugatus | reverse complement strand
TGTTGTATATCTATTATTATTATTATTAATATTATTGTTATTTTTATTATTATTATTATTATTATTATTATCATTATTAGTGTTATTATTATCATTGTTAAATGTTATTGTTATAATTATTATTATCATTATTGTTGCTGTTGTTATTATCATTATTATCGTTGTTAACATTATTATTATTGTTACCATCATTATGGTTGTTGTTATCATTATTATTATTATTGTCAACATCATTTTTATAAGCATTATCACTATCATTATTCTCTGCTGTCTACAGCTACCTCCGTTAAAAACTCTCTATGTTCCGTTGTAATTTAGAGTCACTATTAGAGATAAAGACAAGAATCAAAAATAGAAATCTTCGTCACTCCTGTCAGTCATTTTCTTCATAATAAATATTTTTTGATAGAAGGCCAAGTCAAATATACACGCACACACACGTGCACCTCAACACACAGACATACATATACACACAAGCACACACGCACGCACGCACGCACACACGCACGCACACGCACAAAGAGAGAAAGAGAGAGAGAGAGATCGAAGGATCGATCGAACGAAACTTTATTTTCCATCTGTAGAGATGTAAACACATAGGCCAACTTAGATATCTGCCGTTGTTAACCTACTTAAAAAGTCAAACAAACGGAAATAGGATATCGCAAAATAATTAAATTTGAGGGGGGAGAGAGAGAGAGAGAGAGAGAGAGAGAGAGAGAGAGAGAGAGAGAGAGAGAGAGAGAGAGAGAGAGAGATTATGTGTTTGCGTGCTTGGATGAGTGTTTGTGAGAGAGAAAGAGATTGTGTGTGTTGTGCGCGCGTGCGTGTGTGCGTACGTGCGCGCGCGCGCACGTGTGTGTGTGTGTGTGTGTTGTGTGTGTGTGTGTGTGTGTGTGTGTGTAACTGATATCGTACAACCTCCCTTCAAAATGGTCTTTGCTGTTTAAAACCAGAAAGCTTTCATTATATCAAAATTCCAAGCAAATGCTCGTCCTATTTACAGGGCTATTATGTCACGAGGTTTTCAGCTCTCATTTATTTACTTATTTCAAAGTCACAAGCAGGAAAACTGATTCAAACTGCAGGGAAGAAAGATTTAAAGATATAGAACAGTTGACCATTTCGCGGGCTAAAAAACGACGAAAAATTTTTCTAGCTGAGAATATGTAACCAACTGATAGATTGATTAATTAATCCATTCATTGGTTGACCTTGTTTTATCTTTTATTTATTTTTGTCTCTTGATTTCTTCTTTTGACTTCTATTCCTCCTTTTCTTCCTTCTCTCCTTCCTTCCTTGCTTGCATCCTTCTCTCCATCTTCCTTTCTTTCTCACTTCACGTATTCAATCAATCATTCATTCACTCCTTTATCTTTCCTTCTTCCGTCAGTACTTCCCAGCTTTTTTCTCTTCTTCCTTCCTTCCTTTTTTCGTCCTCCCTTTTTTTCCTTTCTTTCTTGTTTTTTTTTTTTTTCGTTCCTCTTTCTTTTTCCCATTCTTTCCTTTCTTTGTTCCTTCCCTCTTTCCTTCTTCTTTTCCCTTTCTCTTTTCCTTCTTTTCTACCTTCCCTTCTTCTTTACTTTCTTCATTCTTTCCTTTTTTTTCTTCCTGTTTTCCTTTATTCCTTCTTATCTTCACTTCTTATTCCAATTTTCCTTCTCTCCGTTTTCTTTCCTACTATCCTTCGTCTTTCTTTCTTTCTTGTCCCCCTGTTTTCTTTCCTTCGTTTACTTCTTTTTTCTTCCTTCCCTTATTCCCTTCTTTCTTCACTTTGTCCTTCCTGTCTTTCTTTTTATTCCTTCTCTCGTTTTCTCCCTTCCTTTTCTTTTCTTTCCTTCTTTGTTTCCTTTCTCTTCCTTTCTTTCTTCCTTCCTTCTTTTACATTTGTTCTTTTTTCTTTAGTTATTTATTTTCTTTCTTCCTTTCTCTGTTCCTTCCTTGTTTCTTTCTTCTTTTTTTTTCATCCTTCCTCCTCTCCTTCCTTTCTTTCTTCTCCCTTCCTTTTTTTCTCTTTCCTTCCGTCTTTTCTTCTTTAGCTCACTGCTTCCGTCAATCTCTCTGTCTTACTTCTTCGCTCTCCTTCCTTCGTTTTTCATTTGTTTGCAGGTTTTTTTGTTTGTTTGTTTGTTTGTTTGCTTTGTTTGTTTGTTTGTTTGTTTGTTTGTTTGTTTGTTTGTAGTTATCTGGGAAGTAAGCTTCCAATTAATATCGAATTTTTAAATGAACAACATTCAAAAAAACGTGCTATAACGAAGCTGTCTCGTTCAAGATTGGCTCTCCACCTCTCTCTCTCTCTCTGTCTGTCTGTCTGTCTCTTTCTCTCTCTCTCTCTTCTTCTTCTGCTGTCTGTCTGTCTGTCTCGTCTCTCTCTCTGTCTGTGTCTTCTGTCTCTCTGTCTGTCTGTCTCTCTCTGTCTGTCTGTTCTGTCTCTCTCTCTCTCTTCTCTGTCTTCTGTCTCTCTCTCTCTTCTCTCTCTCTTCTCTCTCTCTCTCTCTCT
>CM060311.1:39406948-39426948 GCA_030674185.1 Monoplex corrugatus | reverse complement strand
CGACCCAATCAAGCGAGAGGGTTCCTTACGGTCCCTTAGCGCGAGCAAAGATAGAGGCTAAGTTAACGAAACGTAGCAGTTTCGAGAGGTGTTAGCTTACGATTTTAAATGGTGGTCACGTGTGCATCACGATTTGCATCATTTTGTCCTCTGTTGCTGTCGTAATTTACATTTACTGTAAAAGTTGTTATGGTGTTTGTCAGTAAAGACAAAAGGACGTCGGCAAGCGTTTCTTCGCGGTTCCGCCATCCTGGATTTGCTAGGTTTGTTAAGTTTGCTACGACCCGTTTTCTTATACACGCTCACTCCTGGATTAGCTAGCCGCTAGCATTTAGCTTAACCCTTTGCCTCCCATGCCCTGTTCACCAACTGCAAAAACTTAACCATTTGACTCCCTCACCCTATCCACTAGCTTCCTGCAGGAAGCTGGTGGATAGGGTGAGGGAGTCAAATGGTTAAGTTTTTGCTTTGCTGGCATGGTTGACAATACAGGATTGTTGATAGACAGGGCGCGGGAGTCAAAGGGTTAAGCTTGATTTGCTACACCCTAAAAAACTCCCCTCGGGTCACTTCGGTGGATTCGACAGTACCCGTTCTGAACCAGCCTACTGAGGATACTGCCTACTGAACCTGTACTAACGACATCATCGCTCAGTCCCAGAGTCTTACAGCGACGACCCCTACCCCCATCCCTACCCTACCTTTCCAAACCAACCAAACCTTACCAAATAACTGAAATGTAGGATGCATGTTTGATTGGAATTTTTTGTTGTGGTGTTAGCCCTGACATGGCTCTAGTAGTCGGCTGGGCCGTAAGAAATATGAACCAGGTTGACTGGATCGGTGACCTAATGTTTAAACATGGGGAGGCGTGACCAATGTTGATTAATGAGAAAGACAGGAAAAGATATAGCAATCTGTAGCGCGCACAGAGAGAGAGAGAAGACAGACAGACAGACAGACAGACAGACAGATAGACAAACAGATAGACAGACAGATAGACAGACAGACAAAAAGGACACAGAGCTCTGGTCGATATGAAATAATCTCCCTTTTTGTTAATAGGAGATTAAACATAAGAAAATGAACAGAAATAAACTGTGGTTGAGAGGGCAGGAGCGTTTATTTACTTCAATCCCATGTGCTTCACTGTAAAGCAGTGAGAGAGAGAGAGAGAGAGAGGAGTGAGTGAGAGAGAGAGATGAGAGGCAGACAGACAAATAGACAAAGATGAGGAAGGGAAAAGACCAATAACAACAAAAAACCAAGAGGGCGAAGCCATTCTAACAATCTCCCTCTCTAAACAAAAAAATAATAATAAAAATTACAGAAAATTCATATTGAAGAATTCCCAGGATCACTGTGACCTTGAAAAAGCATCAGTTGACATAAAATTAGGCGTCCTTCGACGACAATCATAGACTATCACGTTTACGAAAACAGACCGTCACAATAGTGAAAACAGATTGCAGCATTTTCAGAAGTTGCTGAAAAAGTGTTGTGTTCACACCTTTCTCAACAAAGTGCTGATTTTAGGCACCCTTTTTCCTGTCCGTGTGAACATCAGGAAGAGAGTTATCGAGTGTTAATAGAACCGATACTGTTGTAGGGTTGTGAAGCGTAGACAGTCAACACACAAAGTCAGAACAAAATTAAGGCAAACGAAATGTGGTTTCTTGGAAGAATGTTGAGAGTTCCAAAGCAAAGAAAAAAATGAGACAGTCTTGAAGGAGGCAGACACAAGAAGAACATTTATGAAGAACATTAGGAACAAACAAGCAACATTTATAGGACATTTTATGAGGCAAGAGAAATTAGAGCACCTAGTCACAACAGGAAAGCTAGAGGGAAAACGGGTACCAGGTAAACCCTGGGAGAAATTATTGGACGGACCTGCAGGGTGGCTGAAAACAAAGAGGGTAGAAGATGTACTTGCAGCAACAAGGGATAGATTCGTATGGAGGGCCATGATCGCCAACGCCACGCGGCAGGGCACATGATCATGATGTGAATTTTACTTTGGAACTGTACATTCCAAACTTTCGCGACTGTTCAACATTCTACGTTTTTATCAAAATTTGGTAAAGATCTATCTATATAAACAGCTGAGAAAATCTTATTTACATGTTTCTATCATAGAAACACACACACACACTCACACACACACACACACACACACACACACACACACACACACCACACACACACACCACACACACACACACACACACACACACACACACACACACACACACTACCTCCAGTAGATATGAACTTATCTCCTTTTCCATGGGAAAAAAATGAGATTAAAAAACAGAGGGGGCAGAGAGGGAGAGGCTGGCCAGATGGAAATTGAGAGAGGAGAGAGGGGGAGAGAGGGAACAGAGAGACAGAGAGAGACAGAGAGGGAGGAGGAGAGACACAGAGAGAGACAGAGACAGACAGACAGATAGAGAGAGAGAGAGAGACTTGAGAGAGAAAGAGACAGACAGCAGGAAGCTAGCATAATGGCAACAGATTGCTTAAAGAATCCGCAATTAGGACAGTGTCTGAGAAATGCAGGTCTTATTTTTATCCTTGGTTATAAAAAAAAAAAGAAGAAGAAAAATTTGACTTTTCTCGTAGACACATAAAGGAAACGCGTTTCAGACAGGGGAAATGCATGCATGCCTGTCTTCACTGGCCTTTCCATCCTGTCATTCGTTTTCACCATAATCTATGTCAGAGAAAAGAAAAGATGTTTTAATCTGGTTGGTTAGTTGCTTACTTGGTTGTTTGGTTGGTTAGTTGAAGCGGTGGTTGGTTAGCTGAAGCGGTTTCTTTCTTTCTTTCTTTCTTTTCTTTCTTTCTTTCTTCTTCTTCTTTCCTTTCGTTTTGTTTTGTTTATTTGTTTGTTTGTTTGTTTGTTTTTGAGGGGAGATGTAATTCAACTGGCAAAATGCGTAGAAAATAGACATCGTCTGATCGATGTGAGTGGTAGTGACTAAGTGGTTAGAACGCACATCAAGGAAGTGAAAGGTCTCGAAGTTCAGTGTACACTTGGACAAGTGCATTTGTACCATTATGGGAGTTGATGAGGAAAAGTTTTGGTGCCACAAGGAATAGAGATGAGGGGGGCAGAGGGTGAGGGGAGGGGAAAACATGTGAAAACACATGACCAAGCGAGAAAACAAGAAAACACACACACACACGCGCGCGTGTGTGCGCGCACACCCACACATATATACACACACACACATACACACACACATACACACACACAACACATACACACACACACATATACACACACACACGTGCACGCACACACGCACACCCACACATACACACACAATGGAGAACTGGCTAGAAGCGAAAGTCACTGTGACCAAGAAAACGTTTTAGTTGAAACAGAATTTGACTGACAATGTTAGACGGTCACAATAATGAGAACAGATTTTGAGCATTCAGAAATTTCTGTTCACACACCTTTTTTCAAATCTTTAATAAGGTAAGCACTTGTTTGCCTGTGTGACCTTGACCTTGGAACTTTACTTTCCAAACGTTTGCTTTCGTGATTTATCGACGGTTGACACCTTTGGACAAAATGTGTTAAAGATTCAATCAATGAAAACTTAAGAAAAGCTTTGTCACATTTTTTTCACAGATGTACACAAAGAAAGACACTTCTCTCTGGTCAATATGAAGTGATATCTCTGTTTTCAAAAAAAACAAAAAAAACAAGGGGGGGCTTGAAAAAAAAACACCGCGCGCGTGCGCGCGCACATGCACATACACGCGCACATGCACATACACAAACATGTACGAATTCTCTCTCTCTCTCTCTCTCTCTCTCTCTCTCTCTCTCTCTTTCTCTCTCTGTCTCTGTCTCTGTCTCACACACACACAACACACACACACACATACACACACACACACACACACACACACACACACACACACACACACACACACACACATACACACAGCGCGCGCGCGCGCGCACTAGTCGGGAGAGAAGAGAACGTCTTGTTCCCGTCTCGGTGAAGTTCTGACGAGATCTTGGTTTCACCCTGAATTCCAATCTCCCAGGTCAACAACTCAAGTGCAGACCAGAGTGTATACAAATGTATACGCACACGGAACATCGAATAGCAATGTTATGTTACACTCGACGGCGGGGTAAATAAAAAAAAAAAGCCCTACACGTAAAAGCCCAGATATATATTCAAGTGCACCTGGGGATTGCAGCCAACGAACGATAAAAACAACACACACAAAATACCAACCCCCAGCACGGATGTCTTTTGAGGACAGCTCTACAAACAAAACGCTGCATGCCCTGGGCTGCTTGCCTCATTTGTTTTCGTGTCAGGAATTTGGGGGGGGGGGGGGGTTGCAGGATGAGGAGGAAGTAGAATTCGTTTCCTTTTTTTTTTTTTTTTAATATGCCATGGATCAGTGATGACCTTTTCTATGCAGGGATTGTACTTGTACGTTCTGCTCGCAGACGGGACACAAAGAATTTTTAAAGATGGCCCGTTATCACAGTTAGCTCTTTGACTCCCGCACCCTGTCCACAAGCATCCTGCATTGTCAACCATGCTAGCAAAGCAAAACCATAATCCTTTGACTCCCTCACCCTATCCATCAGCTTCTTGCAAAGGGTTATGTTTTTGCAGTTCGTGTATAGGGTGTGGGAGTCAAGATAAAAGCACCATGCTGATGGACGCAAAAGTGGAGGATCGACCCTCAGGCCTGCTACATATTCACCCGAGCTGACTGGCTCCTTTGATAAAGGCATAGACTGAAGATTTTCGTCTCGGGTCTGATTCCACCCCGCAACATAAAAGTTGGTTTGTTCGTTGTCCGTCTTAAAGCTACGATCATTTTGGTGTTGATAGTGATATACATGTGTAGGTCCTGTTGCCATACCCATTTCAAGACCTTGCCAACTCATTTCACTTTTGTGCATGCTCAAAAAATCTATCGCATAACTGCTAGCAGATTTGGGTGGAAACTTACATGTGGAATTATCAGATTGCGATGACTCCTTCTTCAACAAACTTCAAACTCCACAAATTCTAAGCAAAATTTTGTGCAGACTGTATCATCCCCCCACATCATTACAAGCAGATTTAGACAGAGCGCATACAGAACTGAGTGAGAATTTCCTCAGGTAGCATGTCTTTAATTAGTGCACCTAAAAACCTACGCAACTAAGAGTTTATCCTTGACAAAATAGACGAGCAAAATTGTTGACATAATGATTACTTATGAGTGTCTCTTCTTGGGGCTGGGCAGTCCGAGTTCTACACAGAAAATCCACTGTGATAAGATGCACAGTTCTATTCTCTGGCAAGACCTAGCATAGGACATTGTACAAGTATTATGCAGTGGTGCACCCAGACGTCAGGCTCAGGACACGGTCTTGTTGAAATTTAGAATTTCGGATTGTTAACCCCACTCTCCCACATAAAGCACAACTGTCCGATTGAAACGGTGTTGGGCGATGGAAGACGTGTTGATAATTGGACAAAACAGTCGGACGAAACAATCTACAACTCCTTTAATTTGTCAAATTTGAAACCCAAACTTCTATGCATGCTTCAGTGTAAAAAAGAAAATGATGGTATTCTGCATCAATTGACTGGCAAATAACAAATCAAAACAGACATATATATTAGTTTACAATATAACAACAACAATAACACATTTTTATAGCTTAATTATGATGATGATGATGATAAGAAGAAGATGAATAATAATATAATAATAACAATAATAATAAATATTGTTAATAATACCAAAAATTATCAACATGATAAAATATAATATCATCATCATGTAATAATAACAACAACAACGGGTCTCACACAGTTAATTTAATCTTAAATAACAGTCTGTTTCCAAGTTTTTGATTGGCGAAGCTTGCTTGATGCTTTAATCATTATTCCACGCACAGTCTTCTTGGATCCAGACAATATGTCCCATGGCCCATTGCTTTCCTTGTTTCAGACCTTTTGTCCTATCACCTTTTCAGTTTGCATGGAACACCATTTATGATTGTCGATACGCGTGTCTCGTGCAGGGAACGAATAGAGCGTGAAAAACGGAAGAGAAAATAGGTGTGAAAGTGGATGGAGAAGGAATGAAACAAAGGAAAGAGGACACGATCAAAAACAAATAAATAAGATGGTCAAGCCATTTTCACAATCTCCCTTTTTATACAGAAGATCCAGATTTTGTACTTCTACAGTAGAAAAATCAATATTTCGTATTTCCGTAGGTCATTGTGATCTTGAAGAAAAATCAGATGAAATAAAATTTGACGTGTAGGCGAGACAAAAGCGAAATCAAATTTTAGTATTGTCAGGAGTTCATGAGAAGGCGCTTTCATTACCACACCACCCCTCAAAGAGTGCCATATGATTTTAAGCACTTTTTGGTCCGTTTGACTGCGGCCCTGGCACCATGACTTCCATACTTATGCATTCGTTACTGTTCAATGGCCTAACCCAAATGTCGTAAAGATTATTTCAGAAACAACTGAGAAAATCTTGCTAACACATCCTTGTCAGACACAGATACACAACAAACATGTCTCCAATCGATATGAAGAGTTTCCTTCAAAACAAAAGGTGGGGGGATGTGCAGAGCAGGGGCAATAGGAAAAAAAAGCGACAGTGGATAGATAGGTGGAAAGGAAAGACTCACTCCAGCTCCCGAAGGTGAAGGTGAAGGTGAAGGTGAAGGTCCACTACACGGAAGCACAGTCATGGCTGCCATCCAGCTTCATCACATACATCCCTCTACTCCCATGACTTGACTGACTCCTCTTTCAGCTCAGGGATACAGGTAGCAGGGGAGGGAAGAGGGGAGGGGACAGTGGAGTGCACTGGGGCTTTCGGGTAGAGATAATTTTTTTGAATACGTCGAGCGTCACTCTGATCATCTAGATATACACAAATCTCTCTCTCTCTCTCTCTCTCTCTCTCTCTCTCTCTCTCGTCTCTCTCTCTCTCGTCTTCTCTCTCTCTCCGTTTTTATGTATATTTTGGTGTCCTTTGTTATATTTAAATTTGTATTCAGGTGAGTTTTTTAAAATCCCCTGCGCGATAAATTGGACGGAGTGGTCAACACCAGGGGCATCTCCTTAGATTATGTGCACAAATGAGTTTTTTTGTTGTTGTTGTTGTTGTTTTTGTTTGTTTGGGTTTTTTTACTCTTGAAGTATTGTGTATGCTTTGAAACGGTTACAGCCCTGATATGGCTCTATGCAGTCGGCTGGGTTTAAACAACAATGACAATAACAATATTCGAAAGAGAAATCGTTATAATGGCTTGACCACTTTTTTGTGTTTGTTCTTCTGTTCTGGCAGGACATAACTTTATGATAAGAAGTCTGGTGCCAGATATGACGACGACTAAGGTTTCGATGGAAAGTGGTTTCACTGCTCGTGGGCAAAATTGGGAGGGGGGGGGGGGGAAGCAAGATAAACAAACAAACCGCCGAACAAGCCGAAACCAGATAAATCCGTTGGAACCACCATCAGTCCCAAAAGATTATTGTGGGATTTATCGGCTCTGACCGGCTCCTAGAGCTGAACGTACTAGGACTAGGAGATCATTGGGAAGATTGGGACCACATAGTCAGGTCTGATCCACTTTATGGATGCGACATTGAGGGTGTTACTCATGTTTCTTAATCCACACCGTAGGTGTTTGTAGCTCCTAGGCCTGGTTGACGGCAGAATATAATATGAAAGTAAGTGTAGAATACATCCCTGCCACGCAGTCTCAATCCGGTATGGAACTCCATAGCGTTATCACTATCATCCCCATTATCATACAATTGTAAAAATTGTTCCAGGTTCTGTGACTCGTCATGCCCTGCTCTCGTAGAGACTTCAGTTTCGGTGGTGGATATGGAGGTGTGTCTTCCTTTTCTTTCCAAGAGTCTTAGAGAAAGTTGTTCTTGACCAGCTTTAAACCACTCATTCCAATAACCTTGTCTATTCCCTTCAGTCTGCTTACCGTTCTGGACATAGTACCGAAACTGCTCTTCTCAAAACTCAACGACTTATGACTACTCTCGACTCTAACAACGTATCACTTTTGACTTCTGGACCTATCTGCTGCCTTTGACACTATGACACTCTATCTTCTCCCCGTCTACATCACTCTTTGGCTCCATGATACTGTCTTGACTGTTTCTTCTTACATCACCAATCGTCTGCAAGTAGTTCTGTCAATGGTCTTTTTCTAATCCTTCCTGTCTGACTTACGAGTGCCACAAGGATCTGTTCTGGGGCCCCCTACTTTCATTCTCTACACTTACCCTGTTCTCCTCTATTGTCCAAGAACACCTAGCTTCAGCATCATATCATTTTTCAGTATGACAATCAGCTGTATGTCTTGGCCTCTCCCTGACCTTCCCATCATGATCCAGAAAACCCAATCTTGTGTAGCTGACCTGAAGATTGGTTGTGAACAGACTGAATAAATGAAGAAATCCGAATTGATCTTGATCACCCACCCAAACTCCAAATCACCCCTCTCGTTCAACCTCTGTCACACTTGTTGGACTCATCTATCCTTCTCTATTTAGCCGTAACCTGGTGACTCTTGATCAACCCTGTCCTTCCACAGATGTGAGCAAGTCTGTCGACTTGTTTCTTGAACTCCGCCGAATTGCTTCTATCCGCCACCTCCTCTCAGAAGACACGACAAAGGCTCTTGTCTGTGCATTTGTTCTATCCCGTCTCGATTACTGTAATGCTCTTTTTTCTGGTTCCCCCTCTCATCTCATTAACAAACTTCAGAAAGTTCAAAATCATGCTGCCCGTCTCATCTTCCGCTCTTCAAAATTTAACCATGTTACGCCATTGCTCTGTTCTCTCCACTGGCTCCCTGTTCAGCAAAGAATATCCTACAAGATTGCCTGCCTCTGCTTCAAATCTATTGAGTCTTCCTGTCCTGAGTATCTCACCCATCTGTTACATCTCTACACGCCATCTCGAGCTTTGCGGTCCTCATCTGATACCCGTCTCTATAGTATCCCCATAGTCCGCACTAAAAGGTTTGGGCAGCGTTCTTTTTCCTATCAAGCTCCAACCATCTGGAATCAGTTACTCGCTCTTTAGATACTCCACCCTCTCTGTCCACATTCAAACGCTCCCTCAAAACTCACCTGTTTCCAAACTGGTAATCTCTGCCCCCTTCCCCCTATTAATGTAATGGTGACATTATAGTGTCTTAGTGTCAATGTGTCATTGTATTTGCATGTCATGCTGTGTGTGTGTTTGTGTGTGTGTGTTGTGTGTGTGGGGTGCTTCTGTGGCGTGTGTGTGTGTGCTTGTGATCTGGTTATATGTTTTGCCATTGTAAACGCCTAGGGCATTAATTTGATTAGGCGTACGACAATGTTCATAATAATAATAATATAATAATAATAAGGTAGTGACACAAGAATGACAAAAGAAGAGGGATCTGCAAAAACAAACAACAAATCAAAACAAACAAGCAAAACCAACCAGATAATGGCAGTCAAAGGTGGGACTAGCTGAGTGTGAAAGAAGATAGGCAGAACAGAAACGACAGAACAAAAACGGCCAAAACCAAAAATGAGAGAAAAAAAGAATGAACGAACAGCAAACAAAAAGCAGAAATGAAGACAGGATCCGCATCCCAACAAGATGAAGTCCAAATACAGCCGACACACGCCACGGCTGTCTCATGAGGATAGCTCTACAAACAGTCCATACTCATGCAGTGTCACACAGAGATGCGGTCTTTGTGATCGATGAGATGGCTCTTTCGGTCTGTCATGTCAAGAATGGAGAGTGGATGTTGGGTGTGGGGAGAGTCCTTTAGCGATTATCTGACTATTGTAGTGTATCGTGGGCTCTTAAAGACTCAAACTCCATAAAATTGTATAGACATATTTTAAGAATTATGTCTACTAACACCATGAGATCGTTGCTGTCAGAGGTCACCGTGTTGCATGTGTTAACACTTTCTTTTTGTCCTTTTGTTGTTGGAAGACTATAAAATAAATTGGCCCCCTTGGGTCAGTTGGTTCGAGCCCCATGCAATGACGCACGGGTCGTGGGTTTGACCCTAAGATGGGCCACAGTTGTTTTAAGCGGACTGGCTGATTCTTGTAACTGAACCTTGGACTTAAGATCTGATATCTCGAGTTCAATCCCAATTGGCAACATCATAACTGGCCTGTTCGCCGTCCATCTTAATGGTCCAGTCTTTCTGGTAGTGTCAGCTTAGTGTTTCATATCCAATATAAACAAGAAAATTAACATTTACATTATATTTTGTATCAAATTCGTCAAGCGTATAAACGTCAAATATTGAATCTCTGCGTACGTTTCCATCAACTCCAATTAAACTACGTTTCCAATTAAACTGCTATTTGCACAGCTGACATAGTTTGACTTCAACTATTCTTCGATCCTTTCTCAAGATCTTTTGGCATGCAAACATTTCCAAAATATGTGATCTATACTGTCCTTTAGGTAGAACCAGGAGAAAATGCTAGACGGACTTGCGGAGTGGCTGAGGACGAGGAGGGTGGAGGAGATGCTTGGGGCGGCAAGAGGTAGAGACAGATGGAAGTCCATGATCGCCAACGCCATGCGGCAGGGCACCTGATGATGATGATGATGATGATGATGATGATGATGATGATGATGATGATGATGATGATGATGATACTGTCCTTTGTTTCCAAACAAAAGTCAAAGAAAAAGTTATTCACAATAAGTCCCAATTCTTTTGGAATGATATCATTTCCTCGAATGCTGTGTACATTGCGTATTTGGAAATACTTTAATTCTAAAATTTCTTGTGTTTTGTGAATTCATAATGCCTTATTTCTGTGGAATGCTTATTACCAATCTCTCTATTTTAAAATGGATTTGGAAGTACATCATCTGCAGTTAAAATATCACATATAACCATGTTCCTTTGGCAATTCAGTCATTTTTTAGCCTGTTCCTTTGGCACTTTCGTCATATTTCTTTCAGAGCCATAGGAACATGATTTGCGTTATCCATTTGGTATGTTCATTTCTGTTTCCTCTGTGTATTTCTAACCGACATTTTGCAGTTTGCAGCCATTATGAACAAGGAAATTGAAATTCATATGTATTTTGTATTAAATTCGTCAAGCGTCATTCATGATCTGTTATCAATTAAACATGTGCAATACAACGAACTCCCTTTTCAATCCAACTGTGAAATTCTATAATATACTATTTCCCATCATTTCGGAGTCGAATTGAACTTAAAACATGAAATCTTGAGTCGGTGGCTGTATCGAAAGAGCCAACATGCCCGCGTGAAAACGTAAAAGTGTTCAAGCGAAATGAATCCCTTTTGCAGCAAACACAGACAGCACGTATGAGAGGAACAATAAAATAAACCTGCTTCCCTAGCATAAGTCTTCTGACAAATCCATCTCAACACCCAAGCAAGAAATCTCACATTTTCATGGCTGGCTCTGCATTGTGAAAGTAAGCTTTTCCCTTGGGGAACATCCTTGAATTTCACAAGGTAAATTTGTTGTGACAACATACAAAGTTGTGTATCCATGCCGCAAACTGACGGCATACACAGAAACCTCATGAACAGCATTATTCATAGCATGAACAGCATCGCCCTCAGGGCTATGACAAGAGACCCAGTCCTGAAAGGCGAGGGCACTGCAAAGAGAGTGGACAGGGAAATGGATGTGAATGTGGATGGTCTACAGAGACAAGGGCAAAGCAAAACGAAAGAAAAAAACATCACCAAACTGAACAGAGGCACAAACAAACAGATGTGTAAGCCATTCTAACAATCTCTCTTGTCTACATGTATACATGAAGTTCTCTTCGTCCCAACGGAAAATCCCGATTTCGTTCTTCTTAGAGTGCTGATCTTAGTACTCTTTTGGTCTGTGACATTTACATTTTGACTTTGGCGCCATGACTTCATATTCAGTTAGAATTCTTTAATGGTTTACACCTTTGACCCACATTTGATAATTGTCCTTCAAGAACAGCCAAGAAATTCTTTCTGACACATTTTCGTCTTTTTTATCAAAATAAGCATACACGTGCAAACAGAAAAGCCCACCGATTCCTAGTCCCAAATATTGCATTCGCACACACACGCACGCACATACGCATACACACACACACACACACACACACACACACACACACACACACACACACACACTCAATCACACACACTCAATCACACATATATATGCAAACAGAAACTTGCAAACAAAGACCCCCGCATCATACATATATATGCCTTTATGCACTCACATTTTCACACACATACACAGACGCGCGCACACACACGTGCACATGCTCAAACTATAAGTATTTCAACTGAATTCAGTAAGCAGTTATAAAAAGTTCTGTTGGCTTGTATACATAATAGATAAATAGATAGACAGACAGACAGACAGACAGACAGATAGAATAGATAGATAGATAGATAGATACAAAAACAGATAGATAGATAGATAGACAGACAGATAGATTGATTGATTGATTGATTGATGATTGACGACTGATTAGATATGTGTATATAATGATAATATAGATATGTGTATATATTATGTGAGTGTGTGTAGTGTGTGTGTGTTGTGTGTGTGTGTGTGTGTGTGTGTGGTGCGTGTGTGTGTGTGTGTGTGTGCGTGTGTGTGCGTGCGTGGTGTGTGTTTCTGACAATATATTTTGCTTGTACGGCTCATTTGTTGTTGTTAGCTGGTGAATAAATTGAATCTTCAGTTCCTCATATCATGCGTCCTCCTGCTTTGAATGTGAACTGAAATCAAAGAGATTCAACAAGACAAGGCCACAGGTCTACTACTCTTTCCATACTTCGAGGCAGATGAAGGCTTGTGATTTTCAGCAAAGATCAATAGAAAGAAAACGAATACATCTGCAATAAATACACACACACAAAATATAATGGATTTCGAAACAGACACCACTCACAGACAAGACATGAATATTTTTTACAAACAATAACCAAATAGAAAGAGTGCAGCTCTTATGCGAGATTTAGAAGAACAAAGAAGAAGATGATTAGGCCATCTAACAACTCTTTAGTCAAAGATTATTACAGAAAATCCAGTTAGTACTAGGTCACTGTCATCTCAAAGCGAAACAAAAAGAAAGAAGATGATCAGGCCATTCTAACAATCTCTCTTTTTAGTCAAAGAAAAATTACAGAAAATCAGTTTTAGTACTTCAGGGTCACTGTCATCTCAAAGGTACAAAAAGAAAGAAGATGATCAGGCCATTCTAACAATCTCTCTTTTTAGTCAAAGATTATTACAGAAAATCCAGTTTTAGTACTTCAGGGTCACTGTCATCTCAAAGCGTACAAAAAGAAAGAAGATGATCAGGCCATTCTAACAATCTCTCTTTTTAGTCAAAGATTATTACAGAAAATCCAGTTTTAGTACTTCAGGGTCACTGTCATCTCAAAGCGTACAAAAAGAAAGAAGATGATCAGGCCATTCTAACAATCTCTCTTTTTATTAAAAATTATTACAGAAAATTCAGATTTAGTACTTCAGGGTCACTGTCATCTCGAAGCGTTGGTAGAAATAAAATTTACGTTCAACGAGGACAACAGTAGACCGTCACAACTGTGAAACACAATTTGAATATGGTATGACGTTCCTGAGAAAGAACTGTTCACACACTCTCTGCAAAAAATACTGGTGCTGGGCACTTTTTTTTTTTTCTTTTTTTTTTTGCGAGAGTCTCACCTTGGAGCTTCATTTCCAAAGTTATGTTTTCATGACTCCTTTCAAGATTATGGCTTTGACTACAATTTGGTAAAATCTTGTTCGCACATTTTTGTCATATTTGCGCACATGCACGCACACACACACACACACACGCGCGCGCGCTCACGACCATACCACACGCACAGCACAGCACACCACACGCACACACACATCACACCTCCGGTCGAAAGGAAACAGTCTCTCTTCATTCAAACACACACACACACACACACACACAACAACACAACAAACAGAAACACACACACACACACACACACACCACACACACACACACACAACCAACACCCCACAACATGCATGCGCACGCACGCACATTCACCCACCTCTGGTCGATATGAAACAATCTCCCCTTTATCAAAGGGAAAGTGAAAAGAAAGGCGGAGAAGGAGGGTAGAGAGAGAGGGAGGGAGAGAGAGGGGGGGGAGGGAAGAAGGGAGGGAGAAAGAAAGAGAAAGAGAGACTGACACTGACACTGACACTGTTTTAATATCGAGCCGCCGGCCCTTACACCACTGGGAGTACGGGGGTTGGGTGATATGACATTGGAGAGAAGAGAGACAGACAGAGACAGAGACAGATACAGAGAGATAATGAGAGAGACAGGCAAAGAGAAGAAAGAAATAAAGAAAGAGAGAAGACAGACAGCGACAGAAGAGAGACAGACAGAGAGACAGACAGAGCTGACAATGGGATGATTAATATTAATGGCTTTTAAAGCATTTTGCCCATTATTGGATATTAATGTCTGTTAAAGCATTTTGCCCAAGCATAACTTATAAATTCGCAGTTCTAATGACACTTCAGCAATAAATGTACATACGTTTCCATTGTGTCATTACAGATACGGCAAGAATATTGTTTATCCCTAACGTGTTATCAGAATGAAAAACATTACATTTCATTCCAGTTCTATATCTAATTAATCAAATGTTTGAATAGATAGAGACATCGAAACTGACACATGGTTAACTGTGACCGAGACCACCTACCCATACATACATAAATCAAGGGTTGGGAGGGAGAGGGGCAACATCGGCACTGTTCACAATGCTTACATGTACATACATCACTGGCTTTCTCGTTCACAGGTGTCTTGAACATGTTACTTTTATCTTTGTTACATCATCTCTGAGTTCTAAAGCAAAAACAAAAAACAAAAAAAACATTCACACAGACGTTTTTCGCTTTTCACAGAGACGATGACATTGACGTTCGTTTTCAGATTTAAAGAGAGAAAGAGAGACACAGAAAGACAGACAGATATACAGATAGACACACACAGAGACAGCCAGCCAGAGACAAACAGACACAGACAGACAGAGAGACAGAGACAGAGAGAGCGAGAGCGAGAGCGAGAAAGAGACAGAGAGGCAGATAGGGAGAAGGGGGCGAACAAGAGTTGAGACAGTGCAGAGACGAGGAAAAAAACACATAAAACAAGTCAGATGAACAGGACAAGTCGGACACAGTAGACACAGGTATAAACACTGACAGAGGGAAGACGGGCAGAGAGAAACAGACATATTAACAGAGAGAGAGAGAGAGAAACTGCCTAACAAAATAACAGAGAGAAACTGAGAGACTAAGCACAAATACCAACCAACAACAAGTGAATAAACGACCAATCCCCCAACCACCAACCAATCAACAAATCAACCACTCACTAATCAACTAATCAGCCTGTCAACCTACGTACCCACATCCCATCTACCTATTCATAACCAATCAACTAACACACAACCAAAGACACAGAGGGGGGAAGAGCGGGACACGAGCTGAAACAGTACAGAGACAGGGAAAGAAATACAAACGAAAAATAGAAAGAAACACAAACAGCGAGACAGAGTAGACACATGCATAAACACTGACAGAAGGAAGACGGGTAGACAGACACAGACAGACTGATAGACAGAAAACCTGACTGACAAAATGACAGACAGAAACCAACACACATCAGCAAACAAACCATCCAGCAACCAACTGAATAAACGACCAATCCCCTACCCATCAACCAATCAACAAATCAACCACCAACTCACCACCCACAAATTAACCAACAGCCAATCAACCAACCCCTCTCCCATCCACCTACTCACAACCAATCAACTAACCCATAAACAGCTACCCAACAAAACAACCAACAAAAACAAAACAGACTTGAGAAAAGGAAAAGATTTTCTCTCTCTTCTCCTTAGCCATCTCTAATCCCTACCCCATTCTTTGCATACAACTTGATACCTCAAATAAATCAAAATATAATTAAAATAGATCAAGGTCAAGGCTGAGACATCAAGCCTTGTAACTTCTTTTATAAAGTATCCTTTCCGTGGTAGCTTGTACCGTTTAGACGAATTAAAATGATTTGTTGTTGTTGTTGTTGTTGTTGTTGTTGTTGTTGTTGTTGTTGTTGTTGTTGTTGTTGTTGTTTCTGTTACATATGCGCAAGTACCAGATTATGGAATGTAATAAGATTATTGAACAGAGTGTTCTATTATCTCCTTTTATCTATGACACCTACACATTATTTCACTGACTTTTGGAATTTTGTACAATTTGTAGAAGTTCCAGATTTTGAATATTTTGTTAATACTTCACAGTGAGATGTTCCAGTACCTTTTAGTTGTATTCTTTGATATTTTTCTCGCGTTAGTCGTACAAAGTTGTTCCATAATTTTACCTAAATTTGAAGTGATTTCAAATCAATATTGACATAATAATTTTTTTTTTTAAATAAATCAGGAATTCGAGAATTCAAACAATTCGTTGTTTTGTTTTCCAATTTTAGCACAATTAGATGTTTTAGCAATTTTTGGAACGCAATGTGGGCTTAGTAAAGTGTTTCATTCCATTCATTATATCAGTTTTTCATAATCACTACCTTCATCATTCATTACCAACATCATTATTATTACAATGCTATTATTGTTTTTACTATTACCATTATTATTATCATTATTATTATTATTATTATACTATTATTATCATTAATAGTAGCAGTAGTAGTAGTATCATCATATTACTATTCTCCTTCTTCTTCTTCTTCTTCTTCTTATTATTATTATTTATCATTATGACATTATCATTGTTATCATCACTATTATTGTTACTACATTTATTGATATTTATCATAAGTATTGTTGTTATTATGACTATTATTATCATCACTCTTTTTGTTATCATTATTACTGTTGTTATCATTATCATTATTAGATTAGTAGTAGTAGTAGGATCACTGTTATTATTATCATTATTATTATTATTATTATCGTTATTATTGTTATTATCACTATTGAAAGATAAAAAAAACGGAGACTTTAAGGGAGTGAGAAAGAAAACCTTTCCATGGAAATATAAGCTGATCTTTTTCATGGACGCTCGGTTTCTTGTGAGCTTGTTGCGAGCTTTTGACGTATACGTAATCCACTGTCGACTTCACAGGAGCTTCACACAATACTCCAAAATGGGAACACACGTATTGAGACGATTCACGTGAGATGTTTCAAATTTGCAAAGCGATTACAGTTTGAATACTGACCAAAATAGTTATTTGGGAATACATTCGCAGACACAATTCTCCGTTCCTTGCTTCAAGTTTGCAAAAAGACCACAGTCCGACAATTGACGAAAACAGTCGATCGTTTTTAAAAGATTGTCAAAATGTTGGCAGAAAGGATATAGGGGAAATGTTCTATCAAGCTGACTATTCAATTCACTGACTGACATAATATTGCCAATACACCTACACTTTGATGAACTTTCTCTCAAGACATTATCCTGAATTGATCATTTTTGCATGAATGTCAAAATTTGGCGGAAAAGATATGGGGGGAGAGGTCATATCAAAATCGACTAAGATAATCGTTATATTCACTGACTGATAAAAACACTGATAACACAACCAAGCCAGACTTGTTTATTTGATGAACTGTTTTTAAGATACAGTCCATACACCTTCCCCTCCTGGATTCTGAGACCTTGCTTCCGATGCAATGATTGATGTTGTTTGAAAACCGGATAAATGACACGCTGTTGATTTCACACAGACTAATTATCTGTCTGGTTTTATGTCACAGCCAAAAAAAAAAACTTCGACACAACATCAAAGTAGAACTGCACAATTCCTTCTCTTTTTTCCTGTTCATAATTCACTCAGCTAACACCGATTTATTTTGACATGTATCGCACGGTCCGACAGCTTCCAGGGGAAAAAAGATGAACTGATACATTTTCATCTGGAAATAGTTTGATGTTTAAAAAGAGATTAGAAAAAAAAGCATAACTATGCAATATAGGCCGCACTCACAAATTAAAGAATGAAACAGCTTGGACACCTTTGAACAGAAAATAAAAACACTTGCCTGTCAATACATTGTCCCAACTTTTAGCCTTTTTTTGTTGTTGCTGCTGTGTGTTGTCGTTTTGCTGTTGCTGTTGTTGTTGTTGTTGTTGTTGTTGTTGTTGTTTTTCTCAAGTTCAACAGGATAAAACATATTCTAAATCACTAAGTTCGGTCTTTCCATGCCTAAAGTACACATATTTCCCCTTGTTGTTTTAGCAGGGTCCACTGCTTTCTCAGACTTTCCCGGCACACAATTTACAGCTACAACAGTTTATTGTGTCTGCACTTCAATAAGCAGTTACTTTACGTATAAATTTTGAACAGCGAAATCCTGTGCTCAGACATGCAAATTGTCAATGTCACCGCCACCATAAACTTTTCATCATGAGATTAAAAGTTAAAATGTACTAAGCAGCAACGTCGTTTTGCACCGTCATACAGAATCAAATTTCAATAAACCTATTCAGTGTCTTCGAATGTCAAACGCAGCAGACAAGATTTTGGTTTTACATACATACCTTTTTTACCCTCAAAACTCACCTTTTCTCCTCTGCATAAAATCCTGACCTCACTCAACCCCCTTTGCAGCCTGTCTCCGCTCGGAGTGGAATCACATTGTAATATATATTTGTATATAATATGCTCTCTATAATTTTCCATTGCTTTTGTTCTTTTTCCCCATTGATAGCCAGGGTGTGTGTGTGTGTGTGTGTGTGTGTGTGTGTGTGTGTGTTTTGTGTGGTGTGTGTGTGTGCTGCGTGCGTGCGTGCGTATGTATCTGTTCAGCGTTTAGATTTGATTTCTATCAAGATTTTGCGCTACATAAATATTGTAATTAGTAGTAGTAGTAGTATACAATATCTTCCAGTATTTATGATGACAGTACCTTCCTTTCCATCAAATGTGATCAACAACCAGAAAAACTCAGCCGGCGGCCAGTGAAAAATTTGCAGACGACATGACGTCATTCAAAAAAAAATAGAAAGAAAAAAGACGCGCCCAGACATAATTGCACGAACTGCACGCTCTGTACGCTCTGTTGGAAACAATTTGGTGTTTGGTTGGTCCAAACTGAAGACAAAGGATAGTCGAGCCATATTGATATTCTTCTTTTGAAATTATTGATATGCTGACAAAAAATATAGTGACTTTGAGAGTAATCCAACTTCCGTAACATTTTAATGCCTTTTTGACAATTGTTATCTAACTACACAAAACAAATATAATTACACGTGACTCTTAAACATCAGAATTTTGAGGAGATAAGTATAATTCAACCCTCTTGAATATGTGACCGTGGGATTGTACCAAAGTCATCCAAATTTCAGAATTAACCAGTCTGGTCTATTTCAGTATTAAAGCAATGATATAAACAGCGAAAGAGAGAGACAGACAGTGCCACAGAAACGAACAGAAATACACAGACACACAGACGGGCAGACAAATTGAGACAAACAGACACACAGACAGAAAGACAGAGACAGACAGACTGACAAAAAGACAGAGACAAACACACTGACAAAAAGATAGAGACAGACACACAGGCATACGACACAAAGACGTAGGCAGGCACACAGACAGGCACAGATACATAGGCACACAGACAGGAAGACACAGACAAGCAGACACACATATAGAAAAAGACGGACAGACAGGCAGACACACGCACAGACAAACAGACACACAGACAGAAAGACAGAAACAAACAAACAGACACGTAGACGTACGCACAGAAAGACAAGGAAAGACAGATACACAGACAGAAAGACAGAGGAGTAGAACAAACAGACGGACGGACAGACACAGACAAACACACACACACGCAGAGAAAGATACAGACACA
>CM060311.1:39391948-39399448 GCA_030674185.1 Monoplex corrugatus | reverse complement strand
TGTGTGCGTGTGTGTGTGTGTGTGTGTGTGTGTGTGTGTGTGTGTGTGTGTGTGTGTGTGTGTGTGTGTGTGTGTGTGTCTGTGTCTGTGTCTGTGTCTGTGTCTGTGTGTGTGACTGAGAGTTTGGCTCACACTAAAAACTGTTTGCAAGCTACTGACGAATGTTTTTTCCCGAGATAACAGTTGTTTTCATTTATATCACGGATGTCAAACAAACCCACGATGTAAATTCTAAGTCTTCATAAACACAGGTAAATGGCTGATAGGACTGACAGCAAGTTAAGATGCAAAACCGGTATATCATGAGATTTTTCTCTGTCTCTCTCTCTGTCTCTCTCTGTCTCTCTGTCTGTCTCTGTCTGTCTGTCTGTCTCTCTCTCTCTCTCTTTTCTCTCTCTCTCTCTCTCCCTCTCTCTGTCTGTCTGTCTGTCTGTCTCTCTCCTCTCTCTCTCTCTCTCTCTCTCTCTTCTTTCACGTGTATATGTGTACACATACACACGCACACAATTACACGCACAGACAAACACAGTCACATACACAAACAAATAAACAAGCAAACACATGCTTACACACGCGCACGCATGTACACACACACACACACACACACACACACACACACACACACACACACACACACACACACACATACATACATACACACACATGCACACATATAGTTTTTTTATTATCTTTACACACTGAAGGTCAAAGTTCGGCAAGGAGATGTGGAACAAATAAGCTTACTGAAACTTTGTCCTGTTGTAGCGAGAAGTAGACTACGACCAAGATCACTCATGTCTATGTCTATACTGTTCCTAATCATTATCAACAATTTTTAAAGCTAGAGAGTGGAGAGAGGAGTGGCAGAACAAAAGCAATATACGAAAACAAATCAAAATCAGAAATTTATGCAAAAGGCACCACATCACACAATTGCTTTTACACATTTATACAGTCGTACAAGACAATCATTCACTTTCCCTCGAATGCCATATTAAAACAGAATACGCCAAAGATTACTTTTATTAACAATATCAAAATTCCTTTTCAAAATCAATAACAGCAACATAGAAAGCTACATTTGTATAAAGTCCCTCAGTGTAAACATACTATGGTCTAAGAAAAGACGCACAGAATGAGAACAAAAATGTGAATTTATTCAGTTGTAGCCCCTTATGAAGTGGACAGAGTTCACCGAAAACGAAACAATTGTAAACAATATGATGACGTTTTGTAGATTTGCGTATAACTTTAAAGGATCTACAACATGAATAAGATCAGAACAAAGAAAGAGACGGAGAGAGAGAGAAGACAGAGAGAGAGAGAGAGAGAGACACACACACAACACACACACACACACACACACACACACACACACACACACACCACGCACGCACGCATGCACGCACTCGTGCACAGAGAGAGAGAGAGAGAGAGAGAGAGAGAGGAGAGAGAGAGAGAGAGAGAATCTGGACAGATACACAGAGACATGAAGACAGGTTAGCAAGAATGCTATTTTGAGTCCTCGATTTTTTATTTCAGGGTTGGTTTGTTTGTTTGTTTGTTTGTTTGTTTGTTTGTTTGCTTGTTTGTTCGTTTGTTTGTTTGTTTTAGGTCTTTGAACGAATAAAATTGTGTGTGTTGAGTTCATGATTAAGCTTAGCTATCTGCCACTGTTTTTGTCAATCTCCCCTTTTTATTAACAAAAAACAATTCGTGGTCAAGCCATTCTACAATCTCATTTTGTGAGTTCATGAACCTGAATGGGTGGCGTAGCGATAGCGCAGTGAGGCAACGTAGAATTAACAATAAAAAAGACAAAGACGATGACCACAGCAAAGGCCACTACGAAAAAAAAAATAGAAGTAGCAGTACAGGTGGAAGAAGAGAAGAGGAAATAGAAGAAAAAGAAAGAAGAAGAAGCGAAAAAAAGGAGAGTGGGAGGAAAACATATGGTTATTAAGAAAGAAATGTGAACAAGACAGGACTTTTTATAATAATAATATTATATCAAAACTGAAAGAAAATGGGAGAAGAGACTATTAAGACGATGGTATAAAGACAGAAAAATGCCCTTTCCTGAGTCAAAATCAGATGCTGCTACTGCTGTTGCTATAGCTACTGTTTTTGTTACTGCTGCTGCTGCTGCTGCTGCCTGTGCTATTACCACTGGTATTGTCGTTCCTGGTTTTGTTCTTCTTTTTTCTTCTTCTTCGCCTTATCTATTTACGCTACAGCTTGGTACTTATGACGACTCTTGAACAAAAAATAGTTTACGAAAATTTTGTAATTGATCAAAAGGCCAATACGCTAGTCATGACTTTTTCAGAAGCCAAAATAGTACGCCATTCTGTAACGAGACAAACATTCAAGATAATGGTAATCTCAACTGCTAAGCCATTTTAGGAATTATTCAAGTGTTACATGTGGGTTTTCTGCTTGTTCTTTCTTTTTTTATTTGTTTTGTTGTTGTTGTGTTTTTGTTTTGTTTGGGGTTTTTTTTTTTTTGCTTTGGATTGGTTTTAAAGCGAGAAACTTTACCCTGGAAGCAAATGCCAGGCAAAACGAATGGGATAAGCCTCTTCTTTCTGTGGAAGATCGTTTGCCATTTGAGTGTGTAATGGTTTGACATTTCATTGTAGACAAGCTGAAACGGTTCGTCAATAATGGAAACGATTTCGTGCACAAAAAAGTGTCAGTTTTGACAATGATGAAATGTCAGTTTCGTGCCGCTGGTGTCTCTGTGGTACGCGGTCGATGTCTGTCATGTTTCAAAATGGCCTACGGTCTGTTAGACATTGCGCTCTTCTTTCTCCTTTTTGTCCTCTTAAAACTGCGCTTGTATCATCATGGGTGAAATAAGAGACGGTCAGCGCGAGCCGGAATGCGTATAGTGGAGAAATGTGGTGTGACGTCTAGTCTGTTTCACGTCATTTATTTACGTCTTCCTCGCTTTACCTCTAGCTTTAAATCCAGATATGTTTTTGTTATATGTTATATGCTTGTTGACCCAGCTGGTGAGGTTGCATTCTTTTCAGATGACCAAATGAATGTGGTGATAGACTGATGTTGTTCCTGCGATTTCTGTGATCTTGGTGTTGTTGATCATATCGCGTCTGATCTTGTTGACAATTCTTTTCAAACAGTACATCTCAAGGGTGGCAATTTTGTACCATAGGGACTTGGTCAGGTTCCAGGTCTGGCACCGGTATGTCAGACTGAGGATGAATAGGGAACTGACGAGCTTCGCTCTTGTTTCAGCGGGGATGTTTGGATGTTTCAATAGTGGGGCAAGTTGATAGCTGAGATGATTTGCTTTCTAGTATCTGATTTCGATTTGTGTGTTGTGAAATGATTCTTTCTATATTGATTTCGATTGTGTGTTGTGAAATGATTTGCCTTCTAGTATCTGGTTTCGATTTGTGTGTTGAATCTACCGTCTTCTGCGAAAATGCTGCTGAAGTATTCGAATTCACTGGTTTGTTTAAGTCACTGCAGACTGCAGGATAAAAGTGAGGACCAGTGATGGTTACACGCTATTAATCCACATTCTGCCCAATCGTCCCTCCACGGTGCATCACTGATTTCACATTAACTCATTCATGACTCTTTCATTATTTCCCCTTTGTCCTTTCACTGACGTCCAGGTCATCCCTCACTGGTTATCAGCTCTTGATTTTGTCCCATACTCCGATCCCCATGGGACTGACACTGGCTTGCTCCATCACCATCAGTGCTCCTCTTTGTCTGTCACGACCGTCATCAATGAACACAAAGCGGTAACGTTGTTGCTTCATCCATTCAGCCGTCTGATATCCATCGAGATTTGTGTCAGCTGGTGTTGCCCCTGACAGGAATGACGGGTGATGAACCGACTGCAGCAGCTCAAAACTACTGAGGCTCGTTTCTTACACGTTGGGTAGGCAAGGTTCTCGCGAGGTACACTTCAGTAGGCTAGGAGCGTTTCTTTGTGCCACCTAGCAGCAAGTGTGATCAGGTATTCGCTAGGTAAGGCTAGGTAGTAACGAGAGGATCTTGCCAGCAAGGTAAGATGGCGGCCGTGCAAGGCGCCCTTGTTGTTTGATGACAGCTGCATCTTGTATTGTGAAAAGAGCACTGTGCGTTGGCTAAAATCTATTTCCGCCACGCGTCTGTTTCATAGTACACTTTCTTTCTCGTCCTCGCCACTCACTATCTCGCCACATGCGCGCTGGCGTGCTAGCGTGTAGGAAACGAGCCCACGATCCACCTGATAACAAGCGAAATTGTTCTGTGACATAAAAGATGCAAAGAAATCTGATGTCGTAACAATGTTGTCAGCAGTGACGATGTTTTTATCACAGGGTGCCCCTCAGACCGCATTGTTAGACGGGTACGTAAGGTTTGCGTAATGAAGATCACGCCATCCATGATTGGATTGGTTACTCAACATTTTCCACCGACCTAGTCCCCCTCAGACCGTATCGTTACGCGGGTTTACGTAATGAAGATCACGCCATCCATGATTTAACTGGTTACTCGGCGTTTTCCACCGACCTCCAAAGGAGTGGGGGGGGGGGGGAAGAATATTCAAGCCCTATCTTACCCGGGTACGTAAGGTTTGCGTAATGAAGAGCACGCCATCCATGAATTAACTGGGTACTCAACATTTTCCACCGAGCAGGATCTAACGCTCACATTGGTATTATCCAACTATAGAGGGTAGGTTATCTAGTACACAAAAGGTTTCAGCAAATACCAACGTCCAAGCGAAAAGTCCAGAGGGTTGAATAACAGCCAGGGCCGCCAGGTGCCAAAGATTGCTTGGTTATTCAAATTTCGATGTCCAATGAAAGACAGGTTAGTTATTCAAATTTCGACGTCCAATGAAAGACAGGTTAGTTATTCAAATTTCGATGTCCAATGAAAGACAGGTTAGCTATTCAAATTTCGATGTCCAATGAAAGACAGATGGGAAGGTTTTGTGACAGAAACAACAGAAACGTACTGTATAAAAGCCAGAAAGTCAATCACTATGGAATTCACCCATTCGATTACCACCCAGCCAGAGACCTTCCAACCTATCTTAGAGGTATGTAATCCCACGTCTCATTTTATACTTTAGTTAGGGTAGGGATAGAATAGGTAGTATGTTTGATTTTCCACAAAGCAAAGAAGAGTAGGACATAAGAAAGTGTTCAGCATTCTAGTGATATGCAAGTTCTGATGATTCGTAGTGCATTTTAGGATTTTAGGAATATTAGGACCCAGGACAGTAGGAATGGTGAAACACGTTTATGCTGAAGTTGACTGCTTAAATAAATACGTCGTAGTTATTAATTTATGTGTGGACTGCTTATGAGAATCATGTCTAGTGTGGTTAGTGCATTTCTTCTCGTCACTCTCCTTCCTTGTTGTGTGTGTGGCTTCTAAGTACAGAAACAATTCTTCATATACATCCCCAATACATCTACCTGTAATAGATGACACAACCCAACAATTCTTCCCGCGATACCCAAAAATCCTTCCTGTTATATTTTGTTCGCTGTCTGTCTGGTGGTGGTAGCTTGTAAGATTGGTGCGATGGGAAAAGAGATGGTTGGAAGAGAGACCGCAGGTGGACAGAGTTAGCATGAAAAATGTGGTTACTGTATTGTTTCCTTACTTATGACGCCAAAAGGGAAACAATTCTCACAGAGCGGAAGGCTCATTGTAATCCAAAGCCTACAACTTGTTTTTAGATTGGATCAATAGTCTGAGCGGTCCCGTGACCTGAGCAAGCAGATTATAATATTATACGCATCCAGATCTTGACTGTTTGACGTATTGGTGGAGTTTTTAAGTGATAAAAAGGAAGCCAGGTGGGGTTTTTTTTATATTTCGTTTTGTTTTTATTTCCTTGCCACGGTTGTGAAACCTCTGTAAAAGTCTCCTTCAACCCCAAACACAATAAATATTGATCTGCAAAACTCGCGGTACAGCAGACAGCAGGATTATTTTTTAACACTCGTTTTTCTCAGATGCGTGTATCCACGTTGTTTTGCCTACCACTGTGCAGGTGGTATAGTGCTGCACAGTCTGCACGCTATATCTTCGGTGGGCGTGCATGCTGGGTGTTTTCATGTTTCCCTAAGCCACCAGATGTTGATATGACTTTTCGGGCCTTTAACGTGTATTGGAGAAATGCGTTTTCACTACAGTATAGTCAAAGTTGTTTCAGTGACAGATTGATTCAAGGACAGACATAGAAAACAAGCCAGGTACGACCCCCGAGACCTTGCCAGCCCATAGGGCTTACGCGCAGGTGTAGGGCTTGTGCCATGATCATTTTTCTTCTTACAAATCACATGGCATCTGTGTCGTCAGCGCATATGTAATTTATTCCGCGTGCGGAGTTGCCGTCTTAAGAAACTGAAAATGAAACCGAAACTTTTAAACCGCTGATGTGGGCTCTGATCCTGACCAGATATTTGCATCGGATTTTGATTCAGATGCATTACATTTCAATAGATCTATGTATGGGGTTGGATTGGATGTGTGTGTTTGTGTGTGGTGTGTGTGTGTGGCGCGCGGTGCGCGCGCGCGTGTGTGTGTATGTGTGTGTGTGTGTGTGTGTGTGTGTGTGTGTGTGTGTGTGTGAGTAAGTGTTTGTGCTCTCTCTCTCTCTCTCTCTTTGTGTGTGTGTGCGTGTTTGTGTGTGTGTGTGTGTGTGTGTGTGTGTGGTGTGTGTGTGGTGTGTTGATGTGTGGTGTGTTGTGTGTGTGTGAGAGAGAAGAGAAATGTGTGTGTGTTTAATTCGACATTTCGGGCCATTCTTTCAGGGGGAAATCACGTCACCATCCAAATTTTTTGTTCGTTTGTTTGTTTATGTCTGTGTGCGTATATGTTTGTTTCTTACATGGGATCCATTAGCAGCAATGGGGGATCCAAACTAGAAACCCTTTAAAGAGCAGAAAGACTACAGCAGCGCTGTCCAGGCTGAAACCTGTATAGAAAGGCAAGAACACCTCCATGAAACACAAAATCAGACTCTAATGTGCACCGGTATATTCCATCTTCATGCATGCATGTGAGACATGGACTCTCACAGCGGATTCGGAAAGACAAATTCAACCCATGGAAATGACATGTTACTTCTAAACGTCAAATACACTGGTCATATGACGACCAGTGCACAAGTATGCCAAATCATCAAGTAGCGTAACAGACCATACAGGTACAAAGATCTGCTTACATTATTAAGAAACGAAAACTACTTCAGTATGGCCATGTAACAAGATCCTTGCTAAAATCAGTCTTACAAGGAAACTTCGAAGGAAGGAGACTAAGAGAAAACATACAAAAACAGGGATACTGACAACGTTGCAGAATGGCCAGAGAAACCATTTTGCAGAGACTCAGGCTTTGGCACACAACCGACAGAACAGGAGAATTCTGGTGAACAGTTGACTGTTCACGGAGCTAAGGGAGAAGAAGAGGACGACGCGAGAAGAAAATTATGTTTACAGACGAAAATAGGTT
>CM060311.1:39221948-39386948 GCA_030674185.1 Monoplex corrugatus | reverse complement strand
AACAATGGTGACAAAACGCTGACGATGGTGACAAACACTAACAATGGTGACAAAACACTAACAATGATGACAAAACACTGACAATGGTGACAAACACTAACAATGGTGACAAAACACTAACAATGGTGACAAACACTAACAATGGTGACAAAACACTGACGATGGTGACAAACACTAACAATGGTGACAAACACTGACGATTGTGACTAACACTAACAATGGTGACAAACACTGACGATGGTGACAAACACTGACGATGGTGACAAACACACTGACGATGGTGACAAACACTAACAATGGTGACAAACACTGACAATGGTGACAAACACTGACGATGGTGACAAACACTGACGATGGTGACAAACACTAACAATGGTGACAAACACTGACAATGGTGACAAACACTGACGAATGGTGACAAACACTGACGATGGTGACTAACACTAACAATGGTGACAAACACTGACAATGGTGACAAACACTGACGATGGTGACAAACACTAACAATGGTGACAAAACACTGACAATGGTGACAAACACTAACAATGGTGACAAAACACTGACAATGGTGACAAACACTAACAATGGTGACAAAACACTGACAATGGTGACAAACACTGACGATGGTGACAAACACTAACAATGGTGACAAAACACTGACAATGGTGACAAACACTAACAATGGTGACAAAACACTGACAATGGTGACAAACACTAACAATGGTGACAAAACACTGACGATGGTGACAAACACTAACAATGGTGACAAAACACTGACAATGGTGACAAACACTAACAATGGTGACAAAACACTGACAATGGTGACAAACACTGACAATGGTGACAAACACTAACAATGGTGACAAACACTAACAATGGTGACAAAACACTGACAATGGTGACAAACACTAACAATGGTGACAAAACACTGACAATGGTGACAAACACTAACAATGGTGACAAAACACTGACAATGGTGACAAACACTGACAATGGTGACAAACACTAACAATGGTGACAAACACTGACAATGGTGACAAAACACTGACAATGGTGACAAACACTGACGATGGTGACAAACACTGACGATGGTGACAAACACTAACAATGGTGACAAAACACTGACAATGGTGACAAACACTGACAATGGTGACAAACACTGACAATGGTGACAAACACTGACAATGGTGACAAACACTGACAATGGTGACAAACACTGACAATGGTGACAAACACTGACAATGGTGACAAACACTGACAATGGTGACAAACACTGACAATGGTGACAAAACACTGACAATGGTGACAAACACTGACAATGGTGACAAAACACTGACAATGGTGACAAACACTGACAATGGTGACAAACACTAACAATGGTGACAAACACTGACAATGGTGACAAACACTGACAATGGTGACAAACACTAACAATGGTGACAAAACACTGACAATGGTGACAAACACTAACGATGGTGACAAACACTAACAATGGTGACAAACACTGACAATGGTGACAAACACTGACAATGGTGACAAACACTGACAATGGTGACAAACACTAACAATGGTGACAAAACACTGACAATGGTGACAAACACTAACAATGGTGACAAACACTGACAATGGTGACAAACACTGACGATGGTGACAAACACTAACAATGGTGACAAAACACTGACAATGGTGACAAACACTAACAATGGTGACAAAACACTGACAATGGTGACAAACACTAACAATGGTGACAAAACACTGACGATGGTGACAAACACTAACAATGGTGACAAAACACTGACAATGGTGACAAACACTAACAATGGTGACAAAACACTGACAATGGTGACAAACACTGACAATGGTGACAAACACTAACAATGGTGACAAACACTAACAATGGTGACAAAACACTAACAATGGTGACAAACACTAACAATGGTGACAAACACTAACAATGGTGACAAACACTGACAATGGTGACAAAACACTGACAATGGTGACAAAACACTGACAATGGTGACAAAACACTAACAATGGTGACAAACATCTAACAATGGTGACAAACACTAACAATGGTGACAAACACTGACAATGGTGACAAAACACTGACAATGGTGACAAAACACTAACAATGGTGACAAACATTAACAATGGTGACAAACACTAACAATGGTGACAAACACTAACAATGGTGACAAAACACTGACAATTGTGACAAACACTCAAACCAAATGGTGACAAACACTAACAATGGTGACAAACATGACAATGGTGACAAACACTAACAATGGTGACAAACACTTAACAATGGTGACTAACACTAACAATGGTGACAAAACACTAACAATGGTGACAAACACTGAACAAAATGGTGACAAAACACTAACAATGGTGACAAACACTGACGATTGTGACAAACACTAACAATGGTGACAAACATAACAATAGTGACAAACACTAACAATAGTGACAAACACTAACAATGGTGACAAACACTAACAATGGTGACAAACACTATGACACGATTGTAACTAACACTAACAATGGTGACAAAACACTGACGATTGTAACTAACACTAACAATGGTGACAAAACACTGACGATGGTGACAAACACTGATGAATGGTGACAAACACTAACAATGGTGACAAAACACTGACGATTGTAACTAACACTAACAATGGTGACAAAACAACTGACGATTGTAACTAACACTAACAATGGTGACAAACACTGACAATGGTGACAAACACTGATGATGGTGACAAACACTAACAATGGTGACAAAACACTGACGATTGTGACTAACACTAACAATGGTGACAAAACACTGACGATTGTAACTAAACACTAACAATGGTGACAAAACACTGACAATGGTGACAAACACTGACGATGGTGACAAACACTAACAATGGTGACAAAACACTGACGATTGTGACTAACACTAACAATGGTGACAAAACACTGACAATGGTGACAAACACTGACGATTGGTGAACTAAACACTAACAATGGTGACAAAACACTGACAAATTGGTGACAAAACACTGACGATTGTGACTAACACTAACAATGGTGACAAAACACTGACAATGGTGACAAACACTGACGATTGTGACTAACACTAACAATGGTGACAAACACTGACGATTGTGACTAACACTAACAATGGTGACAAAACACTAACAATGGTGACAAACACTGACGATGGTGACAAACACTAACAATGGTGACAAACACTAACAATGGTGACAAAACACTGACGATTGTGACTAACACTAACAATGGTGACAAAACACTGACGATGGTGACAAACACTAGCAATGGTGACAAACAGTAGCAATGGTGACAAACATTAACAATGGTGACAAACATTAACAATGGTGACAAACACTGACAATGGTGACAAACATTAACAATGGTGACAAACATTTAGCAATGGTGACAAACATTAACAATGGTGACAAACACTGACAATGGTGACAAACATTAACAATGGTGACAAACACTAGCAATTGTGACAAACACTAACAATGGTGACAAACATTAACAATGGTGACAAACATTAACAATGGATGACAAACACTAACAATGGTGACAAACACTAACAATGATGACAAACACTAACAATGGTGACAAAACACTACAATGGTGACAAACATTAACAATGATGACAAACACTAACAATGATGACAAACATTAACAATGGTGACAAACACTAACAATGATGACAAACATCTAACAATAGTGACAAACACTAACAATGGTGACAAACACTAACAATGATGACAAACACTAACAATGGTGACAAACACTAACAATGATGACAAACACTAACAATGGTGACAAACACTAACAATGGTGACAAACACTAACAATGATGACAAACACTAACAATGGTGACAAACACTAACGGATGATGACTCACGCCATCAACTCATCTTCTAGTGTTCTTCCACAGATCACCACTGATTTCACATTAACCCTTTGACTCCCACACTCTGCCCACCAGCATCCTGCATTGCCAACCATGCTAGCAAAACAAAAAAGTTAACCCTTTGATTCCCTCACCCTATCCACCAGCTTCCTGTATGAAGCTGGTGGATAGGGTGAGGGAGTCAAAGGGTTAACTTTTTGGAGTTGGTGGATAGGGTGCAGGAGTCAAATTAACTCATTCACAACTCTTTCCATTATTTCTCCTCTGTCCCTTTACTGACGGGCCCAGCCATCCCTCACTGGTTATCAGCCTTTGATTTCATCCCACACTCCAATTCACGTAGGACTGACACTAGCTTGCTCTATCACCATCACCGTTCTTACAGTGTCTACCACAGCGGTCATCGGACTGAACACAAAAACGGCAGCTTCAAATAACAGATCGTTGCTTCATCATTTCCAGCTGAACCCATCTGATATCCTACAGTGTGTGCATGGTGCTGCTGTGAGTACTCGTATAGACAGTGACTGACCCACCCTATGCTGATACTAATGGTGGCCAGGGTTGGGTTCCCACACTGGTGTTGCCACTGATAGACAGGCAGGCTGGTGACGAACAGAGCATGGTACAGGTAAAATGCAGAATCTACTGATCCACGCGACTGCAAGGGAAATTTAACCATAGCGTAAAAAAAGATGTGTGGATATCTGATGTAACCTAGTAGCAATGTTATCAGCAGTGATGGTGTTTGTACAACCGTTTGTTTGGTCGTTTGCAGTCAGTAGGAATAATTGGAATGGGACTGGGTATGGTGGTGGTAGGTGGGTGGGCGGGTAGGTGGACAGAGGCGTAGGAGACTGCGTAGGCGTAGGAGACTGAGTAGGCGTAGGAGACTGCGTAGTTGGGAACAAATGGTGCTTTTCCTGCTTCATACTATAGTTGCATTGCACTTTTATCGTAGTTGTGTTGCATTTGTTATTCTGTTTGTATTGTATTTGTATCGTATTAGTAATGTATGTTTCGTGCTTGTATTGTATTTGTATTTTTATATAATGCATTTGTATCGTATTTGTAATGCAGTTGTATCGTATGTGTTCTTTATTTGTAATTATTGTTGAATACGTATCGGACATGATCGTATTTGTGATGCATGTGTGTTGTATTTTATTGTATTTGTATCCCATTTGTATTTTTGTCGTATGTACATCGCATTTGTTTTGCATTTGTATCGTATTTGCAATGTATTTGTATTGTTTATGCATCGTATTTATAATGTATTCGTATTGTTATTGCATCGTATATGTACCGTAATTGTAATAGACTGGTATCGTATTTGTATCTTTATTATATTTGTAGGGTACAGGGCTTGGCAGTGAAGTCAGTTGATGACCATGAGCCTATAATAACATCTTTGAAAATGCATTAATTTGCTCGTTGAATAGTTTGATTTCTGCATTGGGTGGGGCAAAACCCCCACCTCCAAAGACTATTCATTCACACCAGCGTCTTCCTAAATATCAGTTTTTGGTGTGACCTCTGCGGTGTTCTTAGACTGAAATATCTTTTGATGGTCGTGTTCTTATTCTTGACCCTAGCTTGGTTTGTGAATGTAATCCTTGTGACATACATAAGTGACGGAGCATTTCTTGTTGTCTGTAGAATAGGCTAGTCGACAGACCAACTGTTAATGGGGAAGTAGCCACAGAAATCATGCCATCCAGATATTGTTTGATTCCTTTGTGACTTTACAAGAGTGACATTCTAGCGTTTACGGTAACTACGTAGACGTCAAAGTAGTACTATCTTGCAAGTATCTCGTGAACTGCATAGAAAGACTTTCCTGGGGAAAAATATGGCCAAATGGACCAGTTGGCACAAAATTGAGAAGAGAGGGCATTTGCAGTCTGCATCCTCAGGTGTGGTTGACATCATGATGAATTAGTGTTCTTGTTCGTGTTTTGTTGATATTGTTAATAATGCGAGTCCTTTCATTCATTACATCTGGAGAGAACTGGCTGGACTGCAAGGGGTTTTATTCTACATGAAATACACCCAGACATACAGAGGAAATTATGCTAAGCTACACACACAGAGTCAAGCTGGAAGCGGAGGGGAGAGGGTAGCAGAGCAGCAACATAGACAAAGAGAGTAGTTCTTGGCTAGAAAGATATGGTTCTCCTTATGTAAACAGAGCCAGAGCTACTTTCAGAACTGTGACGATAGACCCTGTGGCCTCACATCAGTAGTGTTTCTTGTAGTAAGCATGTACATCACCAGTAACTCCTCCCCCCCCCCTTTCTTTTTTTACCCCCCCCCCTTTTTTTTTTTTTTTCTTTTTGTGACTACATAGAAGAAATCACTTGAAACTTTTCACTGTGTTGTTATAAGAAAGAAATGCCAAATGCCACTTTCACAGTAACCTTGTCCATGCTAACTACTGTGCATGTGTAGAATGTCCTCATTGCAGTGTTTTTCGTTATATGGCAGTACAGTTTGATCCTGGGTCATGTGTATTGTATTGGTAATGTTGTGTTGTCCTAACACAACTCACTCCATGACCGCAGTTATCCCTCTTGTTAATCCTTGTATACCAAGTGTTTGAAAACGACAGGGAAAAAATGTTGAAAATATGAAAGGCTGGTTATTTGAAATTTGGGGAATCATTGTTGAAACTGCGATTGGTAATGCTGCAAAAAAAAAATCATGGTGTACCCAACCAGTTCTTGTGTAGTGCAGTACTGAAAATGAGGTGTTATTTTTCCGTCAAAATAATGTGCTTTGTACAGCATAAAATCAGACCCATCTGATCCATTATCATCACTTTCAACATCCCACGCCTCAGTTCTAATCATTTTGGTCACATCATAAAAGCTGAGCAACAATTTGCCTCGCCTGTAGTATCAAACATGCTCTCACATGTATGTTACCCCTTCCATCTTGTTTACGGATGAATCAAAGACGAGTTACTCAAGAACTTTCCATATTGCACAACACAGAGCACACGCACAGCAGACTGTGCCACGCAAATATGTAAAAATATTCCAAGATATCATTTCTGCATGTATCTTTGAATGCAATATGTCACCTAACAACATGGATATTAGCATGGAGTAAGTTGAATCATTATTCATTTTCATACACAATGAGAAATCGGATGACAACTAATAAAGAGACAATAGCATTCAAAGACAAGAAATATGCTGGACTGAACAATAATATTCTATGCAGATACTATCATGTTTACAATTATGTGATTGTTTTTTAGTGCTTGTCAGTGAGTGTACATGATTGAAATATTTTCTTTTCATGGATGCCCATGTCTTTCCTTGGGTCCGGAGAATGGTTTTTACATCTTTTCTATCAGTCTGTCTATTAGTCTGGATACTCTGTGTGATCATATGGGTACTGCTGGTTGGTTGGTCATAGGCTGGTCAGGTAAAAAGGTTGGTACGTCGTCAGGTTGACTCTCTCTTCTTACTGGCCATTGGAGTGCTGAGGGCTGGCATCAGAGGGTTGATCAGACCAGGATATGTCACATGATGTATGACTTCATCGCTCGTAAGTGTTGTCTTTTCCAATGGTAGATGCCACCATTAAGGGTTCTCACGGCATATGACCGTGGCTTGAGGTCTCGAATGTTATATAAAACCGATAATGTTATACGGTTGTGAGGCGTGGACAGTCAACAAGCAAAGCCAGAACAAGATTAAGGCAGCCGAGATGTGGTTTCTAAGAAGAATGTTGAGAGTTCCATGGACAGCAAAGAAAACAAACGAGACAGTCTTGATGGAGGCAGACACGAGAAGATCATTCATAAGGAAGATTAGGAAAAGACAGGCAACATTTATAGGCCATTTTATGAGGAAAGGAGAATTGGAGCACCTGGTCACAACAGGAAAGCTGGAGGAAAGAGAGCACCAGGTAGACCCATGGAAAAAGATTGAATTGAACGGACTTGCAGAGTGGCTGAAGACAGAGAGGGCCATGATCGCCAATACCATGTGGCAAGGCACTTGATGATGATGATGATGACCGTGGCTCTGGTCTCTCTTCAATGATAATTGCTATGTGACCTTAACCCGCTGTTGTCCTGCATCTACACCAGCTGTCCTTTCTGCAATGATAGGAGGCTCCGCGCCATCTTGTCATAGTTCTTCTTTTGTGATTGTTCACGTTGTTTGAATTTGTTGTCATGTGTCAACATTGTTGGGATATGGTAAGGATGGGGAGTTTGCATTTGGGTTTCAGGGAATTGAGTAGTTCTGCAAGGGATGGGAGCGTGTCTTCAATGGGAGTTATCCTAGAACATGGCATAGCTATGTCTTTGTTCATTCCACTTTCTTGGGCCTTCAAGAAGGTCCTCTTCAGTACCTGCACAATTCCCTCTATGAAGCCATTGGATTGTCGGCAGTTTGATGAGACTGGGAGATAGAGACAAACAGAGACAGAGATACCAGAACATCAGTTTAATTTTGCAGTTTTTTTTTCCCTTCAAAACACACATACACACACACAATTATTTTACACACGCTCACAGACCAGAAAACAGACACAGAAACAGAGATCAAAATGTTCTGCTGATTTTGCTTAGTCTTCATTAACCATAAAGAAAAAGAATAGGACATGAATTTTAAAAAAGCATCCAATCAATATCAACAAAAAAAGAGGGGAAAAGGCTCTTAAATTAATCAATATCAGCATAACAAGAAAAGGACAAAACAGCATCTAATCAATATTGGCAAAAACAAGAAAGGGGCAGAAAAGCTTTAATCAATATCAACAACAACAAAAAATGGACAAAACAGCACTAATCAATATCAGCAGAGCAATGTAAGGTTTAAAAAAAGCATCTAATCAATATCAACAAACCAAGAAAACGGATGAAAATAAAAGCTTCTAATCAATATGTACAAACCAGAAAGGGTTAAAAAAAAGTATCCCATCAAGATCAACAAAATTATTCAATAAAAAAGAAGAACAACAAAACAAATCAGGACAAGAACAGTATACTACATATCATCATCAAAAATATCAAAACTTCCATAACATCGTTTTCTATTCAAACAATGCAAAATTTTAAGAAATAATACTCCATTTTTCAAAACTATTGAATCAATTAAAATTTTAAAATGATAACTCCATTTTCAAAAACTGAATTCTGAATCAAACAAAATGAAATCTTGAAAGAGTCACTCCAAAAGGAGGAAAATCTATTATTCAATTCTGATGTATTAATTCAATAATTCATGGAATATAAAAAGAACAGCTGAAGAAGAAAAAGAAAAACATGATGGTGATGATAATGATGATGACGATAATAATGACAGTAACAATGGTGATGAATGACGATAATGATGAAATGAAGCCATAGAAATGATTGCATCATAGTTCAATGTTGAATAATCACGCAATACAGCACAATATAACCAAAGTCAAAATGCTGAGTAATCGTTTAAAAAATCGTCTATAAACCAGATTGAAAAACAAAAGTTGGTCAATCATTTACAAAATTAAGTAACCAAACAAAAATGCATTACAAGTTGGCCAGTATGAAATACCAAATAATATGTTGTAATCACCATCAATATTTGTATACAAAAACAAACATCAAAGAAAACAATCACAGTGTCATGATTCTTATGCATTGTTGCATAGATATTTTAAACTGTGTTGTTCATACACTGGCTTGTGAACAAAATACATCAAACATTTAGAATGACCACCCTGTGTGTGTGTGTGTGTGTGTGTGTGTGTGTGTGTGTGTGTGTGTGTGTGTGTGTGTGTGTGTGTATGTGTGTGTGTGTGTGTGTGTGTGTGTGTGGTGTGTGTGTGTGAGTGTGTGTGTGTGTGTGTGTGTGTGTGTGTGTGTGTGTGTGTGTGTGTGTGTGTGTGTGTGTGTGTGTGTGTGCTGTTGTTTTATTTGGTTTCTAAATCTTCATCAGGTACAAATTGAGACTGCTGTAGTTTGATTAATAAACTGTTGTTCCCATCTTCATATTTCTTTTTCATTTGTTCTTTGTATCTTCTCAGGATGTGAAACAACTCTGCTGCAATCAATAAGCTGTTGTAGACTCTTTTCAAAATCAAGACACTGTTGTGATGCCATCTTTGGGCACGAAATGGTTCTGCTTTATTTAGTAAAAATTGCTGGCAACTTTATGTAGTATAATATGATTCAGCTTTCATTATAGTAAACTGTCAATAGCACTTTGTTGTTTACATGTGTGAAATAGCTCTGCTTCAATCAACAACTTGCTATCAACATCTTCACAAGATATTAACTGGCTTGCTCCTATCATCAAACTGAAGGGAGATCATCTGGACTAATATTTGATGGCAGGGAGTTAATTTCTCAGTGTTAAGTAAATCAGATATGGTGGAGAAGAGAACTTTGGCTTCAAGAATATGTGAGGAAAAGTAATCAGTTTCCGCATACACTGATATTCGAATCTGACGCTGTACTTCTAGTTTAGACAATTGCAAATGATGCTTGGCCATCCAACATTCTCACTTTATTTTGTGTAACTGAGGTATGTACCAAGGCGCACATGGACAATCAGGCAGAACACGGATGAAGGGAGGGGCATGTTTGTCTAGTGAATGGTGGAGAATCAAAGTATACAAAGTAGCAGGGTCAGAAGAATCACTGACTTGAGAGAGAAGTTCGGTCACTTCAGAAAAGAAAGCATTAAGGTCGACAGCGTTAAGGTTGTGGCAAGTGATTAGATGCTTATTTCTGGGAGTTTTGATTAAACTTGAGAGGCAAGGACAGCAAAATGATCAGAATAAAACTCTTTCATCAATGACATATATACATATATACAAATATGAAATGTACCTACCTATCTATCTATCTATCTATCCATCTATCCATCCATCCATCCATCCATCCATCCATCTATCTATCTATCTGTCTGTCTGTCTGTCTATGTACACATCTACAAAATACATATGGCTGAATGAACATAAAAATATGAATGAGAGGTATGGCCAACATAAATGGATTGCGTTTCCTCTCTTTGCGCTGTAACACTGAACCCACATTTTCTCTATTATCATTTGATATTTATGCTTTCATTGAATTTGTTAGTGTTTAACATTAGGTTGTCTGCACAGCATACTGTTTCTCAACTGTTTCAAAGTCCCTTGGGTTCAAAGCCAGCAAAACCTTGTGGACCTAGTATCTTGTGGTATGGTATGTACCACTCTCTTTAAAGTCTTGGAATCTGAGCTACGGCAAAAGTGAACCTTGTGGTAATGTGTACATTTGCCGTGATCTCTTCAAACAGAAACCAAAAGAACCTGGCAAAACGGTTATGTTCCACTTGCTTTAAAGTCTCTAGCTCAAAACTTAAACTTTGTGAACCTTATCACAATATTTGTGCCACGTGCTTTAACTCTCTTGGGTCTAAAGCTTAAAAAAGAAAAAAAAGAACATGCGCGTGCACACACACACACACACACACACACACCTCTCTGTCCTGTATTCAGATATGAAATCTTTGCTTTAATAAATAAACAGTTTTCGGTAATTTCACCAGGTTTGATGATCACTCTGCTTTGGTAACTGTTTTGGATATCTTCATCAGGTAAGATGATAAGACTGTTTTGATAAACCACTGTTTCTGGCAACCTTCACCAGGTGTGATAACAATTCTGTTTTGATAATTGTTTCTGGCAACCTTCACCAGGTGTGATAATAATTATGTTTTGATAATTGTTTCTGGCAACCTTCACCAGGTGTGATAACAGTTCTGTTTTGATAAATAAATGTTTCTGGCAACCTTCACCAGGTGTGATAACAGTTCTGATTTGATAAACAACTGTTTCTGGCAACCTTCACCAGGTGTGATAACAGTTCTGTTTTGATAAACAACTGTTTCTGGCAACCTTCACCAGGTGTGATAACAGTTCTGTTTTGATAAATAAATGTTTCTGGCAACCTTCACCAGGTGTGATAACAGTTCTGATTTGATAATTGTTTCTGGCAACCTTCACCAGGTGTGATAATAATTATGTTTTGATAATTGTTTCTGGCAACCTTCACCAGGTGTGATAACAGTTCTGTTTTGATAAACAATTGTTTCTGGCAACCTTCATAGGTCTGATAAGGGCTCTGCTAATGACAAACTTATGTGACTTTTCATCTGTTATGATATATGAAAAACAATAAATGTTGTTGCAAGTTTCATCAAGTATGTAATGGATTCAGCAAGTCTGTGAGATCTTGTAATCTGTCATGAAATACTTTGATTTAATTAATAAACTGTAGACAGTTGTTGACAATAGATCAGCTTTGATTAACAATTGTTCGTGACATCTTCATCATGAATGATGATAACACTGTTCTACAGCTTCTTGAGGTATACTGGGCAAGGGCTGTCAGGCTGTGGCACGCCCACCAAATGTAGTCTGCTCTGAAACAGCAATGCGACAAACACTATATGTTAATGGCAAGTAAATCTGATTCTTGTAGTGTGTGCATGTGTGCGTGTGGGGGGGGGAGGAGGGGGTGGAGAGTGGAGGGTACAAGTGAGTGTGCAATTGTGTGTTTCTGTGCATATGTGTGTCTGTTTCTGTGAGTGTGTGTGTGTGTGTGTGTGTGTGTGTGTGTGTGTGTGTGTGTGTGTGTGTGTGTGTGTGTGTGTGTGTAGGGGGGAGGAGATCAATGCTGTTTGGTTTTATGTGCTTTTTTTCTCTTTGTTTTTTCTTCTTTTTTTTCTGCTTTTGGTGTGATGATAGCAGTGGTGGTTGTGGTGATTGTGTGTGTGTGTGTGTGTGTGAGTGTGTGTGTGTGTGTGTGTGTGTGTGTTGTGTGGGGTGTGTGTGTTGTGTGTAGGGGGGAGGAGATGAATGCTGATTGGTTTTATGTGGGTTTTTTCTCTTTTCTTTCTTCTTTTTTTTTCTGCCTTTGGTGTGATGATAGCAGTGGTGGTTGTGGTGATTGTGTGTGTGTGTGTGTGTGTGTGTGTGTGTGTGTGTGTGTGTGTGTGTGTGTGTGGTGTGTGTGTGTGTGTGTGTGTGTGTGTGTGTGTGTGCGCGCGTGTGCGTGCATGTGTGTGTGTGTGTGTGTGTGTGTATGTGTGTGTGTGTGTGTGTGTGCCTGCCTGTCTGTCTGTCTGTCTGTCTTGGTGTTTCTCATTTTCAGTCCCTGCAACGTTTACACAACAATGACCGTCACACTTACAAAAGAACAAAAGCAAGCCAAAACTACATGTTGAAAAGCCAAAACTATATATAGAAAAAACATAGTTTTAATTGCATTCTTATTCTTATTGTTTACATCTAAAAACATACAACACACCTCGCTGACCCTGGGAAAAACCACCTGGAAAAGAAAACAATTATCTGCACATACCAATGCATTGCACACATCACCTGTGTACCTGACACTGACCATTCCATCTAATTTTCTCCAGGAGGTTTAAAAAAACAAACAAACAAGGCTACAAATGTAAACATAACTAAGGACACTAAAACATGTATAAAACTGACCTAAATTATCTAAAATTGTTCCTGTGCATCACATTTCATTAAAGCCAAAAATGCAATTAATACATGTAACCCAATCATCAATCTTAATAGAAAGTATGTAAGGTTTTGCAGAACACATACAGGTGAATGGACCAGCAAGGCAGAAAATGATAAGACAACTGAAAGCAAAGGAGCAAATGAGAAACAGAGTGACTAGAGCATTTCTAGCAAAGAATTTCCATAAGGTAGGGATATTATTTATACTGAAAGATCCTCCAGCATGCCCATGGGGGATTGCTGATTAAACAGAAATAAATTTCAGAAATAAAAGCTAGAATCATGCAGTTCTTACTTCCAAATCAATCCTGAAAAATTATGAAAATAACTATGTGCATAGGAACACATACCAGGTCAGGCACAGGCACCTGGAGTTTGCAGTCAAAGCGTTGCAAAAACAAGGCCAGAAACAGCTGCAGCTCCATCATGGCAAACCATCTAAATGAACACAAAATATACAACAATGTGTTTTATGTGTGTAGGTGATGCTCTTATGTACATCAAAACTTAACATACCTATGCATGCACATAAAAGATCAAATCAAATAAAACAACTGACAATGTATCTAAGTTGACAGTCAACGATTTCAGAAGCATTTGTGTTTATATTCACAGTTAACAATTTTATAAGCATTCATTGCGTGGAAAATTGAAATCCGTCGTCCACATAACTCTTATATATGTAGTCCGCTCACAACTGTGTGTGTGTGTGTGTGTGTGTGTGTGTGTGTGTGTGTGTGTGTGTGTGTGTGTGTGTGTGTGTGTGTTGTGCGTGTGCGTGTGTGCGTGTGTGCGTGTGTGTGTGCACGTGTGCGTGTGCGCGCGTGCGTGTGTGCGCGTGCGCGTGTGCGCGTGCGCGTGTGCATGTGCGTGTGTGCGTGTGTGTGTGTGTGTGTGCGTGTGTGTGTGTACGTGCGTGTGCGTGCGTGCGCGTGCATGCTGGACAGCAATTTCAATTTTCCACACAAGTTGTTAACTGTTAACATAAACCAAAAAATGCTCTAAAATCATTAACTGTCAAATGTTTTATTTAATTCAATTTGTTTTTAAATGTATTCATTCATTTATTTAGTTTCTTTGACTTGTACACTTGAATGTTTTTGCTATTCCATTATATAGGCCTACTGCGTGTCTGAATATGGTGTGGGGAAGGGAGGTTGATGTGAGAGTGCAAAAATATGTCATATGCCTTTGGATGTTTTGTTGGGATCGTGATGGTTGATACAGTTGAGAGAAACACCAAAGTTTCTGTGTTGACAATTACTTTAAAATACATCATGTGAGATCTTTCGACTGCTACTGAATATACAGGGGGTGCAAAAGTAGGTATACAGTTATGAAAAAAAAAAACCATGTCCAATACTCATTGCATTTATTATACAAACAAATGAATATTGCATATACATGTAATAACAAGCACAGCCTTAATCCCTCAGATACTCAAACTGCTTGCCGTCGGTATTCACACACTCCTCTAATCGAGAGCGAATTAAGCATTACAATAATGATGTGATACTTACTGTATATCTACTTTTGCACCCCCTGTATATTGTGTATGATCTTAGTGAATGGTGTATCATATGGAATACTATTGTACAGTTCTTTTATTGTGACAGAAAAGAACCTTGCTTGCAAGTGGGGAAAAAAGTTATGTGTGGATGGACATATACATTCTCTCATACACTTCAGTGCATGAGCATGTGTGTGTATGTGCGCATGTGCATGCATGCTTGTATGCATGTGTGTGCATTATTTATGATATATCGAGAGATTGTGTGTGTGTGTGTGTGTGTGTGTCGATGGGGTGTGTGTGGTGTATAAGTTGTGTGTGTGTGTGTGTGTGTGTGTGTGTGTGTGTGTGTGTGTGTGTGTGTGTGTGTGTGTGTGTGTGTGTTTGTGTGTGTGATGTGGTGTGTGTGCGTTGTGTGTGTGTGCATGTGCAGTGTGTGTGTGCATGTGCGTGTGTGCATGTGCATTGCATGCAATGTGCAAGCATATGTTTGTATATGCATTTACAGTTACCAGATATTCAGATATTCATGTACTTCCTTTGACGAAATTTGATGCAGCTGTCACATGCATGAGACTGAATTCAGTAGAAGCAAAGGGATAGGAAAAAACACAATACATAAGTCTTGTTATGACAATGCTATAGGTAATGAACTTCATCCTATTTTTCAATGTCGTAAATTCAACATTAATTGAAGTTTATTCCACACAAAAACAACTGTCCAGTTTGGTCAACTTTTTTCACTTTCTAATTCCATATCTCGAAATGAAAAAATAGCAACTGAAATTATCAAAATGTATCAAATGTTCAACTCAAACAGCTCTTACCAACGGGCTCATTGGGAAGACACAGCTGAGTTTCATCACTTCACGGGTGCAATTATTGAGGGTGTGTTGATCAAATGTTCTGACCAATGTCACAGGTGTTTGTATCTCTCACACCTGGCAGATACCAGGGTACAAAGAAAGGAAGTGTAGAGTACAGTCTGTCACACAGTCTCAATCCAGAATGGAACTCTAAAGCATCGTGATTATCATCTCCACTGTCATACATCATCATAGCATTGCGTAAAAATTGTTATGGACACAGTGATCGCTGAAGTGGCATAAAAGATAGGACAACAAGAGAAAATGTATCAAATCTAGTAAAAATGTTCAAGTACATTCTGAACATTGACATTTTCACATTGGATTGTAATATGCTGATTATGTATGATTTTCATTTCTTTGTTGTTATTTTCCATGCTCCATCTGGACTGGAAGGATCTATTCAATTTTGAACTTTCATGCAGGCCACTGATATTCTGACCTTTGAACTTTGATATAGAATACTGACCTTCCAGGGCACTGATAGCGGCCACCCCCAAAACTGACGAAACCTTCCAGATACACATGCTTCTCCACATCTACGCTCTTCCATCTCTCCTGCAAGCCAAAAATCAAGACTGATGAGACATGTGAGCATAAGGAAAGTTAACCATTTGACTCCTGCACCCTATCCACCAACTGCAAAAACTTAACCCTTTGATTCCTTTACCCTATCCACCACCTTCATACACAAAGCTGGTGGATAGGGTGAGGGAATCAAACAGTTAAATTTTTGCCTTGCCAGCATGGTTGACAATGCGGGATGCTGGTGGACAGGGTGCGGGAGTCAAAGCTTAACACGATCTTATGTTATGATGGTTCAGAAGACATATCGGCACTGATTCAAAGTCAGAACATAACAAAAGTTGTTTTCGGTTGTTGAAAAAAAATCTCCACAGTGAAGTAGAAGAGACCTCAATTTTTCCCCAGGCCAGCATTATGACAGCGGTACCAATCCTTCCCATTGATGCTCTACCTTCCCCAACCAGAGCAGAGTCAGGTACACAATCACCCCTGGGTGGACTGGTGGTCACACACACAAAGTTTTTCTCCAGCCAGACTCAAACTCTTCTCCTACACTAAGCTAACATGGCATGGTGGTTAACAGTCCTGCTTGGCTGCAAGAGGTCCCAGGTTCAATTCCTGGTTGGACAGGAAGTTTTCTTCCCTGGTTTGAGTGGTGACCTGGGTCTTTCAGATAACATGATAAATTGAGGTCCCATGCACGGCATGGTTTTATCAGATATAACATAACCCAACCAACCTCCCTGCAGCAAAGTACTTGACCCTGGTACATTTCTGTTGGAAAATCTACATCCACAAATAACACACACACCATCACACACACACACACATATGCATGTATACACACACACAGACACACCACATGCACACGCACACATGCACACACATGCACACACACACACACAACACAGCACACACATAAACACTGGATGGCTATGCACTATGGCATTGCATTCTTATCCCGGAGAGCTGCTAGAATTTTACACAGACGACTGTGACCACAAGAAAATAAAATGAAAAAGTAGATAATACAAAAAACACCTTCACAATAACAGTGGAAGTCTATTTAAGCCTTTTGGCTTTTTCGGCGACTTGAATGAAGCTTAGACCACATCTGTAGTCAATTCTACCTGACACATTGTCAGACACTTGTAAACAAATGGTAGTTGGCTTTGATGATGTAAACTGCCACACTGCTTTTCTTTTGGATGATCTGTGACTCAGACCAATGCTGAAGTTCCAAAGTTATAAACACAGTTTAACTGTAGCTTCAGAAGCCATAAGCCTACTGCTTTAATCAGCAGTGTGCAGGTGTGTCTTAATGGTCTGAGGCCAAGTATAAGGAGGTGCAGTCTAGCTAGAAAGAACAATGGTTAAAGAGTAAACCAAAGACAATGTACAGTTGCTCTTACAGGAATGTACTTGTCTGGCTCCGGGAACAGGTGAGGATTGCGGTGTGCCCAAAGAGGGGAGACCATCACCAGGTCTCCTACAGGTATTGTCATGTCCTGCAAACATACAGAATATTTTATTAATAAGCTGTGAATACATTAGCGTTTAATCAAAATCACAATCCCCCTACCACCACCGCCACCACCAATCCCACCAACAGAAAAAGTATAGTGCAAATACTCATATAGAGAAATGATTGCAACTGGCTTCCAACTCAAAGGTCTGGGTTTGATTCTCCTTGGGTCCATTCTACCTGATGGGTAAAGGCTGGAGACTTTTTCTGGTCTACCAGGTCAACATGTGTGCACGCACACCTGTTAGTGCATAAATCCCACCTGCATGTATACCCATGCAGAATATGAAGTGTACACATGAAATTACACACACACATGCACACACACACACATTCACATATATGCACACAGACAAACACACAGACAAACACATAGATACACACTCTCTCTCTCTCACACACACACACACCTGCACATGCCACAAACACACATATACATTTACACAAAGCTGCATGTGCACATGAACATGTCAGTGCACCTGAACTTACAGGCATTGGAAATCACACACACAATACATGCCCACACACACACACACACACACACACCACTACAAACACATTCATATCATTATGAACACACATAAACACACACATGTGAGCATGTATGCACACACAGATACACACACCTACAAAGACAACTGAACAAGAAATTTTTTTTAAAAAGAAAGACTGAAACAGATAAAATTAAATCAAACAAAATTCAATAAAATACAACACTTCATCAATAAATTGTTCCAACTACAGTATGTTAAAGCCAAGTGACATGCTTACTGAAAACAATTTATACAGCAGTATACGTTTATAACTGCACACATTTGGGAACAAAAAATTCTCACACTTACACCTCCCATTGGTGATGATGACTTTGATGATGATAATGATGATGATGACGACGATAATGATGATATGATGTGATATGATATGTGAAATCATGAACTGGTAATCTTTTGCCTCCACTTATTATAACTAATCTGTATCAAAGTTGTATTTTGGTTTTTATGACAAATGATTTAGTCTATTTCTAGCTTTATGTCTTTGATACATAGGCACATAAATGACTCAAGATTTTATTCCTTTCACCCCTTTTGGGTATGAAGGAGCACTTAAAAACAGAGAACAATACAATCAAAAATTAACCAACACTGATCAAAAAATTAACCAACACTAAAAGTTTTTTTTCAAATCAAGCAGCAACATGATAAACAGTAATGATGGAAAAGAATGTTATTAAATACTCGAAAACAAGTCTACTGTGAACAAATGGTTAAGACTTAATGACAACAGCACACAGAAAAAAAACAGGAAAGTCAAACACACCCTCATACATATACCTAATAATCTGGGATAAATATATTTTTGATCATCCGTTTTTAAAATAAAGAGACTGACCTTGACTTTCATAGGCTCAATCACCCTTCGAGTGAGCACTGCAGGTGATCTGATGCGAATACCTTCCAATATGCAGTATTTCAGATACGTCATGGAGGCCATGTCTTCTTCATTCACTGAAATGTCATTCATTTGAGCAATCATATTGAAATACTCATTGGTGGACCAGTGTTGTCTGGTCTAAAATTAGTTTCATATCCAAACAATTCAACTATTTCAGTAATATTTATAGAGATAACACAGGAGCAGACAATATCCCTCTGGAGCTTTCAAGAAAATTTGTGTATCACTGCACATTTCTTAGACAATGTCGCAAACTATTCTGTTCATTTCAACATCATCAACACCACTCTTTTGAAACAAGATTTGCTGCTTGTGCACACTGCATTAATTTTATTAGAAACCCCATAATTTCTATCTCCTTATCTTTTTGAATTCTGTTAAACACTTTACTCCTTTAAGTTCCTTTTTTATGCATCATATTTCATTTGTCACAGCATCTTTGTGAATTGATGTTTTTAAAGATAACAGTTATTATAATTATTTAACAAAAAAAATAGTAAAGTAACAATGCTGACCTTCACCATTGGCACCAACTTTGGTGATCACTTCATGTCTGGCTTTCTCCAGTACATTTTCATTAGACAGCATAAATGTCAGCGTCCAAAACATAATCTGCACATAACACAGGCACAAAACAACACTTAAACAGTTGAAAAACATTTATGAATTTGAAACAGAAAAATCTGCTCCCTTCAAATTTTTTTCTTTATAATTTTCTTTCTTTCTTTTGTATATTGTGTATTTGTTTGTTTTGTTTTGATATGTTTTGTTATGAATGGGTACCTGATCCTGTTCAGGATTAAAAAAGATAAAGCAGCGGGCGAGAGGAGTGGGATCCACTCTCAAAAATCAGACCTGAGAGAAGTCAGTCCTCTACCACCTTAATACCCGTAAAATCAGTTTTAGGGTTGTGGGATTACTTTTATTTTGATCTGTTGGTCAGCTCTCTACCATGTCACTACCCCTACAATCTGTTTTAGGATGCCTCTTTCATTTTATTTTGTAAGTTTAATTTTGAGCTGCTGATATAAGATTTATGCATGTATGAATAGGAAAGTCGAATCACTTTCCAAGGACTTACTTAAAAATCTATAAAAGATCAAATATTCACTCTTATCATATGCTGAGGTATCGGGTGGAAGGACACACTAAATTCTTCAATCTCAAAAGCATACAATCCACAAAAATCATGGTCTGTTCAGTGCAAGACAGGTTTGTTTATTTGCTGTTTCTGTTTGTTTTTTTTTATTTACTTTTTTTTTGTAGTGGTTTAGTAATAGCTTTTTCTCTTTCTTACTTTTTTTTTTTTTTTTTTTCTAAGTTTGAAGTTTGCCTCCCTGACATGTAAGCACATTCTATGCAAACTTTCTGTCATGCTTTCTTAACCATCAGAATCAAAAACAAAAACTAAACAAGAGTGAACACCTGGCAGGATTTATTCTTTTCTAGTTTATGTGATGTTTTTTTTAGTAACATGTAAACATGAACATGGTTTTATATATATGGCATGATCAAAACACAACTTAACTATTGTAATTAAGTGGATTCCCAGTACAGACTGGATTTCAAGTTCATCAAACAGCCAGGCCATTCTTTCATTAAAAAAGTAAGGTTTTCCCATAACCTGCCTGTTTGTAGGGAAGACAGATGTTAGAAAACTAAACTTTGGGGGGTGGGAAGGGAACACAGAGTGTGCTCCATGATCCTGCATGCAACAGACTCCATTTAGAAAAAAAAATACAAACAAACAAAAAGAAAAATCTGGAGAGTGGTGATGTTGGTGTATGCATCATTACCAGAAGCAAACTGTCCATACTTAATGAATTCTAAAATCCATCCTTTATCAGCCAACTGCCATATACAGTATGAGCAGAAATGGAAATACATCATTGATCTGTGAAAAACAATACTAGTGGGGTCAGCATCATGGGTGTGGTACCCATTTTTTCTTCCTAGCTGCCTGACTTTCCGCAACTTTTAAGATGAACTGGTACCCATTTACAGCTGGGTACATTAGGGTGGTGTGCTCAAGCTGCAGCAGTAACTATGCAACAGTGCTTCTCTTTTGCTGAACAGATCCAATTCGTGACATGAAATTGTTCAAGGCATGCATATACTCACTTGAACCATGTACAAGCAGCAGCGAGAATAAAATTAAGCAAATACCCCCCAAATTTACAATTTAACATTATCAATTTCACGTTCATGAAATGCATTTCAATCCTGACTGTTCACTGTTCGAAGAGCAAGAGCTCTGATCACTAAGCTATCCCATCCCCTACGCATGTATGTCTGTATGACATCACAAAACCACACAAACTGACAGACAAATATTACAGAAGCAATAAGAAAAAAAAAATCTCACAGGTATAGCATTCGCTAAAGACGCCCACATCAACATCATGCTGTAATGAGGTGCGCACTTCATGTCCACTGTCTCCATCAATGACTGAAACAACGTCTTTGGGTCACTGCCCTTATGTGGTCTGTACTTCTGAACAACCTTCATGAACAGCTGTAACAGCCAGCTTCTGGAGTTGGACCAGTCCCTGAAACAAACCAGGTCAAGATAATAGCAGCAGCAGCAGCAGCAGCAGCAGTAGTAGTAGTAGTAGTAGTAGTAGTAGTAGTAGTAGAATAAGAAGGAGGAGTTTTACTATTTCTTCCGCTACTGCCTGTAGCAACAACACTGTTAGCAGTAAGAGCGGCAGCAGTGGTAGTAGTAGTAGTAGATGTAACAGTGGTAATAGACGTAAAGTGGTAGTAGATTTAGTAAGGTAGTAGATGTAATAGTGGTGGTAGATAAAATGTAGTAGTAGATGTAATATGGTAGTAGATATAATAGTAATAGTAGATGTAACAGTGGTAGTAGATGTAATATGGTAGCAGATGTAATATGGTAGTAGATGCAATAATCGTAGTAGATGTAATATGATAGTGGATCTATGTGGTAGTAGATATAATAGTAGTAGTAGATGTAATGGTGGTAGTACATGTAATATGGTAGTAGACACAATGAAGGTTGTAGATGTAATATGGTACTAGTGGTAGTAGATGTAATAGTGGTAGTAGATGTAATAGTGGTTTAGATGTAATATGGTAGTAGACGTGGTAGTAGATATAATACTAGTAAAAGATATAATAGTTGTAGTAGATGTAATAGTAATAGTAATGTAACAGCAATAGCAGATGTAACAGTGGTAGTACATGTAATACGGTAGTAGATGTAATAGTGGTAATTGATGTAATATGGTAGTACAAGTAATATGGTAGTAAATGTAATAGTGGTGGTAGATGTAATATGGTAGTAGATGTAATAGTGGTAGTAGAATAGTGGCAGTAGATGTAATATGGTAGTAGATGTAATATGGCAGAAGATGTAATAGTGGTAGTAGATGTAATAGTGGCAGTAGATGTAATAGTGGTAGTAGATGTAATAGTGGTAGTAGATGTAATAGTGGCAGTAGATGTAATAGTGGCAGTAGATGTAATAGTGGTAGTAGATGTAATAGTGGCAGTAGATGTAATAGTGGTAGTAGATGTAATAGTGGTAGTAGATGTAATAGTGGTAGTAGATGTAATAGCAGTAGTAGATGTAATAGTGGTAGTAGATGTAATAGTGGTAGTAGATGTAATAGTGGTAGTAGATGTAATAGTGGTAGTAGATGTAATAGTGGTAGTAGATGTAATAGCAGTAGTAGATGTAATAGTGGTAGTAGATGTAGTATGGCAGAAGATGTAATAGCAGTAGTAGATGTAATAGTGGTAGTAGATGTAATAGTGGTAGTAGATGTAATAGTGGTAGTAGATGTAATAGTGGTAGTAGATGTAATATGGCAGTAGATGTAATAGTGGCAGTAGATGTAATAGTGGCAGTAGATGTAATAGTGGCAGTAGATGTAATAGTGGCAGTAGATGTAATAGTGGCAGTAGATGTAATAGTGGCAGTAGATGTAATATGGCAGTAGATGATAATAGTGGTAGTAGATGTAATAGTGGCAGTAGATGTAATAGTGGCAGTAGATGTAATAGTGGCAGTAGATGTAATAGTGGCAGTAGATGTAATAGTGGCAATAGATGTAATAGTGGTAGTAGATGTAATAGTGGTAGTAGATGTAATAGTGGTAGTAGATGTAATAGTGGTAGTAGATGTAATAGTGGTAGTAGATGTAATAGTGGTAGTAGATGTAATAGTGGTAGTAGATGTAATAGTGGTAGTAGATGTAATAGTGGTAGTAGATGTAATAGTGGTAGTAGATGTAATATGGCAGTAGATGTAATAGCAGTAGCAGATGTAATATGGCAGTAGATGTAATAGTGGCAGTAGATGTAATAGTGGCAGTAGATGTAATATGGCAGAAGATGTAATAGTGGCAGTAGATGTAATAGTGGCAGTAGATGTAATAGTGGCAGTAGATGTAATATGGCAGTAGATGTAATAGTGGCAGTAGATGTAATATGGCAGTAGATGTAATATGGCAGTTAGATGTAATAGTGGCAGTAGATGTAATAGTGGCAGTAGATGTAATATGGCAGTAGATGTAATAGTGGTAGTAGATGTAATAGTGGCAGTAGATGTAATAGTGGTAGTAGATGTAATATGGCAGTAGATGTAATAGCAGTAGCAGATGTAATATGGCAGTAGATGTAATAGTGGTAGTAGATGTAATATGGCAGTAGATGTAATAGTGGCAGTAGATGTAATAGTGGCAGTAGATGTAATAGTGGCAGTAGATGTAATAGTGGCAGTAGATGTAATATGGCAGTAGATGTAATAGTGGCAGTAGATGTAATAGTGGCAGTAGATGTAATATGGCAGTAGATGTAATAGTGGCAGTAGATGTAATAGTGGCAGTAGATGTAATAGTGGCAGTAGATGTAATATGGCAGTAGATGTAATAGTGGCAGTAGATGTAATAGTGGCAGTAGATGTAATAGTGGCAGTAGATGTAATATGGCAGTAGATGTAATAGTGGCAGTAGATGTAATATGGCAGTAGATGTAATAGTGGCAGTAGATGTAATATGGCAGTAGATGTAATAGTGGCAGTAGATGTAATATGGCAGTAGATGTAATATGGCAGTAGATGTAATAGTGGCAGTAGATGTAATAGTGGCAGTAGATGTAATATGGCAGTAGATGTAATAGTGGTAGTAGATGTAATAGTGGCAGTAGATGTAATAGTGGTAGTAGATGTAATATGGCAGTAGATGTAATAGTGGCAGTAGATGTAATAGCAGTAGCAGATGTAATATGGCAGTAGATGTAATAGTGGTAGTAGATGTAATATGGCAGTAGATGTAATAGTGGCAGTAGATGTAATAGTGGCAGTAGATGTAATATGGCAGTAGATGTAATAGTGGCAGTAGATGTAATATGGCAGTAGATGTAATAGTGGCAGTAGATGTAATAGTGGCAGTAGATGTAATAGTGGCAGTAGATGTAATATGGCAGTAGATGTAATAGTGGCAGTAGATGTAATAGTGGCAGTAGATGTAATAGTGGCAGTAGATGTAATATGGCAGTAGATGTAATAGTGGCAGTAGATGTAATATGGCAGTAGATGTAATAGTGGCAGTAGATGTAATAGTGGCAATAGATGTAATAGTGGCAGTAGATGTAATAGTGGCAGTAGATGTAATAGTGGCAGAAGATGTAATAGCAGTAGCAGATGTAATATGGCAGTAGATGTAATAGTGGTAGTAGATGTAATAGTGGTAGTAGATGTAATAGTGGTAGTAGATGTAATAGTGGTAGTAGATGTAATAGCAGTAGTAGATGTAATAGTGGTAGTAGATGTAATATGGCAGAAGATGTAATAGCAGTAGTAGATGTAATAGTGGTAGTAGATGTAATAGTGGTAGTAGATGTAATAGTGGTAGTAGATGTAATAGTGGTAGTAGATGTAATATGGCAGAAGATGTAATAGCAGTAGTAGATGTAATAGTGGTAGTAGATGTAATAGCAGTAGTAGATGTAATAGTGGTAGTAGATGTAATAGTGGTAGTAGATGTAATAGTGGCAGTAGATGTAATAGTGGCAGTAGATGTAATAGTGGCAGTAGATGTAATGTAGTAGTAGATGTAATAGTGGTAGTAGATGTAATATGGCAGTAGATGTAATAGCAGTAGCAGATGTAATATGGCAGTAGATGTAATAGTGGTAGTAGATGTAATAGTGGTAGTAGATGTAATAGTGGTAGTAGATGTAATAGTGGTAGTAGATGTAATAGTGGTAGTAGATGTAATAGTGGTAGTAGATGTAATAGCAGTAGCAGATGTAATAGTGGTAGTAGATGTAATAGTGGTAGTAGATGTAATAGTGGTAGTAGATGTAATAGTGGTAGTAGATGTAATAGTGGTAGTAGATGTAATAGCAGTAGCAGATGTAATAGTGGTAGTAGATGTAATAGTGGTAGTAGATGTAATAGTGGTAGTAGATGTAATAGTGGTAGTAGATGTAATAGTGGTAGTAGATGTAATAGCAGTAGCAGATGTAATATGGCAGAAGATGTAATAGTGGTAGTAGATGTAATAGCAGTAGCAGATGTAATAGTGGTAGTAGATGTAATAGTGGCAGTAGATGTAATAGCAGTAGTAGATGTAATAGTGGCAGTAGATGTAATAGTGGCAGTAGATGTAATAGTGGTAGTAGATGTAATAGTGGTAGTAGATGTAATAGCAGTAGCAGATGTAATATGGCAGAAGATGTAATAGTGGTAGTAGATGTAATAGCAGTAGCAGATGTAATAGTGGCAGTAGATGTAATAGTGGCAGTAGATGTAATATGGCAGAAGATGTAATAGTGGTAGAGATGTAATAGCAGTAGCAGATGTAATAGTGGCAGTAGATGTAATATGGCAGTAGATGTAATAGTGGTAGTAGATGTAATAGCAGTAGTAGATGTAATAGTGGTAGTAGATGTAATAGTGGTAGTAGATGTAATAGTGGTAGTAGATGTAATAGTGGTAGTAGATGTAATAGGCAGAAGATGTAATAGCAGTAGAAGATGTAATAGCAGTAGTAGATGTAATAGCAGTAGTAGATGTAATAGTGGTAGTAGATGTAATATGGCAGAAGATGTAATAGCAGTAGTAGATGTAATAGTGGTAGTAGATGTAATAGCAGTATAGATGTAATAGTGGTAGTAGATGTAATAGTGGTAGTAGATGTAATAGTGGTAGTAGATGTAATAGTGGTAGTAGATGTAATATGGCAGAAGATGTAATAGCATAGAAGATGTAATAGCGGTAGTAGATGTAATAGTGGTAGTAGATGTAATAGCAGTAGTAGATGTAATAGTGGTAGTAGATGTAATAGTGGTATAGATGTAATAGCAGTAGTAGATGTAATAGTGGTAGTAGATGTAATAGTGGTAGTAGATGTAATAGCAGTATAGATGTAATAGTGGTAGTAGATGTAATATGGCAGAAGATGTAATAGCAGTAGTAGATGTAATAAGTGGTAGTAGATGTAATAGTGGTAGTAGATGTAATAGTGGTAGTAGATGTAATAGCAGTAGTAGATGTAATAGTGGTAGTAGATGTAATAGTGGTAGTAGATGTAATAGTGGTAGTAGATGTAATAGTGGTAGTAGATGTAATAGCAGTAGCAGATGTAATAGTGTAGTAGATGTAATAGTGGTAGTAGATGTAATAGTGGTAGTAGATGTAATAGTGGTAGTAGATGTAATAGCAGTAGTAGATGTAATAGTGGTAGTAGATGTAATATGGCAGAAGATGTAATAGCAGTAGTAGATGTAATAGTGGTAGTAGATGTAATAGTGGTAGTAGATGTAATAGTGGTAGTAGATGTAATAGTGGTAGTAGATGTAATAGTGGTAGTAGATGTAATAGTGGTAGTAGATGTAATAGTGGTAGTAGATGTAATATGGCAGAAGATGTAATAGTGGTAGTAGATGTAATAGTGGTAGTAGATGTAATAGTGGTAGTAGATGTAATAGTGGTAGTAGATGTAATAGTGGTAGTAGATGTAATAGTGGTAGTAGATGTAATAGCGGTAGTAGATGTAATAGCGGTAGTAGATGTAATAGTGGTAGTAGATGTAATAGTGGTAGTAGATGTAATAGCGGTAGTAGATGTAATAGCGGTAGTAGATGTAATAGCGGTAGTAGATGTAATAGCGGTAGTAGATGTAATAGTGGTAGTAGATGTAATAGCAGTAGTAGATGTAATAGTGGTAGTAGATGTAATAGTGGTAGTAGATGTAATAGTGGTAGTAGATGTAATAGTGGTAGTAGATGTAATAGCGGTAGTAGATGTAATAGTGTAGTAGATGTAATAGCGGTAGTAGATGTAATAGTGGTAGTAGATGTAATAGTGGTAGTAGATGTAATAGTGGTAGTAGATGTAATAGTGGTAGTAGATGTAATAGTGGTAGTAGATGTAATAGTGGTAGTAGATGTAATAGTGGTAGTAGATGTAATAGTGGTAGTAGATGTAATAGTGGTAGTAGATGTAATAGTAGTAGCAGATGTAATAGTGGTAGCAGATGTAATAGTGGTAGTAGATGTAATAGTGGTAGTAGATGTAATACGGTAGTAGATGTAATAGTGCTAGTAGATATAATAGCGTAGAAGCAGATGTAATGGTAGTAGCAGATGTAATGGTGGTAGTAGATGTAATATTTTAGTAGATGTAATAGTGGTAGTAGATGTAATACGGTAGTAGATGTAATATGGTAGTAGATGTAATACGGTAGTAGATGTAATAGTGGTAGTAGATGTAATACGGTAGTAGATGTAATATGGTAGTAGATGTAATACGGTAGTAGATGTAATACGGTAGTAGATGTAATATGGTAGTAGATGTAATACGGTAGTAGATGTAATAGTGGTAGTAGATGTAATACGGTAGTAGATGTAACATGGTAGTAGATGTCATATGATAGTAGATGTAATACGGTAGTAGATGTAATACGGTAGTAGATGTAATATGGTAGTAGATGTAATACGGTAGTAGATGTAATATGGTAGTAGATGTAATACGGTAGTAGATGTAATAGTGGTAGTAGATGTAATACGGTAGTAGATGTAATAGTGGTAGTAGATGTAATAGTGGTAGTAGATGTAATAGTGGTAGTAGATGTAATACGGTAGTAGATGTAATATGGTAGTAGATGTAATAAAGGAAGTAAATGTAACATGGTAGTAGATGTAATATGGTAGTAGATGTAATAGTGGTAGTAGATGTAATAGTGGTAGTAGATGTAATAGTGGTAGTAGATGTAATATGGTAGTAGATGTAATACGGTAGTAGATGTAATATGGTAGTAGATGTAATACGGTAGTAGATGTAATATGGTAGTAGATGTAATACGGTAGTAGATGTAATATGGTAGTAGATGTAATACGGTAGTAGATGTAATATGGTAGTAGATGTAATACGGTAGTAGATGTAATAGTGGTAGTAGATGTAATACGGTAGTAGATGTAATAGTGGTAGTAGATGTAATACGGTAGTAGATGTAATATGGTAGTAGATGTAATAAAGGAAGTAAATGTAACATGGTAGTAGATGTCATATGATAGTAGATGTAATATGATAGTAGATGTAATAGTGGTAGTAGATGTAATAGTGCTAGTAGACGTAATAGTGGTAGTAGATGTAATATGATAGTAGATGTAATAGTGCTAGTAGATGTAATAGTGCTAGTAGATGTAATATGATAGTAGATGTAATATGATAGTAGATGTAATAGTGATAGTAGATGTAATAGTGGTAGTAGATGTAATAGTGGTAGTAGATGTAACAGTGGTAATAGATATAATATGGTAGTAGATGTAATAGTGGTAGTAAATGTAATATGGTAGTAGATGTGGTAGTAGATATAATCACTTCGCAGAAGCCTCAAAGCTCTTTGGACTTACAATAACATCGGGAAAACTGAAGTTCTTCACCAGCCTGCCCCACAAACTAACCCACTGTCTCCAAACATCACCATCGATGGCAACAGTCTGAAGAACACCAAGAACTTTAAATACCTTGGAAGTATCATCTCTGCAGACAGCTCCATCGATCAGGAAATTGATTCACGAATCAGCAAAGCCAGCCAGGCTCTCGTAGACTGAAAAACAAGGTACTAAACCAGCACAATGTCCGGCTGTCAACAAAAATCAAAGTGTACAATGCCGTTGTGCTCTCCTCCCTCCTCTACGGTTCAGAGACTTAGACACTCTACAGGAAGCACATCAACAAATTAGAGCAGTTCCACCAAAGGGCTCTCCGCAGCATACTTGGCATCCGGTGGCAAGACCGCATCACCAACATTGAGGTCCTCAACCGATCAAGCTCACAAAGCATAGACAGCCTGCTTGTCATAGCCCAACTGAGATGGGTCGGCCATGTCATCCGCATGGAAGACCACCGAATGCCCAAACAACTGCTTTACGGCGAACTCACAAGTGGCAAAAGAAATCTCGGGAGGCCAAAAAAGCGTTTCAAGGACACGATAAAGGCAAACCTCCAGTTTGCACAGGTTACCCCCAAAGAACTCGAAAGAACTGCCACCGAAAGGAACGCCTGGCGCAGGGCCGTCCATCTTGCCAGCAGAAACAGCGATATCAACTACAGGGAGAAGCTGACTATCAGAAGAGAGAGGAGACATAATCCAACCACCCCAACCACGACATTCCAGTGTCCCCACTGCAACAGACATTGTACATCCAAGATCGGATTGCACAGCCACATGCGCGTCCACAGATGAGCTGCAGGATTTCATCGTCATCTTCGGCAACGAAGGACTACCATCAACCAACCAGATAATATATATAATAGTAGTATGTAAATAGTAGTAGTAAGAAGATAAAATGGTAGTAGTAGATGTAATAGTGGTAGTAGATGTAATAGTGGTAGTAGATGTAATAGTGGTAGTAGATGTAATAGTGGTATAGATGTAATAGTGGTATAGATGAAAGTGGTATAGTTATGGAGCAGATGTAATGGAATGATACAGTAAGCAATGATAGTAGTGGTGGTGCTAGCAGCCAGCTTCTGGAGTTGGCTCAATTCTTGAAACAAACCAGAATGTGTAGGTCTGTAATGAAAAGGGGTATATATGTTTACTTATTTTGCCCTCTGTATGTGTGTGTTATACTTTTTTTTTTAATTCAGTCTTTACCCATATTCAAAATATGTACGTAAATAGCTAACAAAACATTCACTATATGAGAATTTTATTTCATCATCCCATCCGTATAAAACGTGCTCAAATCATAACCTACAATTAAAAAATGGCATGACGTAACCCTTTTGTCCATCACCCTATTCACTAGATTCAAGCAGGGTGAGGGAGTGAAAGAGTTAACACATCATGATGACCCGCAACCACAGTTGTGAACGCCAAGTTTCACCTACTGCCAGGCCGTGCTAAAGTCATTTCGGTGACATATGGTACAGAACTGGATGGTGGCTAAAAACTATTTACATAATAGCTTTATAAATAGCACAGCTAAACTCAGCATCCTTTTTTCATTAAGTACACAAATTTTGGTGACAATTGAACTTCATTCAGGCCTGCTAGAGAGTTCTTTTTACAACTATTGGTTCTTCAATGGCGGCAGGCTCAGGCTGACCAGGAGTTCAGGCAGAGGCAGGGCCAGTCACAATAGTGTTAAGTCAGACACCATGCACTACAACACAAAGCCAAAGGTGAATGCAAAACATTATCAACATCTGATGCTTGCCCCACCTCCAAACATCAGCCCACCTGTAGCCCACTGTGTATGGTGTATGACCCTGAAAGACCAGCCTGAATGGAGTCATGTACTGGAGGCCGTTACTGATAAGAATAATGACAAAATTCAGGTTGGCTATGGGTCAATGTGTCTAGTCACTTATTTGAACTGTATAAAAGATAATACACAACTCATCCTGACAAAAAATCAGCAACCTGAATTTGACTTTGGAGATTTTGACACTACTGAACACAAAAGTGCCTAAGTCATCATTTGTTGTAAAATTTACAGATGTACCTTTTCTCAAACATGAGTTACAGCCATTTTAAGTAAGAATCTGCTGGGGGCTGGCCATTATGAGAAGACAGCTTTCGAAATCGGGACATCAAAAATGAACTGATATCCCAAGAAAGGACTTCCATTTTAAGAGCTGAAATTTGACAGACACACATGAACGCCAGGTTGCTGAGAATTCAACTGTTGCAGCTTCAAACAAGCATCAAGTCATTTTCAATAATAAGTTCAATAATACCACCAACCACTGGCTGGTTCTACCAGCATACAACAAAAAGATACATCGATTTAAAGCAAGACGCTGGCCATGGAAGACCTGGATCAACATTGTTATGGCAAAAAGTCACACAGCATTTCTCATCAGGTTTTCTACATTACTACTGACCAATAACTTTCCTCCCAGCTACACCAAAGATAGTATAAACATGCTGACAGAAGATGAAAGAAAGGAAAATTTCTATACCCAAACAGATAAAAAACCTTTTCATACCATTCAGACTGCCATTTAATGTCTCAGCTTAATTAAATTGACACATGTGCTAGGAAAATGGTTCTAGACAATGAAAAAAGCTAAATGTCCAAAATCGAGGACATAGAACCCAACTGATGTGACCCCAACTGTAGAAAACAGGCTGTGGGACTTTCTGATCTCTGTCACAGCAGGCCACATGTCTTAATGTGATGACTAAGATCACGCAGGTCAAACATGTCTGTGCACGTAAGTAAAGGTCAAACTACAAAATGAATAATATTGTAGATATGAAAGATAAACATCATGGACCATACATTCTTTAAGCTGACACAATTATCTGTACCTATGATAATGTCATTGGCCCTTTTTTTACTGGCTGCGTTAGCTCACTTGGTTAGAGCACCATGCTGACAAAGCAGGGGTTATCAGTTCAATCCTCAAGTGGAGCCATAGATTTTAAGCGAGCCCAGTTATCTCAGTAGGTTCAGCAAGGGACTTTTAATCCCAAGGGTTGTGGGTTAGAGACCCACATTGGGAGACATTTCATTGACTTCATTAGCTCAGCCACTCAGAGCGCTTTGCTGATAATGCAAGAGTTATGAGTCTCAAATTCATTCATGGCCTCAATGACTATTTTGATAAAGCCGTAGACTCAGAACCTCATGTCTTAAATCCCACCCTGCAACATAAAAGTTGGCTAATTCACAGCCAGTCTTCATGCTCCAATCATTCTGGTAGAGTAATTGTTTCACTGGTCCAATGTCCCCTTCCCATTTCAAGATCTTGCCACCACATTGGGTATTGTGCAGGCCCACAGAAACAGCGAGATATGTGCTGGCAGATTTGAGTGGAAAACATGATACTATCTGAGTGCTATTAAGCCCTCTTGAATAAGTGCTGGCAGATTTGGGTGGAAAACAGGAACAGGATACTATCTGAGTGCTATTAAGCCCTCTTGAATAAGTGCTGGCAGATCTGAGTGGAAAACATGATACTGAGTGCTATTAAGCCCTCTTGAATAAGTGCTGGCAGATTTGGGTGGAAAACAAGAACAGGATACTATCTGAGTGCTATTAAGCCCTCTTGAATAAGTGCTGGCAGATCTGAGTGGAAAACATGATACTGAGTGCTATTAAGCCCTCTTGAATAAGTGCTGGCAGATTTGGGTGGAAAACATGATACTGAGTGCTGTTAAGCCCTCTTGAATAAGTGCTGGCAGATTTGGGTGGAAAAAATGATACTATCTGAGTGCTCTTAAGCCCTCTTGAATAAGTGCTGGCAGATCTGAGTGGAAAACATGATACTGAGTGCTATTAAGCCCTCTTGAATAAGTGCTGGCAGATTTGGGTGGAAAACATGATACTATCTGAGTGCTGTTAAGCCCTCTTGAATAAGTGCTGGCAGATCTGGTGGAAAACATGATACTGAGTGCTATTAAGCCCTCTTGAATAAGTGCTGGAGATTTGGGTGGAAAACATGATACTATCTGAGTGCTATTAAGCCCTCTTGAATAAGTGCTGCAGATTTGGGTGGAAAACATGATACTATCTGAGTGCTGTTAAGCCCTCTTGAATAAGTGCTGAGGTTTGGGTGGAAAACATGATACTATCTGAGTGCTTTAAGCCCTCTTGAATAAGTGCTGATAGATTTGGGTGGAAAACATGATACTATCTGAGTGCTATTAAGCCCTCTTGAATAAGTGCTGATAGATTTGGGTGGAAAACATGATACTATCTGAGTGCTATTAAGCTCTCTTGAACGAAATTCAAACTCCAAACATACCTGGCCAAATGTGTTGCTGACCTTCACACACAATTTTATTATTATCTTGTCACTCCCCCCACCCCACCCACCCCTTTTTCTTTTTATCTCATCACTCTCAAGGGAAGGCTAATCCCTTTTGTAGTGGTGCAACAATCATGTTTAAGTAATACACTGAACTAAGAATATACACTGAACTATGAAGAGACACTGAACTATGAATATACACTGAACTAACCGGATTCAAAACATATATTGAACTAAAAATATACACTGAACTAACCAAGTTCTAGGGCATACATTGAAATATGAGGTCAAGGCTGGCCACCATCAAAACAAAAGTTTTTTTCAGAAATGAAGGGGAAGGATGGCAGTCTACTTCTACATAACATGTAAAGGTTTTCCAGTAACCTAAGCAGTCTCAGGGGAGTGAAATGTTCAGATTTCAACGTCTCTCGTTCCCCTACACATTCTCACAAACATGGGACAGCTCTTAACCCATTGACTCCCGCAACCTATTCACCAACTGCAAAAAATTAACCCTTTGACTCCCTCACCCTATCCACCACCTTCCTGTAGGAAGCTGGTGGATACGGTGAGGGAATCAAAGGGATAAGTTTTTATTAAGCTAGCGTGGCTGACAATGCAGGATGCTAGTGACCAGGGTGCGGGAGTCAAAGGGTTAACTTAATCTTATGGCATACACTATAATAATTCTTTTTAACACAGTTTCATGCAGACTGAACCATTCTTACACAAGAGATGGCTGAAAAACAAATCCCTTACCTCAAAAAGAAAGATGGCAATTTGGCGCCATACTCAAACTGATCATCAAACCTAAGGAAGTGCTGCTCAAATTCTGTGTATTTTGCCTGTGGAAACAAACGAAAACAAATAACCAAACAGTAGAAGTGGTGACAGATCGATATTATTTCTACGGCACAGTGTGCTGATACAGTTCTACCCAAACAAAATCCACTATTCTGTTTTCAGATATTTTTTAATTACCAGTACAACATACTGCACAGAAGGAAAATGTGTCTTGTTTTCTGTTTGTGCAACTCCATCAGGAGTAAACTAAACTAAACTAAACACCAATCGTCACAACGAAGTGGTTAGCACATTTAACTTACAGCTGCGAGGTTGAAGAACTGAACCACATCAGTCCAAATCCTTGAGGCCAAACGTTATACATGGCACAGTTCCTGTCTGCCAAACTGAGTGCACATGTTTGGTCCAGGTGGAGGAACTATGAGTTATTGTTGTTATTGTTGTTTAAAGCTAAGCCGACCACATAGAGCCATATCAGGGCTACAGACAGTTTAAAACATACACAATGCTTCAACAGCAAAAATGGAGGAGAAAATTAAGTACATATATCAATGCATATGCACACATAATCCAAGGAGATGCCCCTGGCGTTGACCATTCCGTCCAATTTATTGCACATGGGGATTTGAAAAACACACCTGAATACAAATTTTAACATAAATAAGCAATACAAAAACAGAGAAACCAGTGAATGCCAAAAAACACGTGGCTTGAGGGCAGTGACAGAGAGGAATGCATCAAATAGGATAGGCAATACAAAAACAGAGAAACCAGTGAATGCCAAAAAACACCCAAAACAACCAACCAACCAACCAACCACACAAACAGTTTCACAGGCAATTTAAATTGTCTCACTCTCAGTGAATGTGAGCATTTGAAAGCATGAACTAAAAATTATTCTACCTCATTAGCTGTTGGCAGTGTACCTTTGCCAAATACATTGTCCAGCACAGTGCGATACATAATACGTCTCACCACATCATGTAGCTCATAATCACCTGACAAACAAAGTATCATAAACATAATTATTTTACATCATATTAATATGTATAAGCAAGCTGAAACAATACAATGATCAAAAGTGACTACTTAACACAAATGAAAATAACATGGCAAAGGTTTCATACAACAACAACAAAACTGAAGAACACTAAAAGGTTGATACAGAATTTGATCTGGTTCAAAAATTAATTTCAGTTTTAGGAAAACAAAAATAATGGAAGGAAACATCAAGATGGTAAAGCTATAAAGATAATCTCTGGGATCTGTTGCAAGAACTGTTTGCTTAATTGTACCCTGACACAGCTATATATTCGGTCTGATTTTAAACAAGGTTTCCATAAAGAACCTTGCTTGTCTGTCATGGCCCACTATCACAATTTTCTTGAAATTTCATGAAAATATACCAAAGTTTCAGAACTCAAATTTCACTTTCTTTGTTGGATAGACAAGCATGTGGTATTTTAGAAAGAGTGAAGAACCATTTCTTAGGAGTTATCTGTTTCATCAAAATGGAAGTTTATTTTGTACTGGCCCCTACCAGCTCCTTCTCAGAATTGAGTTTTTGTTCTTACAGAACAGTGTTCTCACTGCAGCCTGCCTAAACTATATAAAACTGTGGATTATAAAACTGTGAACTGTAAAACTGCCCTCCCTGCAGCCTGCCACTGCATAAAATATTTTTGTAACTTGCACAATGGTATTGATGTCACAGCAGTTTGTGCATGGTAATCAAAAAGAAAGATCTTTTTGATAATTAAAGTATACCAGGGCCAATACCTTGTTGTTGCACTGGTAATTCAAGGGGATATGCTGAATAACAATTTTTTTATATGAGTGCACACAAGGGCCAATACCTTGTTCTTGCACTGGAAAATAAAAATGCAAATATTGAATGTTTCTTTTTTTTTTTTTTTCCACACATGAAGTTACTGGTGCCACTTCTTTTTGGTCACACCTGTAACTCAATGTATGGTACTCAATATCCCATAAGCTCATGTGATTTATTGCCCTGATGAGAACACACCATCGCCACCATGTTATTGTTGCAATAGGAATTCCAAACATAGTTTCAAGAGGCAGAACCCAAGTTACAATGTTTGACTTGTGACATGGCATTGTGAAGGACAGTTGAATGCATTTTAGCATAATACTGTCTACCATCATTATTTACATGTGTGTGTGAAAAGAGGGGAAAAGAAGCAAATTAAACTGTCTTGTTTGTCAGCTGACATATGATATGCTGACTTGGTGTTTTGTTTGCAGTTGTTGGGTATCTGGGTGGGGTTAGCTCTTGTGAAGGTTGTTTGTTTGTTCATTTGTTTTTGTTCATACCTTACCATGCTTGAGAGTTTGCTTGTTTGTCTGTTTGTATAATACCCACTTCGTTTCGTTTTTTGTTTTCTTTCTACAATCTTTTAGAAGAGGAATGGATTGGTAATGAAACCTGAGAAACTGGATAATTAATCAATATCTCTTTAAACTGAGTCGAATTGCAATAAACATACCGACCTGATTGTACCTCGTCCAGCCCATCAGCAAAGCCTTGTCTCAATGCTGAGAACATGGCATGAAGGTTTGTGCCTGACAGTTTTCCTTTGACCATATCATGCATTTTTGTGTGGTAGCTCACAAAGGCTTCCTCTGACATCAATGCTGTGCAAGGAAAAGCAGCATTTTGTTCATAAGTTCTTTTTTTCTTTTTCAGTATCATTTACATTCAAATGCATGTTTGCAAACAATCGAGTTATGTACATTCATATACATGTTTGCAAAAAATTAAGTTATGTACATTCAAATGCATGTTTGCAAAAAATTGAGGTACTCATGATATAAAATAAAATGAAATAACATAACATTAGTTATTCCCAAAAGTGAAGTGACGAAACTGTTACATGCAAAAGAAAAATCAAACAAGCAGAGAAAAAAAAGAAGGAAAGAAAAAAAAATAAGAAAAAAAAATTAAAGCAACTTGGTTGATCTAAAAACAAAACTATGAAAATAAATGTACAGCTGTCATTAGAAAATATCTTTAAAAATGGTTTCAAAATATTTGTAAATACTCAAAACACAATTTCTATCATACCTGATATCAGGTCATGTATGCTGTTGGTGGTGATGGCTGAATCATTTATTTATTGATGGTACCGATGACTGTGTGTGTGGTGATGGTAGTGGTGGTGGTAGCGATGATGTATGATGATGGTAATGTGTGTGTGTGTGTTGTTTGTTTCGCATGTGTGTGTGTGTGTGTGTGTGTGTGCGCATGTGTGTGTGTGTGTGTGTGTGTGTGTGTGTGTGTGTGTGTGTGTGTGTGTGTGTGTGGTGTGTGTGTGGTGTGAGTGTGTGTGTGTGTGTGTGTGTGTGTGTGTGTGTGTGGTGTGTGTGTGTTGTGTGTGTGTGTGTGTGTGTGTGTGTGTGTGTGTGCATGTGCACGCATGCGCATGTGTTTATGCATGTGTTTAATTAAACAGACATAAAATTTAAACAAAACAACGCTTTTTCAGTTGACAGATAAAATAATCTCATAACTCCATCACACCCACACCCTGTCCATCAGTGTCCTACAGGGAGCTGCAGCGTAGAATGAAAGAGTGAAAGGGTTAATGAAGAAAAGCAATATCAACAAAAACAAATATCCTTGCTAGTAATGCTGCTCACACAGAATACAGAATATGATCTGGGCCAAAGAAGACCAACTGAAAATCTTTCAAAGCTTTGCGATATGATTGCAAACATGTGAATCAAGCTCAAGACATATCCCGCAAAATAACACCTTTCTTTCTGAACGCACTAGCTTTACTTCTTTAATTCCTTATTCCTTACTCCTTTTGACTGCGCATTTGTTCATTTTTTATCCATTTGCTTTTCAACTTTTCTAAATGAACTGCTCACACACATTTGATTGAGAACACTTGTACACACTTTTGGTGGATAATCAAAGTTCAAATCTTGTGGTTAACACAAAAGCAAACAGAGATTAAAAAAAGAAAACAGAGGGGATAAAAAGGGTAATGGTAGTCCCAGAACCCTGAAGGATCACAAGTGGAGCAAGGTTCAACAAATCTTACTAGCTTTGGGTCAGCTTTATAAGTGCAGGTCACAGTCCCCTCTTTAACTGCTTTACCTTCCCAAATCCTGAAGTGGATCAGGCACCCATTTACAACAAAATAAACCTGAACTAAATTCGTCAAGGAACAAGCAAGCCCATACAAACTTGTGCAGGCGGACTGGAAGGTGGAAAACTACTTGAATAATGAAATGTTTAATAATGATAGCAATATTCAAAATATGTTCATGAAATACTTACATACATTCTGCACATATGCCTGTACACCCCTCTGAAAATCCAGGCTGCCTGACTGGAAAAAGAGGGCGATATCCTCAGGATCTGAAAGAACGGTCATCCGCTCACCTGCGACCAGCAGTGTGTATACTGAACCCATCTGTACACACACACACACACACACACACAAACACACACACACACACACACACACACACACACACACATATGTATACACAGACATACACACACACGCACACACTCAGAGAATGTAAAACTGCTGATTTGTAACAACACACATGCATACAGAAATATGCATGTGAGCACATGCACACAAATGCATGCACATGCCTCAAAACACACACACATACACACACACACACACACACACACACACACACACACACACACACACACACACACACACACACACACACACACACACACACACACACACACACAACCCATGATAAAATGTGTATTCATCTACATTTACAACATTTATGTATCTCCAGAAGAATGGATCTTGAGTTCTGAAAGTAAATTCAATTGATAGTGCTGTGAAAAATGTGCAAGAATGAGCAAAACACACACACACACACACACACACACACACACACACACACACACACACACACACACAACACACACACACATCATGACCATGTATGTATTTCAGTCTATAGACTATCACCAAATGAATGTATGTTGAGTTTTTGAAAAAAAAATCATGGTGCTGTGAAACATTCAAAACAATGAGCAGTCACAAAAGAACATTTAACAATATGTCTTAAGTATGCACAAAGAGCATTTTTAACTCTTTTCCCGCCATGGTCTCAATCAAGCGACTTCCCGTACGACTGCCATGGTCGCATTTGTGGGACTTGGAGGGATCATGCTAAATGATAACTTTTTATGCGGGTACAAAGCTTCTGTCAGCTCCACTGGTGAATGCAGGCGACTGTGCTAATTTTAAACTTTACCCAGCAACCTTGTTTTTCACCAGTAAGGCCGAAGCGTGGCTTTATTAACGTCGGAATTTACGTCACGTTTTCTCCAAAGCGTTTTCTCTAAAATGGCTGCAAATCGACACGCATTGTCTACCACTCCAAGTAGAATAAGTAGACAGCTGACTCTGTGTGCAGATTTTTCACTGCTTTTCCTCATTTATTATAATGATATCTGGTGCACAACTCATGAAATAAGGTCAGTAGTACAACTAATAAACCATATGAAATAATAAGATTAACTGTGGAATAATCAATCACGCACATAAACATAAGCAAGCATTCATATATAAATACAACATCTGCCCTTTACATAGCAAAAAAAAAGTAAGTGAAAATCTTTAATGGTCTTTGAGATATAAGCTTTTAAAAATGCATACTGCGCTGCAAAATTGGCTGCCCAAAATATACTTGGCACTGAGGAGTGCCGTTTCTGGGGAAACTTGGTGGTGACAGAGTTAAAAATTGTTGTGCATGTGCATATACACATGACTAATAATCGCTTTGAAAAGGAAGTACCCCAACTGTATTATTATCCACAACAAAAAAAAAAGAGAAAGAAAGACGGTAGCCACACAAGAGACAACTGACCAAGAGATCATGGGTTCAAATTTCCATCAGTTCGAGACAGTGAGAGTTTTTTCCTGCCCTGACTGACTCATATCTTGAGATGACCATGCTATGGACTCAAAGGGAGGACTGGGACCACACATACAACAAGTCTCAACTACTTTATGGATGTGTAATTAAGAGTATTATCAACACTGCAGGTATCTGTATCTCTCAGACCTGTTTAATGCTAGGCTATACTATGAAAGCAAGCATAGTGTACAGCGCTGTCAATGTCATACAGTCTCAATCTGAGATGAACTGCCACAGCATCATGATCATCAACTCCAGTGCCATGAAATCATCAATCATAGCATAATTGTGAAAATTGTCCTGGATTCTGCGACAATTCATACCCTACTCTCAGGGTCACCTCAGTTTTGGTTTTCTTAATTGCTTCCACACCTGTGAATTCAAGTTAGGTTATTGGGTATCAGTGGTTCATGAGGACTGTCACTGGAACTAGTGGAAGGCCATGGTGGTGAAATTACCAAGAAGTTGTTGTATGGCTTCCAAACTGAAAAATTTATGTTACTGGTAGGGAGCTTAGTAAGCAGTGTTCTCAAGAAGTTAGACAAGAATAGGCAGTGTTGAACTCCACTGCATGCACACACATAGAGAAGATGCTTAGCTTGGGTAAGCTACACAAATACACTCAAAATTTGCGTGCACACACACACACACGCACACACACACACACACACACACACACACACACACACACACACACACACACACACACACACACATATGCACACACACATTCAGGATTCTGAAAAAAACAACTAAGATACATTCAGCCTGTTCTGTATGTAATCCTGCCCCAAATTCTCTCTCTCTCTCTCTCTCTCCCACACACACCACACACACACACACACACACACAATGCACACAAATGGACACAGACCCCATACACAGGATAATGAACTAGAATACACTCAGCCTATTAGATCTAGGTGTGTGACTCTTGAGCCAAGTTATCATTGTCTGTCTGAGTGTCTCACACACACACACACACACACACACACACACACACACAGTGACACACACAGTGACACACACACACACACACATACACACACACACGCTCGCACACATGAGTGCGCACACACACACACACACACACACACACACACACACACACACACACACACACACACACACTGACACAGAAGATGGTGAGCTTCGGTACACTCAGCTTATTATGACTCTCGACCCAAGTTGTCATCCTCTCTTCAAATGGGTAGCTTTTCAGTTTTCCAGGTCATGAACACATGATAAGGCTATTTAACTACTGGAGTCTCTCCACCCTGGTCGTTGATTTGAGGAAGTTTGTCTACCCAATGATGATGTGTTAGTATCACCTGCCAGTGGAGGAAGTGCACCAAGGTGTGGCACTTGGATCCAGCAATATGAACAACCACAAAAACTAAAAACAAGACGAAAAACAAAAGTAAGGAAGGCAAAAGGGGAAAAAAAATTCAGAAAATAAAAAAGATGAAGACTAGACAAAATTTGGGCAGACTTCTAACAATCACAGATAGGCCTAGATCTATATCTTAGTTAATCCATTTCTTAAAGTTAAACTGAAATAGATTTAGTTAGCCTGCTTTTAAAAAATTTTGAATAGTAATCTTGATAAAATAGAAACAGAACTGTGGTGAACAACATGGGGGCAATTTTGCGAGATACAATAGTAATGTTGGGATTTGTAGATCTAGACGTCGACCTAATGTCTAAATGTGGCACGGCAAAGGATGCAACCTGTATTGCGGCACGAACTCCCAAAGTCTCCGTTACTATGGAAACAGTTCCTATTTATGTCTACTTCGCGCTTACCTCCCTCCGTTTCTGCTCAACAAAATTGACAGGTGCTATTCCAAACTCCAACGCACAGCCGATCCATGGAATCCAGCCCGCATATAATGGCGGAAGTTTATCATGTCCATTTCCCCCAATTTTCGCTTGCCAATGTCTCTTGAATAGAGCGCTAAACACAATGACACCTAAACCCGTCAAAACGAAAATCAGCGCATTAGCTGTGGTGAACACTTCCATCGCCATTTTTCAACCTGTCCACACAACCGTTATTCTGGAAGTCGCGTGTTTAATTAATACATGCACTGCTCTAATACACCTGTATCCATGCAACGCGCCGGTTATAGTGTAGATCTAATCTCTGGTTTATCGCAAGCAGAGCAAACACTGACACTGACAAGGACACTTCCTTTCTATTTGTGGTCAGTCACAGCACCATCAACTGCTTCCACACGCTTGTCAGTGTCCTGATCAATTAATATTGCGTCATGTGCAGAGCTCTTTCCAGGTGCGTTTATAACAATCGCATTTTTATATGGGATTTTCTTTAGGCGACGAGGTCAAGGTCGGTTGTTGCAACTTTCGCTATTCAGTTTCAGTTCTCGTTTCTTCGCGTGCTTACTTCTCGCGTGACTATCCTTGGAGATCGCGACGCCGTCTGCGCTTGTTTCAACTGGAAACAGGCGTGATACATTGTAACATACTTGAATTTCTAAACGGTGATCAGTAACAAAATGTCGCTGAAAACATTGCCTTTGCTCTTCATCAATCTCGGTGGTGAGATGATGTATATTCTGGATCAGCGCCTTCGAGCACAAAACATTCCACAAGAAAAAGCACAGAAAGGTAAGGTAAGTAGTGCCAGTGCCAGTGGCCACTGGCCAGTGCTGAGTCAGTGAGTGAGTGCTGCACATTTTGTTGAGCTTGAGTGACACTGACTGTTTTGTGTAACCGGCTTTCTGTCTGTCTCTGTCCTCTCTGTCTCTGTCTCTCTCTCTCTGTCTTTCTCTCTCTCTCTTTCTTCATATACAATGTATAGGCCTAATACATATCGGTGTGCATGCCTGTATGCACACATGTTAGACTGATCATAAGGCATGTATTGTTATGTGTGTGTGTGTGTGCATGCATATATATTATGTGTCATTTGTGTTTCACTATGTATGCAGTTTGTTTTTCCCCATCTGTATAAATCTGCATTATGCAATCTAGGACTGGCATAAATGCATTCATACTTAAAAGATACTGTAATTAGTGTAAATATGCTTAAGATTTTAATCATCTCATTGAACACTAGGCTAACAATTGAAGATTTTATCCTGGGTAAATTTAAAGGGTATGTCCAAAAAGTAAGGTATAATTAGGCTAAAACTGACCAGATCTGAAACACTGGGAAAGTTGTAAAGTTGAAGCAACAGGGGATATATATACAATACTTCTTGTAACAGCCAGAAAACCTTGATATTGATTTTTATCTGCCCCCTTCCCAACCTTGCCTATCCTCACCTATTTCATTCAACCTGCAGTGTTGGCACAGAGTTTTAATAACAAAGAAAATTGCCTGCATGGTACAGTGGATGAATATAGAGGTGAGAGGTCAAACAAGGTTTTTGCATGCCAAGAGCAAAAATCCAACAGAAATTCACCTTGAAATAGTTGCTGGGTATGGCTGATATGTATTGAGCAAGGAGCAGGTATCAGTATTATGAGTATAGTATAGTGTTTTCACAGAGAGGCCTACAACTTTGCAGGATGAGCTTCATGTAGGACACCCGTGTTCATCAACAACAGAACACAACATTGCATGTTTGAAGCTTTGATTCAAGAGGGTTGATGGTGCAAACTTCATGATATGGCTGTGGAACTTGAACTTCCAAGGTCAGTGGTCCATGAAATCATCCAAGAAGTTGGGATATATCAGAAAGCATCTTCTCTTTGGGTCCCAAAGCAGTTGACTGAAAAATGCAAGTTCCAGAGCTTGGCATTTCTTTTCAGCTCTTGGGATGGTATAGGGGAGCTGTTGGGGACTTTCTTGAGCACATGATCATGGCGATGAGACCTGGGCAGTGGGTATATAACACTACCCAAGAGACAAAGGTTGATTCCATGACATGGAAACATCCATCGTCTCAACCCCCACCCACCCCCAAGTCTTCGAAGTTAGTGATCAGTGAAGACATTGGTGGCAACTGTGTTCAAGGATGCAAAAGGTTTGTTGCTGGTGGACTTTTTACTGCATGGTCAGACAACTAACACAGTCAGATACTGTGGAACTCTGGACAGACTGAAAGAAGCTGTTCATTGGGAAGAGACCAGAATGTCTGTGCAAGGGTCTGTCATCCTACTGCACAACAATGCCACCTCCCACATGGCCAAGCTGACAAAAGGATGGTTCCAGTGATGCGGTTTGGATGCTTTACCAAATCCACTACATAGTCCTGACTTGGCTTCTTGAGATTATGATCTGCTTATTCCATTCAAACAACATTTTTTTCCAGCAAGAAGTAGATGCTTTTATTGCAGTGGTGCAAGGGTAGCTACAGTCGCATGACACCATGTTCTTTGAGAATGGTATGTATGCACTCGTACACCGATGGGACAAATGCATTGGTCTTGATGGCGACTGTGTGGAAAAGTAGCAGAGTGGTGCTGGTAGTCTGTGTGGAGTGTTTTATTTGTATCATAATAAACATGTTGGATTAGTAAATGTTTGTACCTTATTTTTAGACTTCCCTCAAGGAGCCATGCATGATAAAGGTTGTAAGTGACCATAAATTAGTGGGGCTCTGGGTTGTCATTGAATGGATATATATATATAAAGTGTTCCAAGATGAAGTCACATGTTATCATCCATATTTTTTGAGAAGTTACTAAAGCTTTTCACCTTTTAACAAAGTTATGTAATATTGACAACCAGTCATCGAGCAGATAGTCAAAACTTTCCCCACTGGACCCAGCCACTATGGTGTAGCGATCCCTCTTTAGATAGGGCCACGGAATCCTCTCTGCTGGCATTCTTTACTCTCTGGCTTTCTTCTCTCCCTGAAGTGCTTAGTATGTGTTTTCTTGAATGTACTACTAGTACTACTACTAGTGTTGAACCAGAATGGGCAGTATAACTGAACTCAGCTTGCATCAGTGCATGTCAGCAGGAACAGTGCAGGAATTCTAAAAGTGGGTCACAGGAATTGAACAATTTCCGATTGATTAATGATGTTCCATGTGGACTGCTAGGAGTACTAGACTGCCATGAAATAAACTTGGGTTTGGTGACAAATTAAACTAAAGAGTCAAAAAGAGTGCCCTTGTGGTGGAAAGGATTTCAGATGGGTTAGACAGCAAAATGTCAAAAGAAACCCAAGTGCTATATAAAACTTACTTTTTCGTGTATTTTCCTGTCTGTTCATAGTGGGAGACGTCATGGGGAGATGAAGCAGGTGTCTGCAACTAGACCGGAAGCCTTGCATACAGTTACATTGTAAATGTGGAGGGTGTTTACCACTCCATCTGTCTAGTGCTGCTATGGCCTTCCTCTGTCTCTGACACCTGAGCATCACAGATTGTGGACTTGAAGGGCTGGCTGATTGATCATGTGGCCAAACCACTTTATCCACTGTTGTATGATGTAGCGGTTGATAGATGTTGTTCCAGTCATCTCTCAGATCTCTTCATTTGTATCCTTTTTCTTGTGGTCTTGCCTGATGCTTGTTCTAGCCTAGCCAGCTCTTGGATCTTTTCATTCGTATCCTATCCTTTCTCTTTTGGTCTTGCCTGATGCTTGTACTAGCCAGCTCTTGTAATAGTGTATCTCTTCACTTGTATCGTTTCTCTTTTGGTCTTGCCTGATGCTGTTTTGAGACATCTCGCCTGACAAATTGTGACCGTTCTCTCAAGTGTTCTGTTTTTATGTCCAGGACTGGTACTGGTAAGTCTGTGTGTTCTAAGATTACACTGATGTCTGGCATTGTTTGCATGGGAATGCTTGGGTGTTACAGAGGACGTGAAAGTTGATGGTTCCCAGCATTTGCTTTTTGAACTGTGTTCTCAATTTCTCTGTTCATTTTTTTCATCTTGCAGTAAATAAGCTTCTCAAGTGCTTTAATTCTGCCCTGTTGTTGCCCTTTAATTCTGATTTTGAGTTTGTCAGATATTCATCGTTCTGATACAAAACGAATTAGGAATACTTCTATCTTCTTCTCACACTCATCACTATCACTACCACTCAACTTTCTCCAGCTACTACCCAACCTTGAAACCAACTTCTACGTCAAATATCATCATCATGTGTTTGTGTATGTATGTGAGGTTTTTTGTGTGGGTTGTGTGTGTGTGTGTGTGTGTGTGTGTGTGTGTGTGTGTGTGGTGTGTGTGTGTGTTGTGTGTGTGTATTTGAGTTTGTTGTTTTCAACATGGCATAACAAAAAAAACAAAAAAAAGAAACAAACAAAACAAAACGCATGAATTTTGTCATTCCGCTTGATCATATTTTAATGTTTTTAATATATATACTGTCTGTATAGTTTTACCATATCGTGACAGATTGCACTCAGTCATTCCACTCAGATAAGTGGGTCAAACTCAGTGTGATGATTTGCAGAGAAATAACTGATTGCATTAGACTAGAAAATCAGTTTGTCAGTCTTCCTCAACGATCTATCAGACAAACATTAAACATAACAGTGCAGGATTGTGTTGAGCCAGGTTGATGTTGTCTGTTGCTGTTGGGCAGTATGTCTGTTGTTGTGTAGGGTAGTAACTAGTATTTGTGTCAGTGGAAAGTAATACTGTCAGACGGATGAATAAAAACAACAACAACAACAACAAATTGATGATGATGATATAGTAGTAATAATAATATAATGATGATGGTGATGATATAATGATAAATAATTAATAATTATAATGATAATGACTATTTGTACAGTGCATCATCTCACAAGAAGTTGAAGAACTCTATGTACTTTACAAAAGCATGAGAGACATACTGTCACATAGGCAGATACATGTAAAGCAGACACATGTCAGCCCCTATCAATATTATGAAAACAGATGAACTATTATTATAATACAGTGTTACAAAAGTAATTGAAATAAATTATAATGAATTATCCACTTCCATATGTCAATCTGTCGAGCAATGAAAAGCGGGAGGGGAGGAGTGAAAGGACTGAAAAATTGCAGTCCTGTTCTTTCTGTTTTGTATTAAGTTTGTTTTTCTTTTCAAAGCATTAATACACACACACAACACAAACACACACACACACACACACACACACCCACACACACACACACACCACACACACACACACACACACACACACACACACACACACACACACACACACAGACACACACACACACAGTCACACCACACACACAGTGACACACACACACACACACACACAGTGACACACACACACAGACACACACACACACACACACACACACCACACACACACACACACACACACACACACACACACACACCAACACACACACCACATGCACACCGACAGACACACACACTCATGCCACACAACCACACCACCACACTGCACATTCCACCACCCACCACCACCACCACCACCACCATTTGAATAATGAGCAAGATTAGTATACATCAGAATATTTAGCAAATACTGAAATGTGGGTATTCTGTATGGTTTTAGTCTTATTTCATTTCCATTTCCTCCTCCAGTGTCCTCACATTTTATAAATTGCCAGCTATATTAAAAAAAAAAAAAAATGTGCACACCATCATCAGTATCTTAAATTATGAATACTATGCAAAGTTTTTAACAGTATGCATGTACACACAAAAAGTCCTCCCCACCCACCCCTTGTTTTTGAAGGGGTGGGGGGCATCTTCCCACTGGTGCACATACCTAGTGTAGATATAATCACTTCTACTGTTGTTTATCTTTTCAGCTGGCATAAAACATGAGAAAGAAACCCAATTCTCTAAATTCAATCATTCTGTTTAATAATACTTCTTTTACATTTTCTCGTGACTAATATTAAAGTTATACAGTGTATTCAGTCATTCCATTTAGCATTGCATATAACATGAGACAAAAGCCCTACTCTCTAAATGTAGTCATTCTACTTGATTATACTTCTTTAATATTTTCAGTTGACAGTGTGTACAGTGTATTCAGTCATTCCATTTAGGAAATTGGACCAGAGCTCCATGGGATGATTTTGTAGAGAATAAAAGCAGATTGCACAGAAGATCAATCGCCAGTCTTCCTTAAGGGTCCAATCAGACAAGTGCACTGAGCACAGAACAAGATTGTGTTGAGCCAGTTTGCAGCAATTTGTTGTTGTTGGGCAGTATGTGTGTCTTTTGAACATTAATAAAATCAGTCAGATGGAATCAGTAATGAAAGGGTGACTTAAAGTCTGTGTCCTTCTGTTTGAGTGATCAACTGAAACATTCAGTTTCTGTTAGGTCTATAAGTGTGTGTGTGTGTGTGTGTTGTGTAGTGTGTAGTATGTGTGTGTGAGTGCAACACATGTATACATGTAATGTATGCAGGCTACTTTGCATTAACTTCCTGTTTTTCTTGCACTTTCTTTCCATTTCTTAAACCACTAAAAACTAAGGATAACTTTGACCTTGGATATCAAAATCTAAGGCACAGTTAAAAAATTTCGTGAGTCACTTTCATTTGGCACAAAAGAACAATGAATTAAACTGAGAATTTGGATATCAAAGTCTAAGGGACAATTAAAATATTTCATGGATCACACTTCATTTAATACTAAACAACAATGAACTAAGGAGAGAGACTGTGAAGCCTCAACTCTGTAAAAAAAAAAAAAAAGAGATGGGAAAATGTTAGAATCTGCAGCTATCATGCCATATATTGTAGCCTGTATGTGACAGTGTGTGCGTGTAGAGGAGAAAAGCTGATTACATTAAAGAAGATCAATGGCCAATCCTCCTCAAGGGTCCAATCGGACAAGTACAATGAACACAAAGCAGGACTATGTTTGAGCCTGCTTGCAGCAGTCTGTTGTTGTAGGGACATTGTGTATGTCTCTGTAGTGTAGTAAAATCAATCAGACAGAATGAATAATGAAAGAACAAACAACTAAAAGACTGGTTCTGTACCGTATGATTGAATGTGTGTATGTGTGCATTTGTTAGAACTAACATTAGAAACTAGCTTGTCTTTGTAGATAATTCAAGCTATATCAAGTGATTTCAGACGATTAAATTTACTTCTTCCCCTTCGTGAGAGGCAGTGGGCTGTAAATTAATGTACAAACCTTTAGCATTGCTGTCAGCAGATAACAGGGAGTGCCACCAGTAATTGTTCTTATTGTTGTGACAAGACAAATATTTTGATTTATGATAAAGCTGTAAAACAAACTTCCTGCCGTCCACTCTTTGTTGTTGTTTTTTGTTTTAATTTTTGGGATGATGGAAAGTAGTTTATTGACTTATAATTAAGTGCCAGGCAGAGTGATAACATCTGCCCTTCTTCGCTCATTTTGTTATTGGCCCCCTTCCCAACCTTACCTGTCCTTTCCTATTCCATTTAACCGGCAGTGTTGGCACAGTTTTAATAACCATAATATTAGTAACAATAATCATAAGTGAAAAAGGAAACTACTGATGCAGTTAACACGTTTAGTATAATGATAGGAAGAAGACGAAGAATACATTGACAGTTATAATAATATCACCAGGGAAAAGCCGAACTGGTACAAATGAAAAACACTGCACACACAATAATCACTTGTTATATAGTATTACAATTCAATAGGGAGAATAGTACACTATATTGGAGCAACACATCTCCTTGTTTCTTATTTTCCAATTACAGTTATAATCGTTTCAGTACTCAGTCCATATGATTCAGGCTCTCTAAACTCATTCAACTGCATTCATGTTTTAGACTATCAGAATATTTCTGCTACCAACTGCCATGTTTGTCTGATAGATGGGTGGCGTGTGATTTGGTTTGTTTACTCTCCTAGTGGGTGATTACTTGTGATTTTGTTTTCTGTATTACTTGTGGTGTTTTTTTTCTGTATTACTTGTGATTTTTTTGTGTGTGTGTATTATTTGCGATTTTCTTTCTGTATTACATGTGATTTTTTTCTGTCCCAACTTCTATGCCACCTCAGTAGCCCATGCCACTCATTCTGGCTCTCTGAAATATCACCAACATAAGTTCATTTAGCCAGAGATTACAAGCCACCATAAAGCCCCGCCAGAGGAGACCCTGCACTGCTGCTGGATCACTTTGGTAGAGTTCAACACTGTTCTGGTCTAGTTTATTAGGGCACTGGCTACTAAGCCCCCTACTAATGAGGTTGTGGAACCAAATGAGTGAGAGACCCTCTCCACTATGGACAGATGCTGGGACAGGACAGTACAGCAGGAGAATACAGTTGTACCGTGTAGTGTTCTTTTCGGAAATGGGGGTTAACATTTTTGTTACCTTTTTGGTTTTGTTTTTTGTTTTTCAGTGCTGAATGACATTGTTGCCACAATGTTTAACAAACGCTTCATGGAGGAGTTGTTCAAGCCTCAGCCTCTTTACTCTAAGAAGGCAATGCGTGCAGTGTTTGACCGCTTGGCCCATGCTTCCATCATGCGTCTCAATGCTGCCAGTATGGACAAGGTGATAAATAATGAACAGTCAGGAATGCATGCCATTATGTCATATTAACCAAAATTATGACTTGCACTATCACACTGGCATTATAGATGTTACTATTAAAGTTGATAAAGTATCAAAATTGTCAGTTCATACCATGAAACAATACCATTTGAAATTGTTGCTTACATTGTTACACTGACAGTGACTTTTCTGCTGTATTGTAAAGCTCTAGAGGCAAAGTCCCATCGTTACCATTAGGTACATATTCAGGCATATGTGGCATTAGATACAGTTAATCATTTTGGATTCTTTCATCACATGATGTTTGTGGTTTAGGACATGTTGAATTCATCTTATGGGGATCATCCAAAAATTGCAAGGATGCCATAATAACATAAAAAAGCAATTTTTGCAGTGTTTTGAAACTTTACACACACTTGGCCCAGTCATTCCTTGAGCTAAAAATTAGATTATAATTATATGCAAATAATGTGACATTATTTGTTATGCAGTCATGTTGGGTACAATCATTTGATCATTAGCATTGAAGGTCAGATGCATGCATATTTTAAAACTGAATTTTGTAAAGGATGTTCTGGCTCAGATATGTTAAAACCGCTACAGAGTGAATGTGGAACGCAAGCTCCTTTGCAAGCAGTGGTCATTCTTTAAAGATGGAGAAAATAATGGTAGAGGCAAGCATGGTCTGGGAGGCCAGTTGCATTACTGACAAGACAGACATTCAAAAAGTTGGAAAAAATTTGAATGAAAACAAGCAAATAACATGTGAACAGATCATTCATGTCATTGGTATTAGATGTAGATCAGTTCATACGATTTTATCAAATGAACTTGAATGAGACATTGTGCAGCAAGGTGGGTCCCACACTACCTTACTGAAGTTCAAAAGCAGGTGCACATCACTGATACAGACTTCATTACACAAGTACCAAACTAGGGTGACAGCTTTTTAAATTGGATAGTTGCCATCAACGAAACCTGGGTTAGAAATTATGAGCCAGAATTAAAGTTAGTTGTCAGACTGGCCAACTCTGCCTTTCCAGTGCCCATCAACTTCAGATGGCAGCAAAAATATTTTGAAGTTAATGATAATCTGTGTTTATGATAACTAGGGTTTATTGACGGTGCATCATGTTCCAGTGGGACATGCTGTTAAGATCATAACAGGACATTTCTGATAAAAATGCTGAGTTCTGTAATCCAAGAAAACACACACAAAACACTGTAAAATGATTTGCCATTGATATTACATGACAACACATCTTGCTACAAAGCAGGGAGCATAATATAACTTATGATGTCATTTCAATGGGCACTCTGTCACACCCTGTCAGATATGAGTCCAACACACTTTGATCTGTTCACTAAAGTTGAAAGAACCCCTCCATGGGTGTACTTTTCTACAACTTGGATGACTTGAAAATGGAGGTGGCCAAGCAAGCACAATATATCAACTTTAATTGCCTGGCAACAGGGATTTCAGACCTTCCCAACAGATGAGAATTGGTCATTCAGTTGAAGGGACATTACATTGAAGGAATATAGAAAAGTACTGATCAGTATTTTTTTTTACATTTTTATAGACATACTCTCAGTATTTATTGGATGATCCATGTAGTGCTGTAACACTGTATCTTAAGAAAACTCAAAAGCTGCCATTAAGGAAAGACATAAAGTGATAGTGATCCTTGAAAAGTCAGACTAAAAGCAGTAAAATCCATCACTGTGTCTTTGGTTTGGGCTATAAGGAATTAATCTTGATAGTGCAACTCTGTGTCTCAAGAAAACCAAAAAGCTACTTTTACAGAAAGAAATTATTTTGATCTTGAAAAACCAGACTATAGCTGATATAATGTAAAACACAGAAAAACATAAACACAAACCACATATCTCTGTACAGTGATGATGGTTGTTTTCAGCTGTATGACCTGATGACAATGGCTTTCAAGTACCAGGTGTCTCTGTGTCTGCGACCCAAGGACATCCTGCTCATCACACTCAATCACATGGATGCCATGCGCAACTTTGTGCAGAGTCAGTCCTCTGTCCGCCAGCAAGTGGAGAATGTCTACAAAATGCTCATGGAGGTACAAAGTAAATACAGTCTGAGTAGAGAAAAAACTCAGAATGTGACAGAAGTAAAGATAAGTATATACTTAACTCTGGAGGTGTGATATACAAAACATTCTGAATAAGTATCTTCTAAAAGTATTCATTTGATTGATGAGACATGATGGAAAAAGTACCTCATCAGGCATACAACAAAACAGTATCAACACAAAGGTGAAACCAGTATGATGCATAGATCTGTGTGATCAAGACATCTCAGTATAGTCACAGTGTTCTACTGTCTGTTTTTGTCTTCTAATTCTGATTGATCAGATTTGTTAAGTCGTAGTGAACTGATATTTTGTTCTGTCAGTCAGTGTTTTTGTTTTGTTTTGTTTTTTAATGAGGCAAAACAATCAAATTTATTAGGATAAAAAGAATAACAGTAAAACAATAATTAGTAAATCTGTTTACCCTCTGTTATTGAAATCTTGGAAAATTTCTGTGAATTTGTTTGTTTCGTTTTGTTTTTGGTTGTTTCTTTGTTTGTTTTTGTAGTGTTGTGATTTGACTCAGCTATGTGCATGCTTGGTATTTTGCCCATACTTGCGCAGGTGGTACATTGCTGCACAGTCTGCATAAGCTATCTTTGGTGGGCATGCATGTTACGTGTTTTCATTTTTCCAAAAGCCTGCAGACATTTTCATGACTTTCAGGATCTTCAGTGTGCATATTTGATGTTCTGCATGCATTTACATGCGAAGGGGGTTTGGGTGTTAACAGGTCTGCACTATGTAACCTAGGAGAGTGAACAAATCTCCACCATCTACCAGTCAGGCAAGAGGTGTTGGATCAAACCCAGACCTTCCAATAGGAAATCCAACATTGTGCCGACTTGAAAATTTTGCCCGTCAGCTGTAAAGTATGTCAGTACAAGTGTTCTTTGTGGTCCGTATAAATAATATATGTCACTGTGAAATACAGAAGTTTGCTTTTTTTGTTTTTGCTTTTCAGCTTGAGAAATAGCAGTCATTTTTGTCTTATTTTGTGGATATTTTACCCCAGTTAAAGTATGTGAGGAAAAGAATGCTTCCCTGTGAAACATGCAGACCATAAACAAAGTTGTCTGTTTAACCTATCACACCTACAGTGGTTTCACCAGCTTCCTTAACCTCTCACTCTCTGCAGGAAGCTGGTGGAGAGGACGAAGGAGTGAAAAAGTTAATTATCATGGCTGTAGTGAAATAAAAATGCTTTGCCGATATTCTCATACACATGCCTACAATTTTACAGCATGATTATTCTGTTTAACCTTTTGTGTGCAGACATACTCTGCCTTACCTGTTGGGGAGTTCCAGTTAATCAGACAAACACTACTGAGTTTCTTCCAGGATATGCACATTCGGGTGAGTCAGGTACTCCCCCCCCCCCCCTCCCCACTTAGATAGATTTGCCAGTATTGATTTTGTCTCCTAGAAGCTGATGGTTTCATTATTGATTGAGGTTGATTCATTTATCCTTTGTACCTGTCTCTACATACAAACCAGCAGAGGTAAATAGTTCCCATTTCTATAGATGGATTTTTTTTTTTTCATGGAAATGGGTCCCAGTGAGTAATTCAGATTAAGAGCATGGAACCTGTTTTCTGTTTTTGCATCATTGTAGTTCAGTGTTGAAGTCAGTGAGGTATTGGTGGGTTTGTTGATATTTTTTTCAGTGAGTTAGTTTTGCATGGCCATTTTAGGTCTGATTACAGAAACACACAATCAGATGGTTGTCTAGTTATGGATGGTGGAGGCTGTTTTGTGTGTGTGTGTGTGTTTGTGTGTGTGTGTGTGTGTGTGTGTGTTGTGTGTGTGTGTGTGTGTGTGTGTGTGTGTGTGTGTGCATGTGTGTGCAGGTTTTGTTTGTGTTTGTTTTCAGTACATTTATGGATCAGAGAAAGATAGTGGTTAGTAGTCTATCAGTGTTAAAAGTTTTGTGTATTCATTCTGGGTCAGTTCATAGTTCCACAGTAAGATTATGATCAGGTTAGATACTTTTTCAGTGATTGAACTGTGCATGTTTGCAGTTTTTGTGTTTGCCTGCAGGTGTCCATCTTTCTGAAGGACAAGGTACAGAACAACAATGGTCGCTTTGTACTACCCCCTTCTGGCCAGCTGCCCTTTGGCACAGAACCTCCAGGTACCATCAGGTGAGAATTTTCTCAAATTAAATTTCTTTTACATGCAAATGGCTACCTAGCTTCAGTTTTTGAGCATGACTGTGCATGTGCAGAACTCTCTTCATGCAGTCTCTGGTCTGCCTAAATTTGAATGGGCCTGCATTGTTTGATGCAGTCTTCACCTCACCTGTCTCACCTGTCGGCTTCACTGGGTGCGGTGTTGGCTGCTGCACACCTGGACACCACCATTTCCCTCTAGGCTGCTCTGTCTAGACTTTTGTGGGCAATTTCTTGAATATTTAGGTCACTGATGTTGGCTATGTTCTCGCTGTTTGAGATTGAGGTCTGAGATTGATCTCAAATTAAATTTCCTGTACATGCAATTAGCTAACTAGCTTCTGTCTTCATTCTACCTAGATTTGAATGAATGGCCTGCAGGGCCTGCATTGTTTGATGCAGTCTTCAGTCTGCCTAAATTTGAATGAGTGATCTGCAGGGCCAGCATTGTTTGATGCAGTCGTCAGTCTGCCTATTGTGAATGTTCGACTTGTATTTTATGGAGTCCCAAGTTTGCTGGATTGAGAATGGGTAACCTGACTTCTTTGATGCAATCTCCAATAACCTGACTTGTTTTGTTTTCCAGTTTTTGATATCTTATTTTTGTTATGTATTCTTAAACTTGACTTTTTTAAAACTTTATTTTATGCCTATTGTTGTTTTTAATTGAATTGTTCCTTTGTTCTTTGTGCAGACAATTTGATGAAAGTGGAAAATCACGAGAGGTCGCGTTCTCTGCAGTTGCGGGAAATAAGGCAGCCACCAAAGAAGGCTCCTTTGACATGACTGGGGATCGTGTCACCAAGCTGGGAACTAACATGTCAGTACATTGAAGTGTTGTATTCTGTTGTCATTGGATTTTTTTTTTCATATCTTTTAACCCCTTCACTGCGATGTTGACTGAGATTTACGTCATAATGATCGCCAGTGCATTGTTGACATACATCGTCCATCAGGTAGAGTAGTCTGTTCTGCTGAGCATTGCAGCATTGCAGAAATATCGACTGCTTAGTTTGAAAACTTAACTTCCTGAATGATCTGTCATTTTCAGGGACAGCAAGCTTTCATACAAAAGAAGTTTTTGTGAACTAAGTGATACTGCTTGGCAACAGTGGCATAGCGAAAATGAATGTTTACACTTGAGGAGGAAGAATTGCAAGAAGTTTTTCAGAATACTGACAGTGCTGATGAAGACATTGGACCTGACAAAGCTGCGCTTTATGAATTCAGTGCCACTAAGTCAGCTTTTGGTCTGGAAAAAGCACAGTTAGATGATATTCTGATGAAGATTTCCAGCCTCTACCAGTTGCTCATGGAAAGCCAGATTTACTGTATTGAATACTGTATTATTACATGTGAAATATTTGTTCATTTTTGTTTCATTTTATATTTACCTCTATGGTGTTATCTGCAGTGATTTTGGAGATGTTAGTGAACAAAAATATTAGTGTACTTTATCAGTTTCCCTGGAAATATTTTCAGCATATATAATAGCAACACATTGAAAGCCGCCCCCCCCCCCCCCTACCCCTTTGCTTGATGAAATGGCCATTGAGTGGTGTCGGGAGCTTGGGAGGTGATTGTTCAGAGAGTGGTGAGGCATTGGTGCTCTGGCTCCCAACCACACCCTCAGATGTTTCTTGTTAACTTTGGCTAGTGGCTTGGCCACTGACTTCAGGGAATCAGGCCTGAAGACCCGCAGGGGAAAATCTGCTGGCTGATCGGAAAGACAACAAACTTGGGATCCCTTTCGGGCCATGTCAGACCTAGCTGAATAGCAAAATGAACTGTGTCTAGAGCATCATGCCTGGCCACTTTTGTGGCTGTTCATACACCCCTGTGGTTGAAGTAAGACAACAGTGGGAGCTTCCGACTGATAATCCAAGTTCCACTGAAGCACAGACAGCATATGTAAAAGAAACCATTGCAACAAAGGAGTTGTTCATGGTTAATTTCTGCTGTAGAATCCATTCTCATAGGTAAAGAAAAATATGTGTAACCCCCCCCCCCCCCCCCCAAACAAAATAGCCCTGATTTTAGACAGAGTCTGTGTTCTCTCTGTCTCTCTCTCTCTCTTTCTCTATCTCTCTCTATCTCTATTTCACACACAAACACACGCGCGCACATGCTTACACAGACACATACACACACACACACACACGCTTACACAGACACAGATACACACACACACACGCACACGCACACGCACACACACACACCACACACACACACACACACACACACACACACACACACACACACACACAAAAAACATATACTCGCATGCACACACTCACAGGAAAATCACTCAAACCAGCCATAACATTTATTGGTTAAATAGAACCTCAAGACTTGGCAACAGACAGGGTTTATTTGCATGCTTATAACATATGCCATGGTTAATTTGGATCCTTCAGTCACAAATGGTGTTTGTCCAAGTACTGCAGTGCCATCTTGAAAAAAGTTTAACTGAAAAGCATAATGTTCATGTATGCTAATATTCATCTTAGGCTTTCTTGAATTTTGGTTCTAGTTTTTGTGCTTTTGTTGTTGTTTTTGTTTGTTTGATTGTTTGTTTGCTTGTTTTTTCTTTAGCTCAGGAGGATACATTTTTTCTTCGATTTAGGCGCATCAAACATCAAATAACCACATTTCAATGCTGATCAAGATAGACACATCATATACATCCGTTGTCTGTGACAGCCAAATAGAAACAGAGAGAGAGGCTTCAGATTACATTGCATGTCGGATCATTTTTCATGTGACCTTATTCATTCATGTGAATTTAACAGTCCAGTCATGGCAGCCATAATACTGCCAACTTATCAGCTAATTGACATTTATAAGTAAACCATCCCAAATTAGTTATACACTAAAATAGAACTTCCATATTCTCACACTTCACTACAAGACAGTCTGAAGGAAAACTAGTTTTTAAGTATTGAGACATTTCATGTTTTCACTTTTTTATCTTCCGTTTTTTCCCAGATGTGTATTTCATCAGAATGCCTGTGTTTATACAGGTACTCCGCTGCTCGCCCTGTTGACACCACAGTGCAGAGTCCCAGCAAATCCGCTCCAGTCTCTGACATTGTAAGTTGTGTGTTAACATTGAGAAAAACTAACTAATTGGCTGACTGCCTGACTGAATAAACAAACAAATAAATCAATAGATAAATAAATAAATTGAATGAATGATGATTGATTGATTGATTGATTTATTGATTGATAGACAGACTGACAGCAACCGACCAACCGATCGATCGATTGATCAAATGATCGATTGAGAGACAGACAGACAGAAGACACACAGATTGAGAGACAGACAGGACAGAAGACACACAGACAGACGGACAGACAGATGAATGAATGAATGAATAAGTAGATAAAGAAATGAACAAATAAGAGCAATGTTAAAGATGATGATGACAACATCATCAGCATGGTAAAATAGAAAAGCAATGAATTGTTATTATTGTTGTTGTTGTTTGTTATTCTTTTCTTATGCTTTGCAAGTGCTGCTGCTGCTGCTGTTATTTATGAGCTGATGTTAATTTCAGGACTCTGCTCAGCCAGATCCCCTGGCTAAGGCTCATCTAGACTTGCTGTCCCAGCTGATTGGAGCTGAAGTTACCAAGTCCGAGTTCCGTCTCAACCTCTTCAAGGATGACAAGGAGGAAGAGTGAGTGGGGAAGAGTATTGCTGCTTGTTTGGTTGTGTGTATTTATGAAAAACAAATGTACTTTAGTTACCTTAAAAGTTGTCAAAACAGTGACCACAGACAGGAAACCAGCCGTTTTCTTTCAGATGTATGTATGCACACTTATGCAGGCAGTGAGTTGGTGCACAGTCTGTGTACTTTGTTTTAAGGCATGCATGCTGGGTGCTTTCTTGTTTCCATAAGCTACCTGACTCTGGCATGACTTACAGGATCTTTAAAGTGCATATTTGATGTTCTGCATGCATATACACATGAAAGGTGCTTAGGCACTAACAGTTTGTTGACCTGGGAGATCAAAAACATCTGCACCTTTTACCCATCTGTAGGAAGTTGAACGGTAAGCATGGTTTTTAACTGTTGTCTTATCTTAACCGGGTTGTCGTTTTTGACGTGGTGTTAGCCCTGATATGGCTTAGTAGTCGGCTGGGCTATAAGCAATATGAACTTGAGGTAGGAAGTACCCAAGTAAAATCGAACCCAGACCTTCCGATTGGAAGTCAGAGGTCTTACCCACTTGACTCGCTCCCATCCAACCAGTTTAGGGTCTTCAACAGTGTTTGTGTGTTGTTTGTATTTGTTATGGGATCTTCTCTCTTTTTTCTCTCTCTGTACATTTGTCTGTCTTCCCGTCTTGTATCATAAAGCTTTGCTTTTTTGTTTTTTTGTCAGTTGGGACTATTCAGTAATGCAGTGTTCTACCATGGTGATGGTTTGCTTACAATTAAAGTAATTGAAGAAAAGAATTTTGTGTAAGTATATAATTGATCATAGCACATGAGTAGTGATACATGTGATGTGATATGATGTGCAGGCAAGCGGCATCCATCAAACCCATTGAAGAAGCGGAGTCGCAGATTGTCAAGATAGATGCCTCAAAGGTAAGCAGGCAAACTGTTTTTGGTGGTCATTATTTTCAAAAGTGATGAATATTATGTCCAAGTGACTGGTGGCTCGTTTTTCAGTAAGCCTGTTCTGCTATTGCTAGGTTACAGTATATGTAATGATGATGGACTCTTTCATCAACCCAGGGGTTGAGTAGGCATACTGGTCTTCATCGCCTGATGTGGGTCATCATGTGGGATACGAGACTGATCTTGGAGGTACCTATTCTTCTGCAGGCACAGCATGGGAAGGAGTCCTGTGGCCTTGGGCTCTGCTTCAGCTGGTCCCTGTTCTGTAGAATAGCAGCTGTTCTGCGCTGTTCAAATGAGACTGTGCCCTGTGTGCTTTGATTGTGTCCTGTGAGCTTTGTTGTCCCCAGCTTCTTCTGTTGATAATGGTGTTTTCCCATTTGGTTCGTTGATGCCATAGTTGATGAGTTGCATCACTTTAGTGGTCTTCATTGGTCACATTGTCTTACCTTCAGCTCTCTGTACATGAACGTCTGGGATGTGGTTATCTTCTGTACGGACAGCATGTCTTGTTCAACAGAGGAGACACTCTATACTTAGCAGGTGTCTCCTTGTTCTAGCTTCTTTGCATGCCTGACCAGCTCAGGGAAGTTTCAGCGTGGAGGGGGTGGTTAAGATATTGATTCATTGGTTGCTGCTTGGTTAGCTACATGGAATGAAAAGATACAGATAGATTCAAACCAGCATGCTTTACTTTGATTTCTCCCATAACATGGTGAAAATGTTTGTACAATTTTCTGACATTCCACTGTCATGAACTGTCATTGATTGGACAATAGTAATAATAATGGTGGTGGTGGTGGTAATGATGATGATGATGATGATGATGATGTATGCCCATTTTCAGAAACAACGAAGCCTTGAGCTGAACAAGATTTTGGGTGAGCTGAGCGTGGATGAAGGTGCTAGTGGTGGTCAAGGGGACAGTGACCTGCTGGATCTCATGGACAGTGCCAACTGATGGATGAACGATTTCTCTTCCACCTGATACATTTATACAGGCTGAACAACTGTGTCGAAAACCCTTTTTCTCCCTCACTGTGTATACCAGCTTCCTGAGGGATTGAAAGGGTTAAAACCACTGTGTGTGGGTGTGTGGGGTGTGCACATGCGTATGTGCGTGTGCGTTCTGATTGGTAGTTTATTTCTCTGTATGCTCAGCAGCTGTGTTAAACCCCTTTATTGCCACCATGTGTTACACGCCATATGCAGGGGAATAAATTATGGTTTTATGGTTATGTCACATTTCATCCTGTAACTTCAGAACTAATGACAGGATGATAGCAATATTTCATACAGTGGTTAAAAAATATTGATTTATACCTCTACAAACTTGCAGCAACCACTGTTTTCAATAAAGGTTTCTAGAATGAAATGTATGACTAAAATAAATAACAAAAAATCTAGTAAATGATGAGCCATGCATTACATTAATATCAACATCAGGGAGACAAAACAAATAGAAAATTGCATGAGAATTCATATCAAAACAGAACACATGCATGCTGTGAAGTTATGTTGTCCTGTCTTCGAGTTTTAGCCAGAAGACAAGTTTGGCGTGATGTGCACGAAAACAGTCAGGGTAACAGAGAGGCAGTTTGAATAGATAGTCCAGGTGGAGGAGACACAAGTTACTTTGCCCAGATTGTCCATTCAAGCTGTTTCTTTGCATGCAGCACTGAAAATGAATTATTTCCCTTAACTAGGAAGCGAAAGTAAATGGTATGAAAGTAAATTGTATGTCACTAGCCTGAGTCTGACTAGGTTGTAACATAGAAGAAGCACACTGAAGCCTGAACCAGGCTCAGGTAAAGGTAAGGAATGAGTTCAAACTGTCAAGATTGACAGTTGATTGTTTTCAAAACAATAAGCCAGTTGAGATAATGGTTGGGCTACACCTAACTCAGACCTTTCTGGTGGGACTGGTAATCAGTGAGTACAGGTTAAGAAACATTAGACAGTCGGAAAGGATTAGGCTTTGATTCAGACTGACACATTTCTAGCAGCTTAATCCAGGAAGGGTTAGGACATGTGAGGCTGCTTTTCTTAGAATCATCTGGCATCGTTGGCATCAGTGCATATGGAATTTATTCCGAGTGCAGAAACACTATCTTGAGAGATGGAAATTGAAAATTTTGGAAACAACTTGCTTTTTAGGGTTGTAAACTGTTCTTTATATCTCTTTTCTGCTGTCATAACCAGAGACAAACATAGCTAATTTGTGAAAAGAAAAACTTCATTCTCTCTATGAAGGTATTTTTAAGTAAGTTGTTCAGTGCCTACAAATAACATATCTAGCATAAATTTACATATTCCATATTTTTTTCGTACTCGAATGAAAGAACATACTGTGATTTATAAATGAATGTATCAGCGGTTTTGATACAGTTGTTTGCTCATATTTGTGTCAGGCCTCTGCGTTGATTTGACCATGTTGCACATTGTGTTATATCTTGGAACACTTTTGTTTGGCCTACATTCCATGTTCCATAACTTGGTGATTAAAATGTGCATGTATAACACAGTGCCTGTTGTACTTATTAACTGCATTTAATATGATTTTAGTCAAATCGTGAAAAGTTTCTTCAGGTATTGAGTTTGGAATTCCATCCATGTTGTTGTGATGATTTGGAGAAAAAATTAACTGGTTATTTTACTTGTACTGTGTAAATCAATAGTGAGTTGTGTGTGTGAATATTGTGCCACACCAAAGAGTTATTGAAGATTATCCAGGGTTATGAGCTTGTTTATCCAGGCAATCTACAATCATAATTGAACGAAAGAAACCAATAAGATATTACTGGTAGCATGTTGGTTTGGTTTGTTTTTGTTTTTTTTTTAGTTTGCATTTTAGTTTGATTGATTTGGGTTTTTTTTAATTTGCACACAATTCAGTCTTGTTTGGTTAATGGGTCATATTGTTGCTGTTGTTAGGGTTTTTTTTTTCTTTTCTGGTTTTGTTTCCTTTTGTTGTTGATTTTGGTCATATTTTTTTGTTTGGTTGATAAGGGTTTTGTTTTTGTTTTGTATGTGTGTATGTATGTTGTTGTTTTGGTTTGTTTTATGTTTCACATTTCCAACAACCATAAATAGGACCACAGCATCTGCAAAGAACTCATGTGTGTATGATGCTTCATCTATTCACATAGTTACTTGTCATGAAAATATGTTATTTGTTATTACTTCTTATAATTTCATAGTTACTTGTCATGAAATTGTTATTTGTTATTACTTCTTATAATTTCATACAGTTACTTGTCATGAAATTATGTTATTACTTCTTATAATTTCAATCTGTCTGATAGTTGTGCAAAGCATTATTCATTAACTGTGTATAATTTCATCCTTTCTTTGGTCTTCATATTAGTCATGTGTACTGTGTATCGTTTCATTTGTTGGTAAGGTCTTGGTATCATCATTCATCATAAGTTTGTTAATTTATTTGTTTGTTAGGTCTTTAGGATTCCATGAAGAACTGTCCCTGTCAAGTGGTATGGGTGTTTCTATTATACAGTCAGTTTCATAGAAATATTCCACTGCAGTTCTAAAAGATAAGGGCTCAGTATGGAGGAAAGAGGAAAATTCCCACACACGGTTTGCAAAACCAGAAGCAGGTAGTTTTATATCCGTTTTTTCCCTCCTGTCTGTCCACTTAGAAATATGCAGTTGTGTCAGTGAACATGTGAGACTTAACAAAGGCACTAATGTTTTGAATAGGTTATATTTTTAATCAGTGAACTGGTTTTCAAGTCTGATTTACTATGCTTCATATAGGAAATGATTTTCAAGTTTGCTTCTCATCCTGCTTGAAATTGATCTTTTCCCCTTGTATTTCTTTTCTATATTTTTACATGTGAAGCCAAGTTTTACCTGCGGTACACCAGTGCCGTTGTTGCTGTTGTTTTTAATACCTCTATACTTGATTAGGGATAAAGTTGCATTTAATTTAATCTTATATGTCCAGAACTAATACAGTTGTAATGATAATCAGATTGTCTATTTGTCCTTCATGTGTTATTTCATACATCATTTTCAGCTCATTTATTGTGAAACATTGTTTATTCAGTCAGAGATATCCAGGAATGTATGGTCAGTTCAAGGTATCCTTGAACCTTATTTCACAGGCACACACTCACACACACACCACTCTTATACACACACACACACACACACACACTGTCATAGTAAATAGCATGGGTTATACATGTGTGATTGACAGCTGAAACTGCTTTTAAATGAAGAAGTTAAGGCTGCTTCTGTTATGGTGGTGTATTAAATACACACTGTTTTAATTTCAGAGAGAATTATGAGAAAGATATGATCTCAGCAGTTTTCTTTTATACATATTTTGTTATGTTTTTCTTTGTGTCATTATGACACCATTTTAGAAACTCAAGTTTCCTGCTTTTGGTTAATATTGCCATTATCATATATTTATCAATTTGTGATGAATCTGTTCTATTTATAAAAAATATATAAAGCAATGGAGATCTGAAAAACAAACAAGCAATATTTTCTGTGTTTGCTGTTGATGTGGATGATGAACGTTGTTAGTTGTTTACAAACTAAATTCTCCGTCCATTTGTGACTTACACTATGGTCAAAGATATTGATGAAACTGTGCTCCTTTGTATCCTCCTCACAATTCTGTTGTCCAGGTAATCTGTTGTTGTTTGGTAACAAATAAAGAAGTCTGATTGTGGTATATTTCTATTGTTTTGGAATTGTGTTTTGCTTGTCTGTTAATTTCATTAGCAAGGACAAGAGCAAGCAGAAAGAGTGGAGATAAAGGTCATTGCAAGATGAAACACATACCTGATCTCTCTCATATATACACACACGCTCTTTTTCTCTCTCTTCTTCATTATGTAAGGGTTTGTTGTTGTTTTTCATAAATGCAGTAATGCTTTGTTTGTTTGTGTCTGTCTAGAGCATTGGTGAGGAGAATGCTGTACAAATAAGCTTCAAAAATAGTTATCCTATTCTGATACCGTAGATCATTACTTATTTAACAAGTTTGTCTCTGTCTTATTGTTTCGTGCAGAACAATATGATTGACTGTCTATGTGTAATTGTATGTACATACAATAAGCGCCAGCTGTTGGCCCATTTGATACAGATTTGAGGTGTCTTGGATTCAATCCCAGCATGTAATATGAAAACTGGCCTGTTGGCGCACACTTTAATGCTCCAATCATTCTGGTAGTGTAAGTATTTGGATAGGTCCTGTATTTATTCTTATTTCAAGTGGTCTTGTATTTATTCTTATTTCAAGTGGTCTTGTATTTATTCTTATTTCAAGTGGTCTTGTATTTATTCTTATTTCAAGACCTTGCAAGCCCAAAGGGTTTTGCACAGAGACTAAAGATTTCTGCCAGATATATGGTGGCAGATTTGGACACAGAACATACAGAATTTACTGAGTATGATGAATCTGTCAAGCAGACTCAAAAACGAAGACTAGATCTGTAAAATGACAGTAAAATATGTACTAGAGAAAGAGCTCCCATATAAGAGAAAACATGGCACCCTGCTGGTGGTATTGTTATGCAACCATTAACATTTGGAAGAAATGTGTCAAGAATTATACATACATTTTTAATATAATATATATATATATATATATATATATATATATATATATATATATATATATATATATATATATATATATATATAAAAAAACACACACACACAAACACACACAATGATAGCAGCAGAGAGAATCTGACAGATATGTAAGTTTAATGCATTCTATATGATCTATTTGGGTAAGATTAGAAAGGCCCACCATGATTTTCTTTCTCTGTTTCTTTCTCATTCACATTTATACAAAAACCCATTTCACTCAATAAATATATCTTTTATTCTCTGAGCAGGCACCTGGTAGAGAGTGTTGATACTGTACACATTAGTTATCACTTCCAGTTTCGAATCATAAGATTCCGCTTCGAATACATGAATACACACACAAGTCCCAATCTACCTCATCACACAAACCAAAAATCATCTGTCGCATGCCACTTCTATATACAGGTAATATTCTTCACTCAAAAGCGTTCTGATGCACGCAAAAAGACAAACATTAAGAGAACCTGTGTAGAAATAATAGTTTCTACCATATAACCAGCCTTAGTCTCTTGACCTGCACCACTCCAATAAACAAGGCAGAATTTCCCTACCCCTTCCATGTAAAAAAAAAAAAAAAAAAAAAAAAAAAAGGTTCACTACCCAAAAAAAATTTTATGTCCTAATTAATTGTTCCTTGAATATTCTGTACTGTTTTAATTTACTAATATTTAGGATCAATGCATCATTGATGAAATGTGATTTCCACACCACAAATAATTAGAAAACACTGATGAACACCTCCTTCCAACTTTGTACTTCTGTGTTGGTTGTACAAACATAAAGTGTTTTGTACGAAATAAAGTGTCTAAGAATCTGTGATAACATCTTACCTCAGTACTGCATATTACAGGAACACACTGTGGACAGATACAGATCGTAAGTATCCGTGACTCAACTTTATCCCCTGACAATTCACGTATTGCAAGAATATTCTAATACCACATGAAGTTGTAAATGGTCACCTTTGATACCATAAAACCCTGCATGGTACCATTTTATCCTATGGTTATTTAGCAATTACGGGACATTCTGTTATTCAGCTATTACAGGAACATTCTATTACCAGATTCTAAGATTCAGTGATACTTTATCCAGTGACTTTTTTTTTATTTACACATCACAAGTATGTTTACCTGGATTATCAAAACAGCAATCTCAAATCAATGATATTTAATCCCATAAAAGGTCCTGTATGACAATGCATTTTAACACTCAGTTATACTTTAAATCCTGACATTTTCTTCAAGTTTTCATTATAAATATGTTGTAAAAATCGTATCGCCATTATACTGCATGACAGACAGTTACATCATCAAGAATGTATTCTAAAAACTGTTAAAACTACTTCACCTAAAAATTTCCATTATCAAAAAAAGCCTTCTAAAAATTAGTTAAATATTTCATCTCTAGTCATTCTGTTACAAAAATGCATAGTCATTCTGTTATCAAAAATGCATTCTAAAAATCAATGACGCCAATCTATCCTGATGGCATCTCCATTATCAAAACTAGATCAGAACAATCTAATTACATTGTCAACAATGTGTAAATGATTTCATCAATCCAAGAGTAACCTGCCCGAATGGTATACTACAAAAGGAATAAAGAAGGCAGATACACCATTCTAGCAGGTAATCTCCAGTTTTCATCTTATGATACTTCCATTATTAACCATGTGCTCTAACTTCATTCTGTAACAATCCATTACAGAACATTTTATTATCAAATACATATGTAAGAATCAGAGAGAAAAAAATAGAAAATTAAAAAAGCAGGACCATATTTCCCTTCAACTTTTAAAAGCCTTAATCCTATATGAAACTTCAATATCTCTTAACTTCTAAAAACCTGAACCTCCCATGTGAAACTAAAACATCCATGTAACTTTTAAAAACCTAAAGCTCTGTGAAACTGAAACACTACAGTAGGTCTATGACACAATATGTACGTGAATAAATCTGTAGAGATGCAAAACCTCTCTGCTCCACCCCTCCCCCCCCCCCCCCCCCCCCAAAGTTTTAGTTCACCCGGGACTACGCATCACTTTTTCCATCTTTTTCTCCATGTACCCTGAATGTGTACGCACACCTGACAAGAACACATGCATTATCAAAAGCAAAGTCAGCAAGATGTGAAAATCATCTCAGTAATAAAGTAAACCTCATGGAGACAATATCTGTCAAATGTTACATTTTCTTGATGACTTTTCTTTTATTTTGAAATTTACTACAATCACAAAAGTACTCAGTGACATAAAAAAACAAATCTCTACAAAGTTATCATGAAAATTAAATTATGCATCATCAATAAATCAAGTTTCACCTTCAACAAATCCAGCAGTTTAAAATATGCAATTCAATATGAATTAGAACTGAAGCAAAAAACAAAAAACAAAACAACCAAAAAGCCAAACAAAAAAATCCAAAAAGATACAACATTGATGAAATTCAAATTTGTACTAAGTACCACGACCAGCTTCCGTAACTTAGTACTGAGGCTGATGCTGAAGATGGCAGACAGCTAAGAGAATAGAGAATGAAATACGAAATCCCCATCAGACCAAAAGAATCTTTAAACATCATACAGTTTCATATTCAAACAACAGAGACTTCTTTGGCAATAATTTTCGTTTGTTTTTTTCTTTTTATCAAGGTGGGGGTGGGTGGGTGACAATGTCATCCACACACACTAACACAAGGGTCATGCCTATTCATACTTACACACTCCTGTTTCAGACAGATCCCGGAATATCACCCCCCACACACACAAAAACACGCACACAATAAAATTTTAGGCCAGAAGAAAAAAGATAAAAACATGGGTAAGGGAAATCACAAACTGTGAAAGCCTAACACACTGAAAGACATCAACAATTAGCAATGAAATCTGATTACAAAAACAAACTACCATATCACCAACCCCCAATATATACAAGTCACGGAGTAAACATCACACATACTTTCAATGCCGAGCATGGGGAATGCAAAAAAAAAAAAAAAGTGTACATATAAACAAAATAATACACACGCATGCAACGTGCGCGCGACAAAAACTGAAATTAAATGAGGGTCTGGGCACTGCATTGTACAGAGACCTTTCCTGAGGCATAGGGATCAAGCACTACTGAGGATGACTTTCAGTGCAGCAGATTACAAAATCACAGTCCCAGTTTGGCAGGCCAGCAGAAAATCAGTACATTCTGTCTGTGTGTGTGTGTTGTGTGTGTGTGTGTGTGTGTGTGTGTGTGGTGTGTGTGTGGTGTGGTGTGGTGTGGTGTGGTGTGGTGTGGTGTGGTGTGGTGTGTGTGTTGTGTTGTGTTGTGTTGTGTTGTGTTGTGTTGTGTTGTGTTGTGTTGTTGTGTTGTGTTGTGTTGTGTTGGTGTTGTGTTGTGTTGTGTTGTGTTGTTGGGTTGGGTTGGGTTGGGTTGTGTTGTGTTGTGTGTGTGTGTGTGTGTGTGTGTGTGTGTGCATGTGCACATGCATGCATGGAGGTTTGTGTTGCTGATGTTGATCAGTTATCTGTTGTTTAGTTGCCAGATTTTTAACTTTTCCCTTTTTCCCCCTTATGTTTGTCCTTTTATCTTCTTTATACTCTCATGACGTTACTTATTCAAAATGTGTCAGGGAAGTGTCCTTGGTTGCTTTTGGGTATTTTCCCTACACATGAATAGAGAATCCAACATGTCATTTCGATTTTATCAAAAGCACAAGCAATAGTTGTAATCCTGTAAGTAAAATAGTTCAATTGAAAACATACATGACCCGCTCTTGCAAAATCACTGATAAGTCAACAGGCAGAGTTGCACAAAAGCCTGATTGGGGGTGGACAGTTAACAATGGGATTTTTGCACTTTACATGCAACACAGTCTGTCCCATCATTTTCCATTCATACTCTTTTTAAAATAGGATTTGTGTATTTTAGGTGCAAAACAGTCTGTTCCATCATTTCTGTTCATATTCTTTTTAAAACAATAAATGTTCAATGTTAAAAACAAAAGACAATTTCAAAGTTTAATTTGCTGTTTTTGATCCCTACAAAAATACAAATTTGACAGCTAAACATAAACCAATAAAGAGCACCACAGTTAACTGAGCGCATGAACACTGCAAATCATATCATATTCTATTAAAGTAAAAAGTTTTATGAAGTTCTGGTGATATCTGGACCAGTCATTAATCAGCTACATGATCAAAATCTTTGAAGCTTGTTTTCACAAAGTGATCCATTCTGCATTTACAGGAATCAAGAACATCTTGATCAATATTCACGGTGGAGAAATAAAATTAGCATCAATATAAACCTTAAAGACTGTACTTTTTTCTGGTATGTAAAACTAAAAATATGCAAAATAATGCAACTTACTAATGGTTTTGTGAGAACAGGTCACATACTGTCATTTATTCAAATATGCAAGGTTATTTTTAAACAATTTGCAAAACAAAACCATGCTCACACATGCATGCATGTACACACAAACATTCAATTATGTGTATGCACTTTTAACTAATCATGATCAAACGTCTCACTTCACTTACATTTAATCTATTTGTTGACATTTTCATTCTGTAGCATTCTTGCTTCGTCTTGTTTGATACAGGTTATCTATGCCACTGAAAAATATATTTTGTTTCATTCCTCTCTCTCTCAATTTAAGCCAGATGCCCATTCTAATGGGAAATTATACACACATAAGTCTGCATGGTCATGGCTGAACTTTTTAAGTCACAGGTTCTGGATTGTTATTGGGGAGACACAAGGGGTGGGGGTGCTCACTCAATCTGGCTCCATGATTGATCAATTACTGTCTTTCATACAGGGCTTAATAGGCAGTTACCTAAGTTTATGTTGGATCAGAACATGCTCTGTTGAACTTCATTGAACTGCCCTGCAACAGCGCCAAATCAGCTCTGGCTGGTGGCCCGAAGGCAGGTTGACATCTCTGGCTCCAATGACCTTCCTGGCTTTGGGATTCTGAATGAACATGAGTTTGCTAGCACATTGCAAAGCCGGTGTGAGCAGAATAAAAGATGGTGCAGCAAAACAAAAAAACAAAACAAACGACAACAACAAAAAAACAATGTTCCTTTATGGATAAACCTATGACAAATTCAGGCAATGGGTTCCTTCTAAAAAATGCTCACAAATTTTCTTTAAGCTGAACTGAACACAACTCATTTTCTGGATATAAAAACTGTACAAATCCAACAACACAACAGAGACAGTAATTTTACTTGATTGTTTCTCTGGTCATAGCTTAAGGTTCTTACTGCCGTCTCTCATTTCATAAGAGGAAAAGTTATGCATTTGTTGCAAACTTGCAAATATTGCGAAGCTCTTCCTGAATGTAAAACAGTTTGATGGCAAGAGGAATCAGAAATAACACACCCGATGAAATGTCAAGAATATGACAGACAAAAAACTGATCATGTATGAGGTACAAACACACTGCAAGCAAACTTTATCGCCTCTACTGCTACTGCAAAGGCACCCTTAATCTTTGTGGATCCTGTTGCACTTGCTTTTATTAAAAAATCTGACTCTTTCACAATACATCCTCTTGCACTTGTTTTTATTAAAAATCTAACACTCTCACAATACAGCTGTCTTATTCATCCACAAACTACCGTCCCAGAAAACGTATATAAAATGAATAAGGAAAAAGCATACAAAAAAAAAAAGACAACTACCATCCCTGAAACGTATGTGAAATGAATGAGGAAAGAGCATACAAAAATAAAGACACGCACACTTTATACATACAAATGAAAGAACCTGAAGAACAGATATGATTTCATTTTCAAAATACGTCATAGCATGCAACAACACATAAACTACTAAAGAACTTCGATTCCACGGCTGGTTACACACAGCTTCATACACAAACACAGAACCTCGATTCCACGGCTGGTTACACACAGCTTCATACACAAACACAGAACCTCGATTCCACAGCTGGTTACACACAGCTTCATACATGAACACTCCATGACAATAAGATGTAGGTAATATACAGCATATTTTTTTTTACATTACAATTTGTATGATTTGGGAGATTTTTACCCAGCTCAATCTCATTAGCACAAAGAAGGAACAGTTCTCTGACTGGATTTCTACTCTCATCATCAAAGTCAGCAGATTCAACGGTAACAATACTCCGGACCAGCCAGCGAGTGTCAAACTCCACGCAAGCACCAATCAAAAATACTACAATCTCACTTCTTGTTCTTTATTCACACTCATGATTAGTAGTAACATGCGTGCTTTCTTAACACTCATTACTGTCAGTAATATAGGCATACTGTTTTTCTCAACACTCATTATCATTAACAACGTACATTCTTTCAAAACACATATAAAAAGTGTTTTCACTATGTCTTGGCAGTGCTGCAGGAAGTCTTATTAGTGCCTAGTGAACTCCCTGGCAGAACACAACTGCTTTTAACATTTTTCAATCACAATCTCACCAAGGTAATATGAAATGCCCCATACTGCCCATAAGTACTTGGGATGTATCCATGTGAAATACTCCTCAATGATTTAATTTGAAATAATGGAGTTGCGAGACATCTGGGAGGGGAAAAAAAACAACAAATTTTAAAAGTAACACACACACAACACACACACACACACACACACACACACACACACACACACACACACACACACACACACACACACACACACACACACAAACACACACTCTTCATGGACAATCATTAACAAACTTGCATTTTCTGCACGTAACTGTCGACTTATTTGAAATGTTCCAAAAATTCTTAAATCTGAAACCGAAACAAAAAAGAGTTAACAGACAGGACTACATCTTCAGAGCACTCTGACATTCATCCTCGAGTGAAAGAATCAAGCAGTGGCCCGATGGAACATCTCTAGAAGAAGCAGTGGCAACAGAGGGCCTTCTGAAGACCTTACTGTTTATCTATACCACTGCACTCATTTCAGTTGCAGCCATGTTCGAAGAAACAAAGATGCAACTTTTTCCCCAAAACACGGAGACAGACATTTATAGCATATTCATTGCTTCTACAACTTTATGATCGACCATTCATTACTGTCCACTGATACAAGTGATACTGAACACTTTCTGCAACTGAGTTCAACTGTTGATTTAGATTTATTTGTATTATCATACTAAGAGGCCAGTCGCTTTCCAATCCGCCTGCATGAATACATTCATATGGGAGTGAATCATGATTTTTTCCCATACCTCCAAAAGTCCTTTAAAAATGTATTAATCAGTTGGACTTGTGATCCAATCAAAATGAACATTTGAAGAAGTTGGGGGGAGATGGGGGGGGGGGGGGGGAAGCAGCAATGTGTACACAAGACAGAGGTGGGCCTACTCATCTCTTTAACACATCTCTCCAGCACACCTTTCATTCCTCTCCCTCACATCTTCAGCAGTGAACAGTTGATTCCGTATGTGTATTACCAGTTGGATATGTAGTTCAATACAAATATTTTGAAGGAGGGATGAGAGGGTGAGAAGCAATGTAATTACTACTACTAGTGGGAGACATCAAATGTCTTATTATGCTAAATATGCTTGTATCACTGGCAAAGTAAGACACGCAAAGAGGTTTGGCAACGAAAATGATAACATGACAGGAACAGAAAATTTCCATAGTTTTAGAAGCATGCCAATGCTGCTGCTTGGTTTAAGTCATTATTCCTTTTTATTTTTTTTTTTTTTTTTTTTATAGGATCATCACACTTAGGGAGGTTATCTTTATGCTCGTCTTTTTTTTTTCTGTCTCTTTTCTACGCCGCCTTAATGGCCATAGAAGCTGGCACAGTTTTTATAATGTGATGATGATGATGTCAATGAGGATGATAATCATGATGCTATGAAGTTCCATCTAGGATTGAGATTGCATGACAGGACTGTAGTCTATGCTTACTATCATAATATATCTTGGCACAGGCACCTGCGGTGCTGGTCAAAAGATTTTAGCAACACCCTCAATGACGCATCCATGAAGTGGATAAGACTTGACTGTGTGGTACCAGTCTTCCCAATGAGCCCATAGCATTCCCAACTCTGGGTAGGAGCAGGTTCGAGCGGAAAAATCCTACAATGAATCTTGAAGAGACTGATGGGGATTCGAACCCACAACTTTCCAGTTGGTAGTCCATTGCATTAAAGTTTTATTCCCTGTATTATTTTGTATCCATTGTGCTTCAGTCTTCATTTATGTCACTGATTGTACTCTCAGCCACAACCAAGACCGCTACATAAAAGTTGTCATCACTTCAAGTGACAGAAGTATATAATACCTAATTCACTCATACTCCTATAAACAACATAAATTGAAGTCCTAATCCAAACCACATATTAAAGACAAAAAAGATCTTAAAACAAACCATCTTTAATGAAACTGTACATCCGCCAAGCTCCCCCACCCTCCTACTTAAAATCTTTTGTAGCAAAGGCAGGACGACATCATGTCTGTAGTATCAACACAAACACCAACTACCACCCTCTCCCCATCCCTCTATGCCCACATATTTCCACATGCACTCAAGCTTGCAAGGCCTGAAATTTTAAACTCTTTTCTGCTTAAGACCAGACATGGTAATGCCTGTAATATCCACAAAATAATACCCACCCTCTCTCTCTTTCTCTCATCCGACATGAAAGGATACTTTCACATACACTCATGCTGTGTAGGACCCGCCTACCAACATAATCAGGACACAAACAAAACAGCAGATGTAATGATTTTCTCCAACAGAATGAACACCTGCACCTTTTGCTTTGAAAATCTACTAGAAGGCAGTACAAACAGCAGAAGCAGTAAGTCCCACACTAAGCACATTAATTAAACACCGAGTAGTTTGTACCACCCAGATATTTCTTCTTTCTTTCATTCATAGTTCAACATTTTCATTAGCAAGTACGAAAAACACCTATGCTGCCCTAACATTTCTCTTTTTTATTGTTCTCTTTGCTTTCTCGTTTGTTTTAAAGTTTTAATTATCAAGAACAAAAAAGGTCTCATTAACTTTTCCATCTCAATTTTTCAAGTTTTAATAACAAGTGCAAACAATCTCTAAAAGTTTATTCTAAAGAAATAAATACGCTCATGGTGTCTCATTCCTTGATATATTCATTCACAATTCCACTTGCACACAAAATAACTTAATAAATAAATAAATAAATAAATAAATAATCTGTGCAGGACTTATCATTTCCACACCTGACCCAAAGAAGCAGGCGTGTTCACGTTTTCCTTGATAACAAGGTCACTGTCAGCCAACCCCCCCCCCCCCCCCCCCCCCAAAATAACCACTATTTATGGCCTCAATGAAAGCGAAGCTGTATGCTGATATATTGAAAATAAGTTACATCAAAGCAACTACAGCTTCAGCACCAGAATCTATCCCAAAATGTACAACTCCTTCCTTCAGTCTGTGTCTTAAATGAAACAAAGAAAAGAGAACACTCTCTTTTAAAAAGACAAGATGAAAACAAAAATTCTAAATAACACAGGTGGATGTGGATGGAGAGAAACAAAATAACACATTCAGATTCCATTCATCTGATATCTACTTTGGTCCCTATTCAGAAATTTTCAGACTGAGAGAGACAAAGCAAAGAACAAAATAAAAAAACATATCTGTATGTATCTATCTACAAAATAAAAGACTTATCTGTATGTAGCTATCTTTATTTTGTGTGTGTGGGGTGTGTGTGTGTGTGTGTGTGTGTGTGTGTGTGTGTGTGTGTGTGTGTGTGTGTGTGTGTGTGTGTGTGATCATACATATATATATGTGTGTGTGTGTGTGTGTGTGTGTGTGTGTGTATATATATATATTATATATATGTGTGTGTGTGTGTGTGTGTGTGTGTGTGTGTGTGTGTGTGTGTGTGTTTGACTGTGTGTTTAACTGTGTGTGTGTGTGTGTGTGTGTGTGTGTGTGTGTGTGTGTGTGTGTGTGTTGTGTGTGTGTGTGTGTGTGTGTGTGTGTACATGTGTAAGCATTAAAAATATATAACAGAACAAGTAGCTAAAATTAGGAGACTGACACATGTGGTGGTAAATGGGTAAAGGTCAAACGCCCAGTCAGGTTCTCGCTTTGATCCGTCTAGACACCTCTGGTAGGTAAAGGGTGGAGATCTTCCTGTCTCCCACATCAATGTGCGTGCAGACCTACCAGAACCTAAACCCCCTTCTATGCACACACATGCGTAATATCAAATATGCACGTTACAGATCCTGCAAGTCAATCGACTGGCTGACTCATGTAACATGAAAACACCTTGCATACACAAGCCCCAACGACGAAGTATGCAAACTGTGTAGTGACATACTGCCAGCACATTGTGGGCAAAGCAATGTGTTCACATGCATACAAAGAAATAGGAACACTAATATTTATTTTCAAAAAAATCACTTTGAACAAACAGCTGGTTCTCTATATCACCTTGCCTTGACTGCTACAATAGCCACATCAGCCATACACCCAAAACCATTCAAGCAACAAGTTTACTTTTAACTCATTCAGAAATATCATCCATGGTCAATCTTGGCAAACATTTGCCAGATCTACTACTAGTTTGAAGACTTTCAAGGTTTTTAATCTCACTTGCTTGTTTTGGCTGAATGGTTATGTGCATTTTTATTCTAGCATTTTTTTTTTTTTAATTATTAAATCATATTTGTTGCAGAAGTTGCTCAAATTAAGGTTTTCATTTCAGTTCTCCCATGATTTCTGACAGCTAATCAGCCAATCATGCCTCCTCTGACGATCCTTTTGGCAACACAGACAGATTATGTTTCCTCTTCTTGTTCTTCTCCTCTTCTTCCTCCTCTTCACCCTCATTGTAAACCTGAACAAAACAGTAAAGCATAATGTTTTGTCTCAGATTTAGATCCATGTAAAAAAAAATTTAAAAGACAAATGAAAATATCAAATAAATTAAATGAATGAATATAATACAAAATCTGTCTTACCTGCTGATGCTTGGTGTTACAATGAAATAATACAAAATCTGTCTCAACTGCTGATGCCTGGTGTTACAATGAAATAATACTAAATCTGTCTCAACTGTTGATGCCTGGTGTTACAATGAAATAATACAATATCTGTCTCAACTGTTGATGCCTGGTGTTGTTACAATGAAATAATACAAAATCTGTCTCAACTGCTGATGCCTGGTGTTACAATGAAATAATACAAAATCTGTCTCAACTGCTGATGCCTGGTGTTACAATGAAATAATACAAAATCTGTCTCAACTGCTGATGCCTGGTGTTACAATGAAATAATACAAAATCTGTCTCAACTGCTGTGCCTGGTGTTACAATGAAATAATACAAAATCTGTCTCAACTGCTGTGTCTGGTGTTACAATGAAATAATACAAAATCTGTCTCAACTGCTGTGTCTGGTGTTACAATGAAATAATACAAAATCTGTCTCAACTGCTGTGTCTGGTGTTACAATGAAATAATACAAAATCTGTCTCAACTGCTGTGTCTGGTGTTACAATGAAATAATACAAAATCTGTCTCAACTGCTGTGTCTGGTGTTGTTACAATGAAATAATACAAAATCTGTCTCAACTGTTGATGCCTGGTGTTACAATGAAATAATACAAAATCTGTCTCAACTGCTGTGCCTGGTTTTACAATGAAATAATACAAAATCTGTCTTAACTGCTGATGCCTGGTGTTACAATGAAATAATACAAAATCTGTCTCAACTGCTGATGTCTGGTGTTACAATGAAATAATACAAAATCTGTCTCAACTGCTGTGCCTGGTGTTACAATGAAATAATACAAAATCTGTCTCAACTGCTGATGCCTGGTGTTACAATGAAATAATACAAAATCTGTCTCAACTGCTGATGCCTTTTGTTACAATGAAATAATACAAAATCTGTCTCAACTGCTGATGCCTGGTGTTACAATGAAATAATACAAAATCTGTCTCAACTGCTGATGCCTGGTGTTACAATGAAATAATACAAAATCTGTCTCAACTGCTGATGCCTGGTGTTACAATGAAATAATACAAAATCTGTCTCAACTGCTGATGCCTGGTGTTACAATGAAATAATACAAAATCTGTCTCAACTGCTGTGTCTGGTGTTACAATGAAATAATACAAAATCTATCTCAACTGCTGTGTCTGTTGTTACAATGAAATAATACAAAATCTGTCTCAACTGCTGATGCTGGTGTTACAATGAAATAATACAAAATCTGTCTCAACTGCTGATGCCTGGTGTTGTTACAATGAAATAATACAAAATCTGTCTCAACTGCTGTGTCTGGTGTTACAATGAAATAATGCAAAATCTGTCTCAACTGTTGATGCCTGGTGTTACAATGAAATAATACAAAATCTGTCTCAACTGCTGATGCCTGGTGTTACAATGAAATAATGCAAAATCTGTCTCAACTGTTGATGCCTGGTGTTACAATGAAATAATACAAAATCTGTCTCAACTGCTGATGCCTGGTGTTACAATGAAATAATACAAAATCTGTCTCAACTGCTGATGCCTGGTGTTACAATGAAATAATACAAAATCTGTCTCAACTGCTGTGCCTGGTGTTGTTACAATGAAATAATACAAAATCTGTCTCAACTGTTGATGTCTGGTGTTGTTACAATGAAATAATACAAAATCTGTCTCAACTGTTGATGCCTGGTGTTACAATGAAATAATACAAAATCTGTCTCAACTGCTGATGCCTGGTGTTACAATGAAATAATACAAAATCTGTCTCAACTGCTGATGCCTGGTGTTACAATGAAATAATACAAAATCTGTCTCAACTGCTGATGCCTGGTGTTACAATGAAATAATACAAAATCTGTCTCAACTGTTGATGCCTGGTGTTACATGTTAGATTTTGATATTCTGTGGTTTCTTATGTGTCTTCTTACTTGTATAGCTTTAATGTTTGTTGTTATCTTATTGTGTATGTAATTGTGAACATTTTTTATCACCATTTACCTTTTTTTGCGAAATGTAAAGCGCTGGTGAGCATGTTTTTATATGGAATATGCACTATACAAATAAACATTATTATTATTATTATTATTATTATTATTATTATTATTATTATTATTATTATTATTATTATTACTTGAGATACATTTTGTATTTGGGAAGGTCCAGGTTTCGTTCATCTAGATACCTCTGCCTGGTAAGTAAAGGGTGGAGATTTTTCCTGGTCAAAATGTGTGCAGACCTGCCACTGCCTAACCACTCTTCGTGTGTATACGCATGCAAAATATTCAATATGTATGTTAAAGATCAGTTTGAAAAAAAAAAGCGTTTACCTAGTACCACAGGAAAATAAAGTCCCATTATCATTGTGTGTGTGTGTGTGTGTGTTGTGTGTGTGTGTGTGTGTGTGTGTGTGTGTGTGTGTGTGTGTGTGTTGTGTGTGTGTGTGTGTGTGTGTGTGTGTGTGTGTGTGTGGACTGTGTGTTTGACTCTGTGTGTGTGTGTGTGTGTGTGTGTGTGTGTGTGTGTGTGTGTGTGTGTGGACTGTGTGTTTGACTGTGTGTGTGTGTGTGTGTGTGTGTGTGTGTGTGTGTGTGTGTGTGTGTGTGTGTGTGTGTGTGTGTGTGCATGCATGTGTGTGTGTGCATGCATGTGTGTGTGTGTGTGTGTGGTGTGTGTGTGTGTGTGTGTGTATGCATTTGTGTGTGTATGCATTTGTGTGTGTATGCATTTGTGTGTGTGCGTGTATATATATATATGCCTGTGCACAAGCAAGTTTACACTTACATGTGATCAGTTGGCAAAACAACGTAACAAAAAAACTGAACAAAATGACACACAAACAAGGCAGATGAAAACCAAGAGCTTGCAACATAGCATCCCAAGAAAATGAGGCCATGCTTTACAATGTAAAAACATGGGCACTTTAATATCAACCAACAATTCTCAACAATACAAAGTAATATACCACAAAAAATAAACAATCCAAGCAGCACCACTACCACCCACTCACTCACCTTGGTAAAGGCATGGTCGAGGAGCTGACTAGCGGTGGCACGTTGGGCGGGATCGTGGCACATGATGCGATCCAAGAAGTCCTTCCCTTCAGGGCTCAGGCTGTCAGGCACTGCCGGCTTGTGCCCAATGCCCACTTTGTACATAATCTGGTAGTTGTTCTCCAGATCATGCCATGGACGCTAGTGGAGGAACCAAAGGATATGTTTTATGAGGTTCTACATGCATACACACACACACATGCGTACACACATCGTTCTGTTTCCTTTACAACTGTTATTGTTATTATTGTTTAACCCTTTGACTCCAGCACACTATCCACCAACTGCAAAAACTTCACCCTTTGATTCCCTCACCCACAGGAAGCTGGTGGATGGGGTGAGGGAATCAAAGGGTTAAGTTTTTTGCTTTGTCAGCATGGTTGACAATGCAGGATGTTAGTGGACAGTGCGGGAGTCAAAGGGTTAAAGTGAAGCTGACTGCATAGAGCCGCATCCAGGCTATAATCATTTCAAACCACATACAAAACTTCAACAAGGCAAAAAAAAAGAAAAGACAAAATGACAAATATCAATGCATTCCCGCATGTAATCTAAGGAGATGCCCCTGGTGTTGACCATTCCGTCCAATTTATCTAACAGGGGATTTAAAAAACACACCTGAATATAAATTTACACATACCTAAGGACACTAAAACACACATAAAAACAAGCAAAAATTACCTAAAATTGCTTCCCTAGAGCCAACATGTATATACCCAATTATCAATCCTAAGAAACAGTATGTAGACTTATCGAACACATACAGGCGAATGGACCAGCAACGCAGAAAATGTCAGGAAGAAATGACAGAAAGCCAAGGCAGAAACAAAGAGTATAACAGAAAAGACGAAATTTCTAGCACAGAATTTCCAGAAGGTGGGGAAACTATTTCTACTGAAAGAGGTCCTCGCATCCCCACTAGGGCATTGCTTTACAATGAATGTATTTTGGGGTAAAGGAAATAATTCGCTTACTTAGCTGAGAACAAATTCATGGTCCATGCTTGTGGACTCTCATTACTATCCAAATAAACAGAAGCCGACAAGACTTAAAAAAGTGTCAGTAACTGGAAGTTACAGCCACAATGGGGTTGCTGGGTCAGTTCAATACTATGCTTGCTTGCACAGAACTTCTTCCACCAGCCAATCAACAATGTAACAGAAATTAATATTAACTCATCTAGCTTACCAGAAAGTCCACAAAGTCAAGAAACATTGGATCACAAATCACAGTCACTAAACACAACAAGACAATCACCCAGAAGGGAGATAGCGAAGGGAGAATGAAGTGGAAAAGAAAGACAGATGAGTGCCACATGTCTGACTCCAATGTAAACTTCTCCGTGAATGTTGAAACTCTACATTCTCTCTTGCATGATCAAGAACCCTGATGAAATTCTGGGCAGCAAAACAACACATTGTCTGCAGTTATTCCAATGACAGTACTGACTAAGCGTAGTGTTTTCCAACAAGCTGATGTACGATATTAATACAGAAAAAAGAACAATGACTGCAAGTGACATGAGATATTGGTATGATATAGAAATGTACTGTAATAATAATAATAATAATAATTACAATATTTATATAACGCAAAATCTTGATAAAATCAAATCTAAGCGCTGAAACACACACACACACACACACACACACACGCACACACATGCACACACACACACGCGCGCGCGCGCGCACACACACACACACGGCTATAAATGGGGAGAAAGAACAAAAGCAATGGAAAATTATAGAGAGCATATTATATACAATTATATATTACTGTACTCACCATAAGACTGGAACACTGTATACACAAACATAATATGTACACAACCTACCATTTTTGACCAGTGGATCTTCAACAGGGCACACACATACATGTACACACACACACACACACACACACACACACACACACACACACACACACACACACACACAAACACACACACACACACACACACACACACACACACTCACACACACACACACACACACACACACACACACACACACACACACACACACACACACACACACACAAGACACACACACACTCACTCACTCACTGACAAGATACAGACAGAAGTATGGAAATTTAAGGAAATTTTAACAATTGAAACTTTAAAGACATTTTCTTTTTGTGTTTTCTTTTGTGTATGCACGTTTGTTTCCACACCCTGTTGAAGACCCAAAGATCAAGAATGGTAGGTTACATACATCCAGTCTCCTGTTTATGTGAACAGTGTTCCAGTCTTAAAGTGTGTTTCCTCTTAGTACACTATTAAATCAACAGCCATACCTTTCCTGTTGCCATTTCAATTACGACACAGCCAAAGCTCCAAATGTCAGCAGCTCTGCCATAGCCACCCTGGTCATTTTGAGTGAACACCTCAGGAGCCATGTATGCTGCAACCACAAATGTTCAGAATGATTTGTCATGTTTGTGCAAGATGTTATTTCTGTGAATGGATGACTAGATTGGGCGATATATCCCAATATGCTTTAAACAATTTGTACTGTTAATTACATCATGAGTTACGGGCAAATTTCTGCATGCATGGTTCAGGTTATATAACATCGTACTGTATCATGCTTCACTACAATGGTTTGATCTCTACTGAATAAACACCATACTGGGCTGGTTTGTTTTCTGTCTTTCTTTCTTTTCCCCTCCAACCTATACCTCACTTTTCCAGCCACAGTTTCATGTAAGGTGTACACATTCGACTCATAGAAGAAAAAAAACTTTGGTACTTTCAGGCCAGCTCCAGATTCTTCTACCCCCCCCCCCCCCCCCCAAGCATTGTTCTAATCTATAATGAACTGCCAAAGAGCATCTGGAACAGACTCCTGTTCTTTCCAGCAGCTGATGAGCACTGGAATGGTGTCTGTGCTTTTGTCTTTTCTGTTTTAAGTGTTAAGGTAAATATGTTGAGCTAAGTCTATAAAAGTATATGATTTTCATCTATCCTCCGTATTGATCATTTCAGTCTGAACAGCCTAAAAGATTACCTTTTCAATTGCACTGATTAACTGATAAGATAAAGAAGCCTGCCAATCTGTCTTACCTGTTGTGCCAACCAGGTTGTGGAACTCTCCAGGCATCGTGGTGTGACTCTTCAGCTTAACAGAACAGCCAAAATCACCCAGTTTTACGTGGCCATTTGAGGTCAGGAAGATGTTAGCACCTGATACAATCATCATAAGTATCAAGGCATCAAATAAACAAATGAAGGCAACTCAGATTTTACACATGAACTAAACATATCGAGGAAAATATTTGTATTATGTAGTAACATACAAATCAAGCCTAGCAAGGGAGCTAATTACAGCAACTTAACCCTATTCGTACCAAGTAAAAAAGGGGAAAAACACTCCTCACGCCCAAGTAATTTTTTGTTTTTGACATGAAAAGTTGGGTTACCCAAGGAAAAAAATTGTAAAAAAAAAGTAGTTGTTTGTTTGCTCTGAAATTTTGAATGTTTGTGGCAAAATGTTTGTTTCATATGTTACAGCCTTTACAAATCATAAAAACTAAAATTCTTGCAATTCTAATTATTGAAATCAACAAAACAAAAAAAAACAAAAACAGAAGCAAGTGAGAAACAACACAATACAATACAAACAGTTTCTAACCTGGTTTCTTGTTAAGCCCATAGTAATCCATACTAATCCACAGAAGATTATAATCCAAATTGAAAAGAATTCCACACAGAAAACACACTGTTCTTGGCAGAAATTGTCACTCTACAGCTGACGCGAAAGAAACAAATTTCTCAAAGTTTGTTGAAAGTCCACACAGCAAGCACAATTTACACACTACAAGAAAAAAAGAAAAAAAGCTATGTACACATCTGACTATCCTTTTTCTGTTTTCAGCTGTCTCCTCCCTCATCCACCCTGGGTTTTTTGAAGGCCACATTGGTGTGGTAGCGCTCAAAACATTCCCCAAGGCAGAGTCCCTTGTCGCACTCCCGACACTCATATCTGGATTCCTTTCTCCTCTGATACCCCTTCCCCTTCTCTTTTCTGACAGAGCACACCACACACACTCTGGTTGGATACTGCTTGGTGGCTGTTGCAGGCACTTTAGTAAGGAAGTGCTTTTCCTTCAATCTTGCTGGAGGGTCAGAGGGCCTACGCTTGAAGGCTTTTGGTGGTGGTGCGTCTGCCAGCATAGCACTTATCAGATCCATGGTGAATTGAAGTTGGCTTGTTTTCTTTCCTGGATTGTTCATCTTGTAGATGAGGTAGTCTTGCACTTTGGCCAAATGCAGCAAATGAAAACAAGCCCTCTTCCACCATTTCCAGGTTTTTCTGTTGAATGAATAGTACTGAATATTCTGGTCAAACTGATCCACCCCATTCATGTTGTTGTTGTATTGGTGGACCAGCTCGGGGATCATGATGGGTTGGTTAGTTTCCTTGGCCTTCTTGCCACTGTCAATCAGCTTGGCAGTGCTGCAGCTGGATAGCAGGGTGACCATTTTCTTATCATGATATTTGACCACATGGAGAGCAGCACTGGTGTCCTTTGGGTCATCTTCACATGGCGTGATGTTTGCCTTCATCTGCAGAGCCTGACCCTTAGGTATCTTCTGTTCTCCAAGCTGCCTGGGCAAACCTCGCCTGTCCTTGCGGATGGTACCAGTGAGAGTTGTGCCTTTTTCTCTCAGATCAGTAAACAGATCAACAGATGAAAAAAAACTGTCAATAAAAATAGTGTGTCCCTTCCCATGAAAATCCTCTGACAGTCGTTTGACGACATTCGGCCCATGGTCTTTCTCTCTTTTATCCCCCTTTCTTCCAGAATAAATTTCGAAGCGACTGACATAAGATGAATCACTCTCACAGCACATGTACATCTTGATGCCGTACCTTATAGGTTTGCTGGGGATGAACTGACGAAATCCAACACGCCCACGCCAAGGCATCATGGACTCATCGATCGCCAGGTTCTGCTTCGGGCTGTAAAGTGAAGCAAACTTCTCTTGCAGCTTGGTGACAAGAGGTCTTATTTTGAACAGCTTATCATGAGCTGGATCATCTCTTGGCAAATTCTGTGTGTTATCATTGAGATGAAATGCCATCAGAATTGCTTCAAAGCGGTTCCTGCTCATAGTGTTGCTGAAGATGGGTGTTTCGATGATGGGGTTTGTGCTCCAGTAACTCTTGATGTCCGGCTTGTCCACCAGGCCCATGGTGAACAACAAACCCAGAAACACTTTCAGCTCCTGGGATGTGAGCTCCTTCCAGTCAGCAAGCAGATTATGAGGCTTGATGGCCTCTCCAAGGCTTGCTTTGTACTGGGCAGCATACAAATTGGTTTGCTGCACCATCTCATCCATCAGGTCTTCACCGACGAACAGATTGAAATACTCCCAAGGAGAGGCATCAGGACTGATATCCACTTGAATACCAGGCTCACCTGTTACACACACACACACACAAAACATTTTTATTTTCAAGAAAGGTAAGTGAAACCATGGTCTGCACTATCAGCACCTGGAACAAAACTATGCGATCATGATGGTGTGTGTGTATGTGTGTGTGTTGTGTACAGTCTGTGTATACTTGCATGTGTGAGTGTGGGTGGGTGAATGTGTGTATGTTTACATCTAAACTCAGCCAAGTGTGATTTGAGTACTGATAATAGACCAGTTCTGCTGTAAAATGCATTATTGTTGACAACAATTTCGGTGTACTGAAACCATTTCATACTGACACGCCCACCTCACACACCCACTTGGACACGTCGGCACACACATCCCACAAAGTGACAAACACACAAATCACATGAAGCTTTGCTTACCTGTGAACTCAGGTGTATGAGGTGGAACATCAATGCCTTCTTCTGTCCAGAGAATGTCAGCCTGCTGCCTTTGAAGCTGGGGTGCACCTCTTCTGGTCGGTCTTGACAACGGACCACGACCACGACCCCTTCTGCTCCCCCCTCTAACATTCACGCCGGTCCCTCGTGAAGTCGATGGCTGTGGTTCTAATTCAAAAGCCACATCAGCCACTTCACTGCCTATTTCTGACGATTCACTGGGCGCATAATCGTCAGAACTCTCCTCAAATTCTTCATGTTCCGATTCGCTATCTGAATCGAGAACAACTTCATCTTCACGAACTTTGGGGGTCGAGAAACTCGCTTCGACATCTTCTTCGGCGATCAAACTACGTCGAACAAACGTAAACACGTTGCAGAGTGATCTCCCTTCACAGCTCATTACTATTCATGAGCTAATGGGTGGTTATCTGCACAGCAGAGGTACAGAACTGAAAGTACCTAGTGGAAACGAGAGTCTCTCGTTTGCGGTCTGCCGTGACGTCATACGGAAAACGAGAAACTCTCGTTTGCGGTACAAAATGTGTTAACCAATGAAGAGGTAGCCAGATGATCTAGCATCAGCAGTACTGTTAAGAAAGTGAAGAAGAAGTAAGACTGCTAGGCACTGTCTTCAAAACAGACATGGCCAGACACCCTACCAACATTCCAGCATGAGTACCACCTTGGGGAGAGGGGAAGAAGGGTCGGCCAACAGGAGCCTTGCCAGTGCAAAACAATCATGTATATGTAAGGGGCTTATGTCATGATAGGCATCTTGCCAGTGCAAAACGATCATGTATATGTATGGGGCTTATGTCATGATAGGCATCTTGCCAGTGCAAAACAATCATGTATATGTAAGGGACTTATGTCATGATAGGCATCTTGCCAGTGCAAAACAATCATGTATATGTAAGGGGCTTATGTCATGATAGGCATCTTGCCAGTGCAAAACGATCATGTATATGTATGGGACTTATGTCATGATAGGCATCTTGCCAGTGCAAAACTATCATGTATAAAATGGGGCTTATGTCGTGATAGGCATCTTGCCAGTGCAAAATGATCATGTGTATGTAAGGGGCTTATGTTGTGATAGGCATCTTGCCAGTGCAAAACGATCATGTATAAAATGGGGCTTATGTTGTGATAGGCATCTTGCCAGTGCAAAAACGATCATGTGTATGTAAGGGACTTATGTCGTGATAGGCATCTTGCCAGTGCAAAATGATCATGTATAAAATGGGGCTTATGTCGTGATAGGCATCTTGCCAGTGCAAAATGATCATGTGTATGTATGGGGCTTATGTTGTGATTATTTCGTCTCTAATTCATCAAATGGCAATCTTTGGCATCAATGCTTATGGAATTTATTCTGAGCACAGAGATGTCATCTTAACAAACTGAAACTGGAGATGTACAATTCAGCAAGAGAAGAAAGAAGTCTGGAAGACATGGAATGAACCATCTTGACTCGCTGAAAACCATCGTGGCTGGAGTACATTGGCAGACACCTTATGCTCTACTAGGATTTAGTGAGCATAGGCAGAAAAAGTAAAGCATGAAAACACCATTTCAGTAATGTGACATCCAAAGACATAAAAGCTTAAGTTGCTGAAAAACTTATTTCTACACAATGACAGCATTCCCACCTTTCCCTCCAACAGGTCCAGCCTACCTATTAACAACAATAATAAAAAGCTATGAACAGAGATTTCAAATAGTTTTCACTGGGGCCATACTATTCTCACATAGTGAGGTGGTCATTAATAAGACTAATAAAAATAATTTCATTTATGTAGTTTCAATAATTTCACTGATACAAAGCGAATGATTCATGTCAAAGTATGCTTGTTGCATTTGACTGTACCAGGACATTATCAAACACCAAACAACAGACAATACAACAAGAGATGAAAATAAGGAATTTACTCAATGAAGTTTTGTTGGATGCAGTTTTCCTAAACTGTAATTTTCATGTAAGAGCCTGTTGGATGCATTCATCCATAAGATATTTAAGAACTTTTTCTTGTGTGTACTGACATCAACAGGAACAAAACCTGTTCCTGGAACCCTAGTACAGTTTTGGAGCAGTTCCTTCCCTTTGACTACGGCTATAGCATTCAACAGCATTTTTATACAAGTCTGAAGTTAACCACTGCAACCAAGTTTCCAGAATCACATGCTTTTCAACAGTGACTAAAAAGTGAAAGTTTCACAGTGTAGTATGGATGTGTGGCTGGTCTTCCGTTTTCCCATCACCAGTATTCCCAGTGTAATAGAAAAATTGAGCACATGTGGTCCTGCACCAGTGTGGAAGGATAACATGTAACGGAAGTGAATTACAGTGTGCCAGGGAAATTTTTGTTTTTCAGCCTATGCATATCTTTTTTGATTACTTATTACAATAATGTTGTCAGGTATATTCACTCTGGGTAAAATTATTTTAAATGTTCATTTCTTCTTTTTTTGTATGTGCCGTTTGTGGTTGACTTGTGATAGTTTTCCCCAGTTTGTCAAAATTGTGCAATTTGAAGGAAAGCTTGCACCCCTTAGACTGTGATTACACCGCGTTAAAGGGAGATCTTAATTCAAACCCCCCTTTCAGTAAACACACTTACCAAATCTTACAAGTGCATAAGCTCAGCTAAAGCAAAAGACAATACTGCAAAACTGCAAAAGCTGCGTCCCTTAGACTGCAATTCCACAGAGTTATGAAAGAATAACAAAAGGGAAAACAAAATAACAAGAATGAATACAACTACAAATCTTCACACATACACCCAACACATGAACGCATGCACACGTAAGCGCGCGCACGCACGCACACACAGGATGACAAGCCAGTGTACGCTCAGTCTCTTAGGCATGGAACTTTTCAGCCAAATCTCATCCTACCTCAGTCACGTGCATGTGCATGCGCGCACACACACACACACACACACATGCACCCGCACACACACCCGCGCGCGCACACACACAAAGCTAGAGTACTTTGTATTTTTGCACAGACAGGGTAGTAACAATTACCTTTAATGTCCCTGTGGACAATACTGTTCTCATGCAGGTGGTTGACAGCCAGGACTATCTCTCGTGTGTAGCGACGGATCAGGTATTCAGGCAACCCCATCTTGGCTGCTTCCTCAATGGTGCCAGTATCACAGTATTCCATGAACATCAACATTTCGTCCTGTAAACATCATCAACACACTTGTCAACAAAATGAATGTTTGTCTGGCAATTCAAAAATGTCACTGTCCACCATGCCATTCAAAAGACTTTCCTTTGAGGATGACAGAAACATATATCAAATTCATGCAGTCTATACGACACATGACCATCCAAGGGCTAAATAACACAAGCCACAGGAGACAATCAGGTATCCAGCAGACCATGGGTGTGAGCAGAGACAGTGAGACTGAGTGAAAAAAACTGAGACACAGAGACATGCAGACCAAGTGAAAAACCTGAGATGTAGAGACATGTACATCTGCACAGTATAGAAGCGTGTTCAGTGGATGAAATACAGCAATTCTAGCAAAAGCTCACCCAGCAGGAGGATTACTGATTGGCTGTATTAGAATGAGACCCGTGGAAGTCAATGACTACAATTCTGGCCAAGACAGAGAACTGAGCTGGCTAGGACAGTAATTGTTAGGTCAAAACTGTAACTGTGCACGAAGTTAAGTAGCCTACAAAAGATTACTTTAATTCTTTCCCCTGACTTCTTATTTTCATCTTTTCTTTATTGCTGTTGTTTTACTGACTTCTATCTTGTTTCCTTTACCTGTACTCTTATTCGTCAAAGTATCCTCAATACACTGTGATGTCTTAAAACAATTTTTTTTTTGCATATGTGTGTGTGTGTGTGTGTGCGTGCGTGCGTGCGTACACAAGCATATTTGTGGAGGGGGAAGGGAATGACACATGTGCATATATATTACATTTCTGTGCATGTACAAGTGTTGGCATATGTACAGCATGTGGGGCCATACAGGTTCATTGGCAGTTGTTGTGGTGTGCAGTGTGTGTGTGTGTGTGTGTGTGTGTGTGTGTGTGTGTGTGTGTGTGTGTGTGTGTGTGTGTGTGTGTGTGTGTGTTGTGTGTGTGTGTGTGTGTGTGTGTGTGTGTGTGTGTGTGTGTGTGTGTGTGTGTGTGTTGTGTGTGTGTGTGTTTGTGTGTGTGTGTGTGTGTGTTGTGTGTGTGTGTTGTGTGTGTGTGTGTGTTGTGTTGTGTGTGTGTGTGTGTGTGTGTGTGTGTGTGTGTGTGTGTGTGTGTGTGTGTGTTGTGTGTGTGTGTGTGTGTGTGTGTGTGTGGCGCGCACGTGCACGTGCACGCGCGCGCACGCGAGTGTATGTGTGCGTGTGTGTGCGTGCGTGCGTGTGTGCGCGCACGCAAGACTTTTGTGTGTGTGTGTGTGCACACGCGCGCATGAATATATGTCTGTGTACGAATGTACCCAGGTGCATCATGCTAACTTTATCTCCTTGCCCATATACAGCAACATACAAGGTTCCCATCATCAGCCACTAATACTATGCTATTGTTTACTGATCTTCATTTCTTCATTCCATTTCTCCCTCACTCTGTAAACTACAGCTTCCTTGTCATTATTTCTTTCTGTCTATAAAGTATAGTCTCATCGTCAGTCTCTCTCTTTCCCTTGTTCTCATTTTCTCTCTCACCCATTCAAATTGCCCAGCGTCTTTACTTTTTCTTTCTTTTGCCCCTTCTCCCCCTCTTTCTCCTTCCACCTCTCTCTCCACTCTTTTCCTCTCCTCTTCCCCCTTTGCTCTTGTTCACTCTCTCTCCTACTCAATTCATCACTCTCTCTCTCTCTCCCCCTCTCTCTCTCTGCACTGACCTTGTGGACCTCTACACCATAGTATTTGACCAGATTGGGATGCTGGATGCCTTCAAAGATCTTGATCTCATCGCACATTTCACGAAGTTGCTGCAGGTCATTCGGCTGAAACTTCATCTGCGAGGCAAAGACAAACTACAAGCATGAAGTCAAAATCCACTTCTTCCCATATTCCCTTCTTTCTGTGAACTTTCATATGATACTTAGCAGAGGTGTAACAAGACATGAGAACTAAAAACTTCATCTGAAGAGATAAAAAGAAACTAAATACATACTCAATAATCTATTTTATCTTGTCCTTTGATAGTCCTGTACTGTGACATTTTACATTCTTTGTAAAGTTCATTTGCAGAGTCAAAGAGAAATCACATGCATGTTCAAAATCTGTTTGAACTTGTCCTTTGATATCTCTTACTACAACATTTTATATTCTTTGCACTGTCGTTTCACAGCTTCTTAGTCCAAACTTTTATGTAGTAGTTTGCAAAAATTACACTATGGACATGAACTAAAAGTATCAAAAGTAATGAAGAAAAATAAGTATTTTTCATAAAACAGTTAAACCTTAATAAGACTTTTTCATTAACACACAGGAACTGACAATTCCCTTTTGAAGCTAACTTACAGCAAACATTTCAGTAAAATCATCACTATTCATTGAAGTGATTTTAACTTAATTAAGTCAGTGTGTTTGTTTGGTTTCCATTCTTTACTGGCCTGCTGACATAAGTGAAACATAGAATCACTGTAAAACATTTTTTTTTGTGCGTCTTCATGTGCATTAACATGCACAGAATGACTGACCTCTTTGAGGGCCATCAGTTCACCAGTGCTCATGTTGACCGCTGTGTACACTTTACCAAACTGGCCCTCGCCTGCAAACACACACACATATGACCATATGACAAATAACAAATAATGTGGTACACTGTCCTACTAAATACTGTGGTACAGAGCCCTATTTCAATGAAACTTATTTCTCAGCAACGCATATTTACTAAATAAGTGTTCAACCATTTTGAATTTGGATACCTCTCGTTGCCTGACAGCAGAATGGAAATATTGGTTCATGATGTCTCATACTGCCCCACATAAGCTGGTACTTTCCATCACAAACTGATCTTTCCTCTCTTAAAATGCAGAGTCAGAATATCCATCAGCCAATTCAAGATGAATTTTCAAAACAGGGGTTATAGTGAGACATGGAATACACCTTCTGTATCATGCGCTGTATAGAAAACATCAAATAACCCATGCTTTGTGTGTAGAACCGCATGTTCTTCGTGAGACTTTTGTGAAACACCGTATCATCCTTTGTTACACATCACTAACTACGGCTAACTATGGCTGCATTGGCATGTTAAAGAAAATGTCTAATAATTTTAAGTAAGCAAAGAGAGTTTGTTTCTCACCGTGACTATATAATTTGTAAGAAAACTTCAAAAACTAGGAGCTGTTTTACATCTGACATTGCAAAAAGAATGGATTCACACACACACACACACACACACACACACACACACACACACACACACACACACACACACACACACACACAACACACACACACATCATGTAACATCACATAAACATGCATGTTAATAGAGTCAAAGCAACAAAATTAAACACTGTCCGTATATACACTAAAATCAATTATCATAGCCTTAAAAAATTTTAACATCATATGCATTTACCTGATAATTCTGAAATCACATTCACTATCACAAAAACACACACACACATGCATATGAACAGACAGACACACAGATAAAGAATTTCCAATATGTGCCAAGATGAGCTGCATAGTATTACCAAAATTACACCATCTGGCTGTAACTATGCAAATAACTGAGTTGGGGGGGGCAATACAAGACAAAATATGACAAATAAAAGATAAAACATACACTGGTTTAAAATACATTTTAGGGAGTGTGTGGCAAAATGACAATAAAAGATAAAACATACATGTTTTAAAATACATTAATCAGTTAATGTACTCAATACTGTAATACACGTACAGCATGGGCCAATGCTTTCTTAAAGATATGTTAGTATACTTTTATTTAATACTTTTCAAAAAGACAAACATGTACACTGTGTCCATGTTTCTGTATCTGAGCACATATGTATTATTTAGTACTGTATGCACCTCATCAAGTGACTGACTGCATGTGTGCATGCCTTTGTCAAGCATGGATGCATTAAAAGTGTGAAGTGTGCATGTGTGGATAGTGTGCATACATGCATATTTATATCATTTATGGCAGTACACATTTGTGTGGAGGAAGTGGGAAGGAGGTGTACACTCATGTGTATGCATGCGAAAAGAACACATCATCACACCATCCTTATAGTAAAGTAAGACATAACAGTGGCATTATCAATCCATTTTCCTCACCAATCTTATTTCCACGCTGCCATCGGAAGTTGACCCGTCGCACGTTGATGCGGTAGTCAGGTTCCCGGACTTTGTTGGCTACACGTCCAATGCGACCTTTGTCTCGAAGCTGAGAATCTCTTTGTCTCTCCATGCGAAGAATCTCCTCATGAATGTGTTCACGGCGATATGCAGGCAACTGCACTTCACCTACAGACGCTGTGTACAGCCAGAAACATTTATTCTATTTTGGTTCAAGTTCCCTTTTAGACAACTGAGAAGGATAGAAAGATGATTCATCAATGAGTCACCTACATTTACTGTTGTGTTTAACAGGTACAAAAGCTGTCAACAAAGAATCCTGGGGCATTTCTAGGTACGGTTGTTGTTGTTACTGTTATTGTTGTTTAAAGCCCAGCTGACTGTGTAGAGCATATCAGGGCTATAACTGCTTCAAAACATACAAAAATTCAACAGGGAAAAACCAAAAAGAAAAGAAAAATTAAGTACACATATCAATGCATTCGTGCACATAATCTAAGGACATGCCCTGGCGTTGACCACTCCATCCAATTTATTGCACGGGATTTAAAAACACACCCGAATAAGGACACCACAACATATATAAAACCAGGCCATAAATTACCTAAAATTGCTTCCGCATATCTCACCGCCCTATAGCCAAAAATGCACTTATTACAGTACCCAATTATCAATCCTAAGAAAAAATATGTAAGATTTTATCAAACACATACGGGTGAATGGACCAGCAAGGTAGAAAATGATAGGTACAAATGACAGAAAGCAAAGAGACAAGGCAGACACACAAAGAGAGTGACAGAAAAAAAGAAATTTCTAGCACAAAATTTCCAGAAGGTGGGGATACTATTTATACTGAAAGAGCCCCAGCATCTCCAAGAAGGGTCTAGGTAAGGTAAAGGTAGTCCCATAATCATGGCAAGAGGTTGAAAGAATGTGGAATGACACAGCATTAGGAGGGCAATGCCCATCATCCCTCAGTGCTTTCACCCATTCGAAGCCGGGTGGATGGACCATACGTGACCTCCCACCACCAATTCAGTCTTAACTTGCAGTCAGTCGAACAGCACTAGATGAAAGGTGATGAGCTGAAAAGGTGACTGAGAGTCTATCTAGGGTGTTTTGACTTTATCTCAAAATTAATTTCTGTGGACTATAATCTATCCCCCACAGAAACTTTTTTTCTTGGAAAAAATATCATTAATCAATTTAAAATGGTATGTTAATGCACTGATCATAGCAGAAAGAATGCAATTTCTTACCAGAAGTACCTATTTTTGTCTCTTACTGCGAACAGTAACCTGTACAGAACCCCCAATGTAATATACTGACAGAAAGCTCTTTGGTGCACCTTTCGGATAATGACAGCTAAAATCAGAAACAAACCGGGTCAAAGCCACCAAATAAAGAAATTCAAGGAAAATGTGTGGGAGAGTACATAAAAAACGTTTTCTCAAAATGGCCGTCATACGTCTTAAAACTAAACATACATAACGTTTACATTTTTTTGAGTACAAGCTTGATTCAAGTATCACAATAATCAGCAGAATGTACACTTTCCAGTGATATCTGTATCTCAAAATACCCAAATGCTAGTTAAAACTGATTTCGTGCTGGGAGGTCACATATACAAAAAACATTGTGTCAGGGCAGCCAGACTGGATGTTGAAAGCTCTACCTCTACACCAACCAAATATTCAGTTCACAGATCCAGTCCTTAAGACTCAGAATAATGAACACAAAACTTACATGAGCACTATCATGTACATAAAAACAGACTGTTGAGAAAGAACATTTACTAAGCAGACTGGTCTCCTCTCTGCAACAGCCCCTGTGTTGCTGGTGTACTGTTTGGAGACTATCAGATGTGTGTATCCCACATTTACAAACCAACACATAAATGTGTATGGTACATGCAAGAGATGAGGTGAAGGGTGGTATCTGGAAATATGGGGAAGTGGTGATACATGCTTCATCATTATTGTGTGGCTACAAAACTGCAGACAGAAATAGAAAATAAACAATCACTAAGATTACAAACAGAGAAACAGACAACAGACAATAAGTAAAATTACAGAGAAATAGACAATAGACAACCACTAGGATTACAAACAAAGAAACAGACAACAGACAATGAGTAAAATTACAGAGAAACAGACAATAGACAACCACTAGGATTACACAGAGAAACAGACAATAGACAATGAGTAAAATTACAGAGAAACAGACAATAGACAACCACTAGGATTACAAACAGAGAAACAGACAACAGACAATAAGTAAAATTACAGAGAAACAGACAATAGACAACCACTAGGATTACAAACAAAGAAACAGACAACAGACAATGAGTAAAATTACAGAGAAACAGACAATAGACAACAACTAGGATTACAAACAGAGAAACAGACAATAGACAGTAAGTAAAATTACACAGAAACAGACAATAGACAACCACTAGGATTACAAACAGAGAAACAGACAACAGACAATGAGTAAAATTACAGAGAAACAGACAATAGACAACCACTAGGATTACAAACAGAGAAACAGACAATAGACAATGAGTAAGATTACATGCACAGAATGCAGTTCTCAAGAAATGACAATGACAATGAAAATGACACGTTATTTTCCAATGGTGGAAGTTAAATCAGACACAGGAGGAGGTAACTGTTAAAAGAACAAAACTGACGCGATTCATGCTGCAACAGGTTTTTCATCAGAGATAATGTCATTCCTTATAACACTGGCCAGATATAATCAATGTCTTGCCTGGTGTTGACACTCAGCAAGAAAATAACTTGGAAATAAATACTGTTCACATTATTTCAGCAAATGACATGAATGACTTCAATTCTACAGCTGTCTTCTGTTTAATCTCATCATCCCCCCCCCCCCCCCCCCCCCAAAAAATATGGGAATTTGTTTTAAAGAAACACGGAGATAATCATATCTTAATTCATAAGCGTGTGTGTGCTTGTGCATGTGCATGTGTGTGTGCACACGACAAGAGTGTGTATGAGTGCCTCTGTGTCTGCACAAGCATACATCTGTACCCATTTGTGTACAGGAGATGCTTACAGAAAATGATTTGTGCACATATATATATATACAAATTGTATAGTACTTAGTAGCACACACACACACACACACACACACACACACACACACACACACACACACACACACACACACACACACCCCACACACACACACACAGAGTAAAATAGAAAAACTCAAAAACGTACAACCAAACATGAAGAGGATTTTTCGTTTCAAAACAACAAATGATACCGCTTAAGATGAAATTAATATTTTTACAAACCACATGCTATCAAGTCAGTCTTACAAAACACCAAATAGAAGAACTATTCATCAATACTGTAAAACCTGATGCTCGCGGTCTCTGTTTGATGACAGATCAATTACCTGTTACTGTAAGTACAAAGCCTTAGAAGTTAGAAGCAACAGCTACAAAACGAATTTCTGTGAAGGCAACATACAACAAAACAAAATCCTGTGAAGGCCACATACATTCAACTAAAAAATAAACAAAGAAAGACCCTAAAAATAAAAGCTAAACTATTTCAAACTTGAAGAGCAAAAGCAATACACACTACTTGAAGCTTAAACTAAAGCAAACTGAATTTTTTAAGGGCTACATTAATATTTCAAACTTACGAGCAAAAGCAAAGTAGACTGTTCACAGATTCAAAGCTTAAACAAGAAAAGCACAGAGAGTCTAAGAAAAGGAACTACATGTACAGGAATTCAAATTACACACACACATACACTAACAATTTTGAACTGAAAAGTGAAAAAGGTGTACTGAGTACTGGCCACACGACCAGAGCACCTATCATGGTCGTCTGCATTTTCAGTGGTCATAACTGCTGGATGTTTTCATGTGTCCATAAACCAGACACTGAAATGACTCACAGGATTTTTAACGTGAAACTTTATACTCTGCGCTTAACATTCAAAGGGGGTTAATCTTTTGACTCCCGCAGCCTGTCCATCAGCATCCTGCATTGTCAACCATGCAAGCAAAGCAAAAGGTTAACCCTTTGACTGTATCACCCTATCCACCAGCTTCCTGCAGGAAACTGGTGGATAGGGTGAGGCAGTCAAAGGGTTAAGTTTTTGCAATTGGTGGATATGGTGTGTGAGTCAAAGGATTAATGAGCACTGATAGCAGGTCTGCACACATGTTAATCTGGGAGATCAGAAAAATTGTCACTATCATCCCATCAGAGGGAGTTGTCTAGGAAGACCACACCCACAACTTTCCAACCGCTTGACTACTGCACTCGTCAACTAATTTTAGTGTAGTTTCATGTATTTTCAACAAATCTGAATGAATTCTTGTGTATTGTTGCAGAACTGCTGGACTGATTCAGCAGTGTGCAAAGGCTAAAATTAAATGGGCAACGTGATAATTTTAGGCTGGAGTAAGGACAGTCATTTTGAATGTAATCTGTGACACCACGTTTAATTTACCCCTTTACCGCCCAAGCGCACAGCTTTTATGGGCTCAAGTGTGCTCATTGCAGGCCATTCACTCGGAGGCTCTCCAGGCTTGTTAATTCCACTCATAGGAGCGATATGACTAAAGGGAAACAACTGTGTTTGAATTTAAATGAAACAAACTTGGCTGCACAATGTCCTTCCTCATCAAAATGAAGTCTGGCCTTCTTCCCCCACCCCCCCCCCCCCACCCCCAAACAGTTGAACAGTCCCTTCTTGACATGTCTGAAAAGCCTTGTCATTCACACAAAGAACTTTTATAGCTGTGGAAGCACGAAAGCGATTCTAAAACATCTGATACGTAAATGTGCAACATATTCAGCTACACTCTTGATAGCGAAATCTACACTAGAGGTAGTGCACTAGTTTTTTTCCCCTCTTTGGCATACAGTGTGCAAATACCTGGAGCAATGTAAGGGTAAAATTGAGCAAAGCAAAATTGAAAAAACAACAACCTCACACTCATATCAACACTTGTTTACAGGTTAAAAACAACTCTGCTGAGCAAATATCTGAAAATGTTTCTAAGCTTCTGATCGCACTAATCTCGGTCAATTCTGTTGATCTGAAAAATTAGTTCAAGCAACCTTTTCATTGTCTGGATCATTCATAACAATTCACAAAAAAAGCCTTAAACTTATCCAAAGCTCAAGTTCTGCCAGGCTGCGTAACTGCATCTGCTTGGAATGAACCATCTAAAAACGGTAAAACAAACATTGCATTGACCAAAAAGAAAGAAAAACCAAATTTCTTGGATACCATTTTAAAGAAGTTTACAAGAATTTCCCCTGTAGTTTTGAAAACCGATTCATTTTTGTGTATTTCCGGATCCTATTCACTTATACACTGGCAGTCAGTTTGATTAAGATTTCTTCTTACTTTACGACTGTGTTCTATTCGTACTTCATGACTGCAGTCTATATGTACTTTATGGCTGTGTTCTATTCGTACTTTACGACAGCATTTTCTTCATACTTTACGACTGTGTATGACTGTGTTCTATTCGCACTTTACGACTGCGTTCTATTCGTACTTTACAACTGTGTTCTATTTGTACTTTACGACTGTGTTCTATTCGTACTTTACGACTGCGTTCTATTCGTACTTTACGACTGTGTTCTATTCATACTTTACGACAGCATTCTATTCATATTACAAGTACTCCAGAGAGGATCTACCCAGAACCACAGCGCAGTTTTAGAACAGACAGATCAACCATCAATCAATATGATCTTCTCCATCAGGTAGCTGCAGGAAAAATGAAGGGAAGAGAGGAAAGCGCTCTTTATGATCTTTACTGATCTAACAAAGGCCTTCAACCATGGCAGCAGGGATGGTTTCTTCAAGATCCTCCCCAGGACTGGATATCCACCTTGGTTCCTGAGCATCATCATTCTCTTTCACAAAGATATGGTCTTCCATGGCTCAACATCAGATACTTCTGACATTCGTAGCGGAGTGAAACAGGGCTGTGTCCTTGCACCCATCCTGTCTGTGATATTTACTCTGCGCTACAGAAGCACGCTTTTGAATCTGCTCCAGAAGGGATCTACCTCCGAATAATGTTGGAGGAAAGCTTTTCAATATTTCCAGGCTAAAAGCAAAGTACAAAAGTTCATCGATAACTTTGCAAGATATTCTCTTCGTAGACGACGCAAACACTGCTACTCACTTGAAACAAGACCTTCAGGACTCATATGTCATTTCAGCAACACCTGCTGAGACTTTGGTCTCACTATCAGCAAAAAATGTCCATCATGGAGCAAAATGTGGACCCTCTACCTGACATCAACATAGACAACTACAAGTTAGATGTTGTCCACAACTTAGTGTTCCTAGGCTTAACCATCTTTTACTCTCTCTCTCTTGATGCTGAGCTCAACAAGCGCATAGAAAAGGCAGCCACTACTATGTCTAGGCTGAAAAAGAGAGTATGGGACAACAATAAGCTGACCATGAGTAACAAGATACAGGCCTACATAGCTACAAAGCATGCGTCATGAGCATTTTTCTGTATGGAAGCCAGACCTAGTCTCTATGTGCCTCAAAGGAATGGAAATTCAAAGCTTTCCATATTCATTGCCTCCAACACATCCTGAACATCACCCAGCAGAAGAAAGTCAGCAATGAAACTGTCTTAATTAAAGAGATCTGGAATCCCCAGTTTGTGTACCATTTTGAAACAGAGGCACATGCGCTGATGCGGCCACACTGTATGAACAGAGGAAGGCAGAATCCCCAAGGACCTCTTCTATGGAGAGTTAACCAAGGAAAAATGCCCAACAGAAAGACCCCATCTATGCTACAAGGATGTGAAAATGAGAGACCTGCAGGCCCTGGGCACTGACCTGAGGTCATGGGAAGTCGCTGTCTCAGACAGAATGCATTAGAGGCCTTTCTTTCTTCGAAGAGATGCTTATGCAACAGTCCATGGCAAAGCAGGAGAAAAGAAAGGTTTGCAACCAAGCAGTGTCATGTTTATCTCTCACACCTGTGGAAGGGACAGTTACTTCCAAATACGCTTGTCCTGCCACACGCAATGCTGACCAGATCAAGACATACACGACATCCAGACTGCACCCCCATAGTGTTTCAATACTGACAGATGCCAACACTGTTTCAGTATCAAGTGTCTCTGTATTTTTTATTTTCAATTACATCATTTTTGTATGATGTTACGTTTTATGTCCAATCTTCATTTTGGTCTTGAGACTGTATTTAAGCTCTGCTAAACGTAATGTCATGGAAGTTGAGTACATTTATTTCTATCAAGTTTTGTGTAGTTATTCTGTTTTTTGTTACGCTTGACACAGGCCAGTTAGCTGAAAATTTGTGCTTGTCTTGTCTTGTTTTGTCTTGTCTTGATACATCAAATAAATGTTCTGATTCATTTTCGTGTATTTCTCTGGTTCCTAAATGTAGTTTTGTTTGATCTGTAATCATTATGTTTGTGTGAATGTTGGTGTATGCGAGCATTCTATATGAGCACATTTTGTGTGCATGCATACATGCATGTGTGCACATGAGTGAAACCATGCATGAATGTGTGTTGTTTAACTCCAATACAACTTTATAGACTTAGGCTAACAAGACAGAACAAGAGAACACAAAGGTTGTATACGTGTACATATATGCAAGCTCACACAACAAAAGGGAAGAAGAGGGGGACAAAATGCAAACCTCTATGCCTGGGATGATGAATATCCAGGATTAGACCACCATCAGTTCCATCATGAATGCTGACTTCGCTGTGTGATTCTGGCATCAAACGTCGCACACCTAGTGAGGGAACACACACAAGTATACACACACTGCTCTTACACAAAGGTCTATACCGACCTCATGTACAAGACACTGGGCAGCCAACACAATGACAAGTTAACTCATGCATACACTCTGTGAAGAACCATGGGCTTGCAGCACTGTCCATCAAGGTATAAGACGTCACAAATTTTATTCAGAAATGGAATGAGATGTGGTGGCCTTGCATATCCCTCTTTTGTGGATAGAATGTATGTATTTCATGATGAAATTTCCTTTATAATTAAAGTTACAAAGATGCAAACAATACAGCAGTGATGAACAATATCTACTTTCACTGTTTATATAGATGCCATGCAGGTCTATACTGACCACAAACAAACAAAAGTTGAGATAAATATTGAAAGGCAGGATCATGATCTATAACTACACAACAGTTTTATCTTCTCTGCATTATTACAAGATAGAGTACAAGAAATAGTGTGAAATTCACGAAAATCACCAAAGAAGAATCATATACGACTATAACCAAGTTCAATCCTTTCCTACTCTCCTTCATCTATAAGATGCAATCAACTTTTCTCTCTCTCCTTGCCTTCATAAAACATTTACAATAAGAATCACATAAACAATTATGTCTCTATAGAGAAATGTATACTCCATAATCTCTTTCCAAAACACAGCAACCAACTGAAAAAGACATACACAAATAATATCAGTACAGACTAGACAAGCCTCAACACCCCAGCGCCCCCACCCCTGCCCCAACATCTCTCCCCACCAACACCAGCACTGCTGAACAACTTCAGTTCTCCTTTCTGTGAGACATGGCACAATGACTACTACAAAACCATACGCTTTATCATCTTATAAATCACCCCCTTTCCCCCCTCCTCCAGTCAAAACATTTGTTAAAATAACTGTCATGCTGTTATCAGTTTGACCTTTGGCATGCTGGAAAGCATGGCTCAGAACTGTTTTCATTTTGTCCTTCAAAGAAAAATGCTGAGGACTAATTCTAATAGCCATCATTCATCTACCTACTTCTCTTTAGCCTACCATGACCTTGCAATACACTTGTTCCAGTCATGCAAATATAGCCATACTGAACAACTGATTTAGCATTTCCTCACAACTTGTTCAAAAGCAGCATGAGTAACAGATGAAATCAGATAATAGAAAAGAAAAAGAAAAGAAAAATATATATATATATTCATATGCATAATGGAAGTGCAACGATTCAAGTGCTGATCTGTTATCTGTTGCTAAGAATAAAGAATACATCATCATCAAAACAGAAACAACTGTACATCATATAACATGGTACATTTTATACTTCCAGCCATCACTGCTCTGCCAAAATACCACAAAGCATATGAATTCTGGCAGCTTTACAGTAAAAAACAAAAACCAAAGTTCTTCAACCACACATGCAAAATACATAAACAACCAAATAAACACATACATAAATAAAAGCAATTACCTTTAAACCATAAACTGTTTTACATCTAGCAAAAATATCTGAGCAAATTCAGCTAAGAAATATTTGGTTTAAAAATGATTCAAGCAAGTTTCAGAAACAGCCCAATTCAAAAAAGAAAAATAAATCATGAAGCACTAGCCCAAATTGCCCAAAAGGAATGTATAAAATGCTTACAGAAAAACAACATAAATTTACATTCAAATGAACTCCAGCATCAAGCAAAAACAAACTCCAATATAAACAACCCACTGCCTTTCACAGAATGTTTTTCTTATGCGAATCATGCAGAACATCCTGTAGACAACTGGTATATTCACTTTTTAATGTCAATGACGTAACTATTTTCTTACATGTTTAAAGTTCGTTAATAAGGTGACCCTAAAGATAGTATCTCAGTTCTCACACAGCAAAGCAACATCAACAGACCTCTTACAGCATATCTTTTTTTTACAGCAAAATCAAAATAATCAAAATCATTTGAACGAGTTAATGACATTGTTCTAAACTGTTCTCAACCACAAATCCTGCAATGTCCAAGTAAAGGTTATTGTGCTTTTTACTCAGTCATAACTGTTCTCAAACATGATACACACTGATACCAGTCCCATTTTCACTCAGTCTTTTCAGCACTATGTCATATCAAACCATTATGAAAATACAAAACATACCAAAAGCAACACAACAGGTACACTGCAATACCAATTCTCCACACAAAACCCATACCAACTACTTGTTAATATGGCTATAAATTAAATGTTATAGTAAAACTGGTAACATATTTCATTAATATGACTGACACACAAAAACAAAACAAAACAAACAAAAATGACTGTTGCGTTTTCTAGATGATGCACCAGCATGCTGTTGTTTGGATGAATTTTTGTTGCATTGTTTTCAGTTCTGCTTTGTTTTCCCATGTTAATCCAGTTAAATATTTAACCTGAAATCATACAACTTAGACACAACACAGACAACACACACAACTTGAACACACAACACACAACTACAAACACAACACACACACAAAACTTAACACACACATACACACATTTGAAAAACACAACACACACACAACACACAGCAATACACAATACCTACCACACCACACACACACACACCCTTAAATGTCAATGAAAACAAAGTTATCTTTTTTCCTTTTCGCATTTTCCCTCCTGCGTCTGTGCGATGTTAAAAAACTGTTCACATCAATCCACACCAACGCATTTCTGAACTGCTGTGATGCCGACAAAATTTAAAGTTGTATACATTTTTTGCAGTGCTGATTGTTTTAGCTGTCTACAAACATCTAAACATACGCATACTGGTACTGCTGCAATGCCGACTACAGGCTGTACACTTCCAAACTCACTTTTGCAATGATGTACCATTAAAAAAAAATGGGGCAGGGGGATGGGGAGGTCATATGCACTTATTTAAATGTACATGTTTTTTGTTATCTATGATGCTTAAAATTGAACAGACATGTATTCAAACTGTTGCCTTAATTTCCTGTTGATCAATGATCAAATGTCAAAAAAATTAACCAATTATGCTGACCTGAACTCAAAATGTGAGAAAGATTCCCCAATAAAAAGGCCACGTAATCCTCACAAACTGTTTATTGTCGATATTGTTGCTGTTTATTAACACTCAAAATCCTACCCACACACCTGAATTTTCAAAAACCATGCCCTGTAAACAGACCTAAAAGCAAAAATTGATGATTTTAACCTCAACCTGAATGGACCCAGTTCATTCCCATTATATCTACTAAAATGAAGAGAAGGATGAAATCAAAATGAATGGTGTCACTCCTTTCCCATCAAGACATGATTCCTTTTTCCCTTACCCATTTAACCCTTTCACATTTGCACTGCTAGATGTAAAGCTAGCTCCTAGTATTCGCATTCGAATGTAGCACAGCGTCAGTTCAAAGTCTTTCAGTAGTGAATGGAAAGTTCCTTGCATCCCAGAATGCTCGTACTATTTTTAGAACATTCAACGCGAGACTGACCAAGATTCTAACCACACGCGCGATAAGACAGCAAGGCCAGTAGTGATGGAAATTCCCCACACATGTGCCGGAAAAGGTCGGGCGGTCTCAACCGCTACGAACGAATCGGCACATTCTTCCGCAGGGCGGTTATCGGCTTTGTGAACAGCTAAGGGTTAAAAGAAAATGAGAATTTCACCTATGAAATTACACGTCAACAATAACACAACAGAAGACATGATTCACATCTTCTCTTTCACACACACACACACCCACACACACCCACACCCACACACACATACACACACACACACACACACACACACCAGATACACATACACACACTCACGTATATCAGGCTGGGGACTAGGGGTGGAGGGGGTGGAGAGACCAGAGGCAGGTAGATGGCCACTGGCACTGGCACTGGCACTGTCACTGGCAACAGACCGAGACGATGTTGAGCGATGAACTTTCACTGTCTGCTCTGGCCAAGACACATAGCGCTGTATGGATTGTCGAGGCTCCAGCTTGGACACCATAGAAATGCCTGGGACAAGTTCAAGAATTACTGTTATTGTTAATTTATTGAAAGCCCAGCCAACTGCGCACAGCATATCAAGGCTATAATGCCTCACTGGGGAAAAAACCTGGAAAAGAAAATCAAATACACCTATCAATGCATTTACACACATAATCTAAGGATATATGCCCCCAGTATTGACCACTCTGTCCAATTTATCACCACGTGCTCACCCTGTCCCAATTTTTCACCATGTGCTTACCCCCCCCCCCCCCCAAAAAAAAAACAACAACAAAACAAAAGACCTGAACATAGATTTAAACATAACTATAAAAATATTTAAAGATACAGAAAAAATGGGCCTAAATTACCTAAAATAGCTTTCGCACATCTCATTTCCTTAGAGCCACAAACGCGCTGAATATATATACCCAATTAATAATCCCAAGAGAAAGTATTTAAAGCTTTATAGAAAACACAGGCAAATGGACCAGCAAAGCAAGAAATATTAGGAGTTGATAGACAGCAAAGGAGCAAGGCAGAAACAAAGAGAGTGATAGATAAGAGGACATTTCTGGTACCTTATTTCCAGAGGGATATTATTTTTTCTGAAAGAGTCCCTAGCTTACCCACAGAGTGAGTTCAGGAATGAAACTTTAATCTTTTCTCAAATCACCGTTTGAATCTTCATCATCCACAATGCTAGGTTCATCCATGACAATTTTGTTAAGCACTTGGTAAGCAGTGCAAAACTTTTTTAGTGTAATTTCATTTATATTCATATTCATAGTCTTCTGTCACAGTGGATTTACCGTGCAAACTCAGGCTGATCTCTCCTCTTTGACAGCGCATGACCGCAGTGCAGCGCCATCCATTTTTCCTTTCCGTTTTTTTTTTTTGTTTTGTCAAAGATTTCAGAAAGGCCAGAAGGCTTACTGGCCTTCAAGTGGAGGGACCTGGGAAATCAACCTATCTCTAATTTCAAACGAATAAAAGAATGTAACACTAACAGGAAGTTCAGAGAGTAGTTTCCCCCTGAAATTTTTGCCTAGTAAAGTCCTATACTTTCTTCTGCTGTCCTTGGCAAAAGCTACAACTGTGAATGGTAGCCATGATTAACAGTTTGGCCAAAAAACTGTCAACTACAATCAGAAACATGACTTGAAGCGCAAAAGAGTGGGCAGATCCTCCAGATCAGCCAGCAAGGAAATTCCACACAGATGCCATAATTACACTGAAAGCCCTAATGGGTTCTATTGGTGACTGACTGAGATTTAAAACTTTCACTGACCTGTGATTATTCCAATGGCAACTTTGTAACAGCATTTAGGTAAGGGGTCTCTGATTAACAGGCCTCACCCATGTAACTTTCAGGATATTGTTTCAGGTTACTTTGATAGGTCTGTAAAGTTCATAAATGGAACCGTAACTTTTCACATTCAAGACTACACATTTTTGCTTATTTTTCTCCTGAAACAAAACCTTTCCCTCTGAAAAAAAATTACTGCGTTTATAGATCTGTTGTATTCATGAGTAAAACTAGTTAATTTATATTCATGAACAAACTAACAAATTTGGTTTTCTTTCTAATGTCAGAGTTTTCATTATGAACTAACTGGCAACAAAAGGGTTTACAGTAGAAAATGTGTGGTAGCATTGTCCAGACATAAACATACTTAACAAAAAGTGCAGCTCAGCTGCACACAGTATTGTGTGTAGAAAGTTTGCTTCCACATGTGCAAATAATCTCCCTTTCACATATATACAATGCACAATCAACATCACAAAACTTGCATTATATGTATCACAATACCTGCTCCTATTGACCTCTGTTCCATCGTGCCTATCACATGTGTCAAACAGTCACTGATGGTCTGCTTGAATTTCTGAAACATTCAAACAATACCAGAAGACATGTTATTCAAAAACAGATCTTGCCCTCAATCCCATGCTTGTCAAAAAAAAAGAAAAAGAAGACATACAAAAATACAGCAACAACAGTAACAATAACAACAACAATAAATATCTTAATTTTATGGAAACGGGCTTCTGGTTTTTAACCATATACAAAAAAAATTTTTAATCGTAAGGTCTTCTAGAATAGTAGTTGCTATAGAATAACAGTTTTCAACAATATCACAAAGCCATCTTTCCTCATACAATGTGCTGATCATTTGTGTTGGACACCTTTACATGACTGCAGTTTCAGCAAAGTCTGTGCCTTTTGTACACAAGATAACATGTGTAACTGCATATGTGCATATGAGTGCGTGTGTACGATGTGCATGCTATACATGATAGTACATGTATATGCACGTTATCCTTTTATGCAAACAGACCTGTGCAATTTCTTTTTTGTTTGTTTCATGTCTGTTTGTCTGTTCTTTCAAACACTCTCCACACTAATTTACATTTCAAAACACTGTGTGACAAAATCCAAAATGGACTCGAAAGAGAGAAAAATCTTGAATTTCATGGAAATGTTCAGAGGTAAAAGGGAAACACTTGCAACTTGGCCTTGGCCTGCACCACTATTTTCTGATATACTAAGACAGAGGAGCATTGAAGATGAACAGGATTTCAAGAGCAACAGTGGTATATCATTTAACTTTTCGTAAGGGTTATAAGCTCTTGTTTCTTGTTACTGTTTTTTTTTATTCTCTTGGTTGCTTAAATAAACATTCATTTCTTACCTCAAATTCCTCATTGGACAGGTAAGCCAGGAACTTGGGATCACAGACTGAAGTCAGGAAATCTAATCCATGAGTTGCCCACCTGAAAAAAAGCACTTCTACATAAAAAAAATCAAATGTATTCAGTTGCCATAAAAACACAAATCACCAGCCATTTCCACCTGTCCAACATATATTTTGGCACTGCAGACAGAGGTGAAAAGCTTGTAATGTTTCAATATAAATTTCTATGCAATCAGTGTATCCATGTCAACATCCACTTCCACAGTGCACAAATATCATTTACAATTAATAATAATGAAGATGGTAACAGTTATCTGATCTAAACCTGATTCTTCTTTAAGATGCCAGGAGTCAATATTTTCACCGACTCTTGTTTAATTGAAATAAAGAGTACCATGACCACTTTTTCCCACCAGACAATGGAGAGTACACTATGTGTGAGGTATTCCTCACTAACACTGTGATGAAAAGTTATGCATATATATCTAACATACAGGCAACTGTAATAACCTGACTTAAATTCCATTCCTACTCCTACTATTTTTCAAATCAAAATGACTACTCACAACAGGAAAATACTTTTCCCCAAGATTTTAAACTTCCAAGATGATGTTAACTCTCTTGCAATCAGTTTTTTTCTGAACTGAAACTCCTCTTTGTTTTTAAAAGTTTTTACGTTGTTTTAACTTGAACACGGGTGTGGTTAATTCACTGGTTACATCAGTCCTACCTGACCATTAAATTAGAAAAAAGTGTAATTTGGCAAGCAAGCACGTTCACCAAAGTTTGTACTGTAATGAGTTAAACACTGTCAGCGTAAGTGTAAAAGTCAAAGGTCGGATCACTGTTACTAATCTGATACCAAATATGAGGATTCTTTCTCAAGCCCTTACATATTTAGCAACATATCATCCATCATTTTTAAAAACCATCTCATGCTAATAATCAGACCAATTTAATTCTCTGTCACTGGCCAAAATTTCATGTAGCTGTCTATGACTCTATGTGCTGGCAAGGTTTGAAATGGGAAGAGAGGGTTATTTTTGTCATTATTGTTGGTGGTTATTTAAAGCCCAGCCAACTGCACAGAGCTGTATAATGGCTATAACTATTGCAAAAAGTACATTACACCTCATCAGAGGGGAAAAAAACTGGAAAAGAAAATAAAGTGCATGTGTTAATGCATCTGCGCACATGATCTAAGAATATGCTCCTGGCACTGACCGCTCCATCCAATTTATCACCAGGGGATTTATAAAAGCAACCTGAATATACACATAAACATAACTAAGGGCACTATAAATATAAAACTGGGCCTAAATTACCTAAACTTGCTTCTGACCATCACACTTCCTTAAAGCCACAAATGCACTTCATACATATACTCAATTATCAATCTAAGAAAAAGTCTGTAAGGCTTTATAGAAAACATGCAGGTGAATGGACCAGCAAGGCAGAAAATGATAGGGAGAAATGATAGAAAACAAAGAAGCAGGGCAGACACAAAGAGAATAACAGAAAAGAGGAAATTTCTACCACATAAGTTCCAGAAGGTGGGGACACTACTTACACTGAAAGAGCCCCCAGTATCCCCATGGGGAAAGAGAGGGGTCGAAAGGATCTATGAAACACTACGCTGACACCACGAAAGTAAGAGGACCTATGAAACACTACACGGCTGTTTAAACCGGCCGCCGGGCGATCACTTAGTTTTTCGGACACGGTGCCAGCGATTCGCACGCGAGAGGCGTGTTTTCCTGCTTACCCGCTGCGCTACACGGCCCGTCAGCAGTTTTGAGCTGTGCGTCATCGGTAGCAAGCGGGACTGTGTGGCTGCCTTTGTGTGCCGTGATTACTATTGTTTCTACATTTCCCGCAATACTGCTTTGGTCATTTAGCCATATATGTAATTATCAATCTTACCGAAAAGTAGACTCTCTCCCCTACACATAGATATCAAACACGAACTGGTTTGTTGCCATAATGCGTAACGGGATTACACAGAAAAGGAGGAGAACGATTCTGAAAATATCGCGCCTTCACTGTTTCATGAGAAAAATAAGCCAACTTCCAACAACGAAAACAAGAGTTCACCAGTTATTACAGCAGAAAAAAACACATACAGAGGAAGAGTAAAGTATGTTTTAACAGACTGACATATCAAACGGATCTTTTTTGGCTTCTTGTTGAGGTAGCGGTGGGTAAATCGAGATCACTGATAATGGCATAGACTCCATTATCTTTCACACTAGCACCAACATTTCACTGATAGTCTGGTATAACGCAGTCTCCTTACTGCCATAGTAGGAACGTATACACACATGTCCGTGCAAGAGTCAAGATTGGGATCACAATACTGAGACGACCATTCATTAAAAAAAATGGAAAGACACAGACAGCGATAGAGAGAGAGAGAGGGGGGGAGGGAGGGAGAGAAAACTTAATACATTTACGAGAACTTTAGGTTCATTGGTATTAAAAAGAAATAAAAACTCCTGAATATCATACCCACTTAACTACACTGAAATTTTTTTCTCTCTCTCTCCTCTCTCTCTCTCTCTCTCTCTCTCTCTCTCTCTCTCTTCTCTCTCTCTCTCTCTCTCTCTCTCACACTACTCTCTACACACACACACACACACACACACACACACACACACAACACAAACAAACAAAAACAAACACACGCACAAGAATACTATGTATTTTGCTTAACAATGATAATAATACTCAAAAGTCTTTAATTACTTATTTCACTCATGAAATGCATACACATAAACATCCAAGCAGACAGACAAACAGACAGCAGACAGACAGGCAGACAGATCAGAGAGAGAGAGAGAGAGAGGAGAGAGAGAGAGAGAGAGAGAGGAATACTTTGCACTTCGCTTATTGTCTTTGGGCCCTTATTAATTGTCTCATGAAATGTGCATACACACACACACACACACACACACACACACACACACACACACACACACACACACACACACACACACCACACACACACACACACACATCAAAAACAAAAGAAAATAGAGATAATCAAGAACTACAACATGAAAAACCTGACTGGTGGTCTCAGTACACTGATATTTCAAATAAAAATGTCCAAGGCAACACTATACACAATTATCAAGCACAAAGGAATTCTGCGACAGTGTGTACGTGGTAAGCGTTATCCAGAGGACTGAAATGATACCAACATTCACTGAAGACTCTAAAGATTAATGAGCTGCCAGAACCAGTAACCACCAACCGCCTTGCGGGCATCCCTGTTTACCTTAGCTGTCACATGTGTTATTACGATACGCTATACGTGGCCCTAAGCCGCGAAACATGAAAAATGAAAAACAGCCGTCCTCTACAGACAACATTCTTCTAATGTGTGCCTTTACTTTTATTCGAGAACTGGCAATTGGATTTTACCGGCGTTGGAACATTGATCATTTCACGGTCGAAGATTGAAAATCATGTTAGCACCGTCTTTCATTCTCTTTCTTCTCTGTGCGTTTAGTTGGACACTTACATGCACGTAACGTGTTGAGTTACATATCATTTTGTTGAGAAAAATCTCAGCTTTTTAATGATGCACATTACAGACCAATACAAAGTTCTTGAGAAAATTAGTGGAAAACTGAAGTTACTTGTTTATAACAGTTACTACTGCGCTTATACGGCGTAGCGAGATCGCCGGTAACAAGGCGGAGCTACGAGCTCGTATTTCTAGGTCAGGGCAGCACTAAGTGGGCTTCGCGCTGCTACAACTGCCGCCGCGGGACGAAACTAAGTGATCACCCTTAAACAGCCGTGACTACGCTGACACCACGAAAGTAGAGAGGACCTATGAAACACTACGCTGACACCACCAAAATGATGGAAGCATTAACAAGGACAACAAACAGGCCAGTTTTTAACTTTGTGGGCTGCCACTGAACTCAAGACACCAAATCTTAGACAATACAGCTCTATCAAACAAACCAGCCAGCCAGCTAAGCATGGTGGTCATGGAAAATCATGTGCCAGCACAGTACCACCTGACAGGGCCATTGTTTGAACAACAGCAAAGAAAACAAACGAGACAGTCTTGATGGAGGCAGACACAGGTAGATCATTAACAAGGAAGATTAGGAAAAGGCAGGCAACATTCATAGGCCATTTTATGAGGAAGGGGGATCTGGAGCACCTGGTCACAACAGGAAAGCTGGAGGGAAAGAGAGCACCAGGTAGACCCAGAAAGAAAATGCTAGAAGGTCTTGCAGAGTGGCTGAAAACGAGGAGGGTGGAGGAGATGCTTGGGGCAACAAGAGATAGAGACAGATGGAAGTCAATGATCACCAACGTCATGCGGCAAGGCACCTGATGATGATGACTTGTCCTTTCATCATCATCATCAGCTGGCCTACTTTGACAAACTGCTATCATGCTTTGGTTTACTGTCTACTGTCTTGTGATGAGGCAGTTTGTTATAACAAACATTTTAACTAGAAACAGAACAAAATTATCAAGGGGAATAACGGCGACAATCAATAATGTGTTGCTACCACTGCCTTCCAATGCTTCACAGACTTCAAGCTTGAATCACAACATTTTGTATATTCAATCACTAGTCGACCACCCAATTGTGACTGGATACATGACCCTGTCCAGAGTTGGAGACCACGCAGCACTGAGCAGTGAGGAATTAGGCCTATTCCCATAAAGATGGTCTGAGAACAGTAAATAGATTGCAACACTGATAATAAAACAACAACAAAAACAAAATTCCATCCTACCTTGGTCGAGTTCCTCTGCCTCGCTCACACTTCTGCAGGACAAAGTTCATCCAGTCTCCAGCGAAGACCACCAACATCTGACACTGCCTCTGTCGCTGGTCTGATGAGATAAGGCGCATCACTTCCTTGGAGTACTGCCATCACAGAAAACAACAGTCAAGTGATATTACCACTGATCTACCTACAGGTGCATTACTTATTAGAGTAAACTATATCCACAGATGTCAACACACCTACCCATAGGTGCATTATATGTTTGACTACTACCCTGAAAACACAAGTCATCACCAATACACCTGATTTTTCATCTAAACGTTTGAATGCCTCATGACTGAGTCTGCTGAAGATGTCACTGTGCACAGATAAAGATAAACGAGTTGTTTCACACCTGCCAAATCGAAATATACAATAGATGTCTCAAGCCTCAGCATTAATTAGAGCTGAGGCACAACACAAAAACACACCAAAAATTCACTGCACGCAAAACAGCAAGCTTCTCACTGTATTTGTTATTGCAACAAGCTACATTTTGAATATTCGTCAGCTGTGTTTTGAATAATCAAATAAATTTTCAGACTACTAATCTTTTCAAAAATGCAAACATGTCAAAAGCAGTACATTTATCTCAATATGTATATTTGGCTATATATTTACAACATCAGACTGTAAGCATTATGGCACCTGTACGTCATCCCATCTCGGTCCCTTTTAGCAGCAAATACAAAGATGAACCGCAAGTAACCCTGCCAGGGCCCCATGGTCCTATCCTTAGCGCCCCCTATGCACGTGATTTCAGAGATCCATTATGTTCTTGCTGGATTATATGCCAATGGCATTACAGGTAGTCTGTATGCATCACGTTTCTTCCTACTCTCCCAAATCTTCACTTTGTTTCAACAAGACTGCATACATGGACACAAATACACTATACTTGCATTCCAACAACACCAAGAGAGAAACGTACTTCAAATCCAAAGTTGTAACACTGCAGCATGGTTTCTCGGTACAGTTTCAGCAAATTGTCTTCATGCTGGATGATCTCAGCAAAGTTCAGTTTGTCCTCCACCTGGCGAATTGCCACACCAACCTTCTCCTGAAGGTCAAGCGCATTAACCTGAAAAGCCAATAACATGATATATACAGAAACTTTCACAAAATTGTTAATACTAGAAAAATTAAAAAGGAAAGTGGGGGGGGGGGGGGGGGGGGTTCTTCATTGTGCTTTCGGCTACATAATAGCAATAGGTATGCCTCTCTGTCTGTATGTGAGTGGTGTTGGTGGGGATGTGCATACATAAGTATGCATGTGCACACTTGCATGCATATGTACATGTGCCTACATGCATGTATGTGTTTTGAGGCATGTGTGTGTGTGTGTGCATGCTTATGCATCCTTCATGTGCATCTACATATAACACTAACATGCACTATGTACACAGGCACAAATGGAAACATGCATTCACAGCTGCAGCCCAACACACACACACACACACACACACACACACACACACACACACACACACACAGCACACACACACACACACACACACACACACACACACACACACACACACACACACACACACACACAACACACACACACACACACACACACACACACACACACACACACACACACACACACACTGCACCAAGTCTTCAGTTTCAATTTTCTCAAGATGGTGATATCATGTCTGGAAATGTCCATTATGTACCAATACCACAGATGCAATGCAAAGGAAAATATCCATAATAATCACTGCAATTGCTATAAACCGGACTACTACATGCTGGCAGATTCTTCTGTTCATTCCACAAGCAAGTTTCTGGATGGGCATAACAGCCAAGATGGTGAAATTCAGAACTTCCAATCGGAAGATCGAGTTCAACCACTGTTTGTGTCGTGCCTGCTGGGTAAAAGGTGGTGATATTCCAATCGGAAGATCAAGTTCAACCACTGTTTGCACCATGCCTGCTGGGTAAAGGGTGGTGATATTCCAATCGGAAGATCAAGTTCAACCACTGTTTACCCATGCCTGCTGGGTAAAGGGTGGTGATATTCCAATCGGAAGATCAAGTTCAACCACTGTTTGCACCATGCCTGCTGGGTAAATGGTGGTGATATTCCAATCGGAAGATCAAGTTCAACCACTGTTTGCGTCGTGCCTGCTGGGTAAAGGGTGGTGATATTTCAATCGGAAGACAAAGTTCAACTTCTGCCTGCTGGGCAAAGGGTAGTGATAATTCCCATCTCTCAGTTTAACTTACTGTACACCCGCTGGTTTCTGAATACCCCTCATGTGTACAAACAATCAGAAAATCAAAATGTGCACTTTAAAAATCTTGAAAGTCATGCTGGTGATCGGTGGCTTCCAGAAGCACAAATATACCCACCATGCACCCCTGAATAAAAGAGTATGACTGCCTACATGTCTAAGTAACCCACTGAAGACAAGTATACAGACTCTGCAGCAACAAAGCACATGCACAGCGTTGGTCAACCAACCAACGTGCATACATGCATCAAACAAAACTATATTTGGATCAAAATAAGAAGAAAATCGTTTGGATCAAAATAACAACATCAACAAAAAAGAAGATTACTGACCTTGACCTCTGACAAAGACTCAGCAATGGCCTGATGACACGGTGTCTGCTCGTGCACCAGCTCCACGGTGTTGCCCATCAGGCGCTCAAACTCTTTGCGATGGCTGCCCAGCATGGAGGAACGGATCACCACGTACAGCAAGCCTTCCACCTACACCAACAAAACACCACACTCTTATGCCTCTCAACACAGGTGCATCTGGGAATAAACAACAACTATTTGAGATGCCCTTCTCATGACAGATGTTCACTTCTATTATGACTGGCGCTGTCATTGCCCTGTCATTGTGGTAGGTTGTGGTGGAAAAAAACTTTTAAGAAAATGAAAACTGAATCTAAGTTAGCTACCAGCAAACAGAAACCAGAAACACATGAAAACATAAGTATTTAATAGGCAGTGTGTGTGTGTGTGGTGTGTGTGTGTGTGTGTGTGTGTGTGTGTGTGTGTGTGTGTTGTGTGTGTGTGTGTGTGTGTGTGTGTGTGTGTGTGTGTGTGTGTGTGTGTGTGTGTGTGTGTGTGTGTGTCCATCTATCTATCTAGCTATCTTGATCACTTTTATGTTGTAGAATTTATCCCATTTTTCCTTAATTCATCCATTTCTCTCCCTGACTTCCCAATGGCAACTATTCACAAACATGTTATGTTTTCATATCAATCATTTTCTCCATCTCAACAAAACATCAGTAAAGTTCTTTGTTGTTGTTTATATCCTAATTTGTGTGTGTTTGTTTCTCTGATGTCTTCTCTGTATGCAAACATGTTATGTTTTCTTATCAATCATTTTCTCCATCTCAACAAAATATCAGTAAAGTTCTTTGTTGTTGTTTATGTCCTAATTTGTGTGTGTTTGTTTCTCTGGCTTTTCTGTATGCTTGACAAAGAAGAGCTGGCCAAAAAGTATGCGTCTGTCTTGTTTTGTGAATTAACCTCTTCACTGCGCTGTTGACGAGTGACGATCGTCATAGAAACCGTCGTCTGCAATACTCTGTTGACGATCGCGGATCGTCCCGTATCAAACACTCTTTCTCTTTTCGTCTAGCACATGACAGAATCGTTCTATTTATGATTTGATTAGGTCCCTTGACAATCTTCGCTCTTTGAGTGCCGTTTGTTCAAGTTATTTAGATCATTTGCATAATTTATCACGATCGATTGGCAAGGTGCTACAAAGTTGAGCTTTCAGTTTTTGAAGCACTATGGCTGCCCCACAACGAACCTACACAGTTGCAGAAGTTATTGAAGCGATTTTTCGAGATCAAGACAGTGGAGATGAAGACTTCAAGCCAGCTGGCTTTGAACTTCGTGAAGTTGATGCCAACGACCCAGATTTTGATGTGGAAGAATCTTTGGGTGACTGATCGTCTGAATCAAAGTAGGCCTATGGAGATCCGATTGTTCCAGATGCAGGTAGGTGTATTTGAGAGCTTTATTCATTTTATAACATGATTGTATTGCTTTCTTCTCAGTATATTTATAAATAGAACAGCTAAGTGTGTGTATTGATGGCTGAGCCCTTTGTTTGGGCCTGGTCAGCGAGCGAGCCAGTGACCGAGTGGGCAGTGTGTTCGACCTGTGGGCGTGTCACTCGTCGCTCGCTCGTTGCACGCTGTGTGTGTCTTGTTGATGATTTGTTTTTCTGGTCGGCCTCTGCCCTGTGCTATCTCCCTGGCCTTTGTGTGTTTGTGTGAGGAGTAGGCTACTATCTCCATGGCCTGTGTGTGTTTATGTGAGGAGTAGGGTGGGAGCAGAGGGGTGTGCGTGTGTGTGTGTGTGTGAGAGAGAGAAAGAGAGACAGAGAGAGAGAGAGAGACTGTTGGTGTGACTTTTTATAGGAAATTGAAAGCATTCAGTGATAATACTGACAGAAACAATGTTGTAATGAAGTCACTTTGGTAGAAGCAGTACTCACTGGGTTTCTTTGCAGTGTTTGCTTGAGGAAAATGAAAGGGGGCGTGGCATGGGGGAGTAGCATGCTACCTATGTCAGTGTGTGTGTGTGTGTGTATGTATGTGTGTGTGTGTGTGTGTGTGTGTGTGTGTGTGTGTGTGTGTGTGTGTGTGTATGTGTGTGTGTGTGACTTTTTTTATTTCATAAAATATGTGGAAATTTGAATCCTTGCTTTCACTGTGCTACAGGTATGGTAATGCAGCATGGTGATGATGTTCGGCCTGGACCTGCTGTTGCTGGACCTGCTGTTGCTGGGCCTGCTAGAAGCGGAAGGGGAGCAAGAGGGGGAAGGAGAGGACTGTGTTTAGAAGACTGCTTCCAGAACTACCACACTCAGAAGCGTTTTTACTGGGGATAGACACTGGGAGATAAAACCCTTTCATTTTATGTGTGGCTAGGCTGTGCTTATATTGTGGCTGGACACTGCTTTCTGACCTTTGTACAGTCTATATCTTCAAATCAAAGTGTGCTATAAACTGCTTGTGAGCTCCTGCATCACTTGATTACATCATCATTGACTTTAACATTTTTTTTTATTGCATTTCAAAGAGTACATGTGACACTCTGGTACATTATTTCATTTTGAAATTGTCATAAACACAATCTTCATTCAATTTCCTTTCATTTGATATATACTTTTATGTATCTATCTTCAATGCCTTCTGAATTATAAGCAATTGAAAATAATAAGCGTGATTTTTGTCTGTTTCTGAAAAAAATCTTAGCATGTGTCTTAGCAAAACATGATAGCAGCGAAAGGGTTAACAAGAAGAGCGCCAAAAGTATGCATCTGTCTTGTTTTGTGAATTAACACATTCCGTACTGTGTCACGAGATCCTCATGACTCAGCTTTCTCTCTCCGTGGACCGCATCACCAGGATTTCGTGCCCTGAACCGTAGTTTTAGTTTCGAGTATATAAATAGAAAATGACCGCATTGCTGACGTGAATCCTTTTCAGACAAAGGGAGTATATTCTTGTCATTTCCTTTCCTTTTCTGGTGGAGATATGTTGAAAAACAAGAAAGATATACCTTGCTTTCTGACAATACCCCCTCCGGCCTTTCTCTCTACTAACATTACTTGGTCAATAGTTAGTACAGTGACCTATTTTCTTGGTAGGAAAAGGGTTAACCACGTGTTCTCATTCTATTTTTGTGTGTTTCTGGTTTTTAAGAAAATCAATATTTGTGAACAAAGACATACTGCAAGTCTAAATGAAGTTCACTTTACACCAAATGAGAGCTGATTCTACTTTTGCCCTTTACTAGTATGTTTCATCAACAATTTTACATTATGTAACATTATCTACATTAATGATACATAGTTATAACTAGACAGCTTCATTAATTTTGGTAAATGAAGAGAGCTCAGCTGGTCAGATAAGTTATGGTTTTTGATCAGGGGTATAAGTTAAATAAGTAACCTACTTATCTCTTCACCTGATAAAATTGATATATTTTGCCATTTTTCTTATCAACTTCACTCAACAAAAAATGAAACAAAGAAATTCACCCTGGTGGAAATATTGCGTATAAAAAAATTAGCCTGCTAGGGTAGCATGTGTCAGAAATAGTAACTAGGCACAAGGCTAAAAAAATAGCTAGTCAATCAACTTTTTCTGCAATACAGATATAGCAAGTGTTGTATTCTACAATGTTAAATTTTGAACTGACAGTTCCAGACAAAATGAGCAGCACGAATATCGTTTACAATACACTACCACTACCATACCTGAATGTGCGACAGGGCAATAGCTGTCTCCGCATTAATCTCAACACTTTCATTCTCCCCCTTCCAAAAGGGGCAGGTAGGCACATGATCTGTGCCTGATTCACAGCGAATCAGCAGCAGGTAACCTTCCTCCCGCATGCAGCTGATATCTGCGGGATTGTTGATGTCATCTCGACCGCTTGTTACATTCAGCAGTTGCTCAATCAGAGTTTTGTGATTCTTCAGGCAATGGGGCACAAACATCATGTAGCCTGCACTCAGTGGTGCCAGCACCTGACCACAGAAAGAGAAAAAAATTTTGTAAATTATAGACTGTGTCACCTTGATCAAACAGACATACAAAAACTCTACACTGTTCCAATCTAGACCATGGTGATACGGCTTCACTGGTGGTGCGGTTCACAGACACGAAATCCCCTCACCCTGGCAGCGCAGATCATGAATATATCCAGGAACCCTCACAAAAGTGCTGTGTGTCGCATATCTCTGAAATGCAACCATTCTGGTGATGTGGTTCACAGACACATCCAGGAACCCCCACTGTGTGGTTCACAAATGTATCATGGAAATCCCTAAGATGTGGTTCATCAATATATTAAGGACAACCCCATGATACGGTTCACAAATATACCCTCAAATTCTGATGATATGGTTCATGCACATATCCAGAAAACCCTCAATCAGGTGCACTAACATATCCAGGAAATCCTGGTGGAACAGTTTATAGATACATGCGCAAAATCTATACATTCTGCTGGAAAGGTTCATTCACAGACATATCCAGGAAACCTACATTCTGCTGCAACTGTTCATGGACATATCCAGAAAACCTACCCACTCTGCTGGGGCGGTTCATGGACATGTCCAGATCTATACACACTGGTGGGGCAGTTCATGGACATATCCAGGAAACCTACCCACTCTGCTGGGGCGGTTCATGGACATGTCCAGGAGATCTATACACACTGCTGGGGCAGTTCATGGACATATCCAGGAAACCTACCTACTCTGCTGGGGCGGTTCATGGACATGTCCAGGAGATCTATACACACTGGTGGGGCAGTTCATGGACATATCCAGGAAACCTACCCACTCTGATGGGGCGGTTCATGGACATGTCCAGGAAACACAGTCTGGTGGGGTAGTACATGGACATATCCAGGAAACCTACCTACTCTGCTGGGACGGTTCATGGACATGTCCAGGAGATATATACACACTGGTGGGGCAGTTCATGGACACATCAGGAAACCTACCCACTCTGCTGGGGCGGTTCATGGACATGTCCAGGAGATCTATACACACTGGTTGGGCAGTTCATGGACACATCCAGAAAACCTACCCACTCTGATGGGGCGGTTCATGGACATGTCCAGGAGATCTATACACACTGGTGGGGCAGTTCATGGACACATCCAGGAAACCTACCCACTCTGATGGGGCGGTTCATGGACATGTCCAGGAGATCTATACACACCGGTGGGGCAGTTCATGGACACATCCAGGAAACCTACCCACTCTGATGGGGCGGTTCATGGACATGTCCAGGAGATCTATACACACTGGTGGGGCAGTTCATGGACATATCCAGGAAACCTACCCACTCTGCTGGGGCGGTTCAAGGACATGTCCAGGAGATCTATACACACTGCTGGGGCAGTTCATGGACATATCCAGGAAACCTACCCACTCTGCTGGGGCGGTTCATGGACATGTCCAGGAGATCTATACACACTGCTGGGGCGGTTCATGGACTTATCCAGGAAACCTATCCACTCTGATGGGGCGGTTCATGGACATAGTCCAGGAGATCTATACACACTGGGGGCGTCTGGAATCAGGAAACTACATTGTGGGGTTCATGGACATTCAGATCTATACCATGGTGGGGATATGGATTATCTAGAAACTACCACTCTGCTGGGGCGGTTCATGGACATGTCTAGACTATACACACTGCTGGGGCAGCTCATGGACATCCAGGAAACCTACCCACTCTGCTGGGGCGGTTCATGGACATGTCCAGGAGATCTATACACACTTGTGGGGCAGTTCATGGACTTATCCAGGAAACCTACCCACTCTGCTGGGGCGGTTCATGGACATGTCCAGGAGATCTATACACACTGCTGGGGTGGTTCATGGACATGTCCAGGAAATCTATACACAGTCTGGTGGGGTAGTTCATGGACATATTAAAGAAACCTACACTCTGCTGGGGCAGTTCATGGACATACCCAGGAACGACACACAGTGCTGGAAAGTTCATGGACAGATGTGGTTCATGGACATATCCAGGAAACTTACACTCTGAAGGAGTGGTTCAGATATATCCAGGAAAACCACACACCATGGTGGAGTGGTTCATGGATATATCCATTAAAACCCTCACACTCCCATAGTACAGTTCCCAGAATAATCCAAGATCATCAGGATGACATCATATATCATAAACAAAGTAGTTTTAGGATGAAATCATATATCATTAACAAAGTAGTTTTAGCTTAAACAATCATTAACAATCATTTGCTAGACCAGTCAATAAAAATGAATAATCAGTATGTTCTAGATTGGTCAAAAGCATAATTATAAATTATCAGAAATTCTGTTTTTCATTTTCACTGGTGAAGGAATGAATAAATCCACTGTAAATATTTCAGACCAGTTGACTGATCATAAACTTCAAAACTAAAAAAAAAAAAATGGTGAAAGGTAACTTCCTTCAGCAATGGCAGAAAGGATTGATAAAATGTTAGTGACCATTGTTACTATCCCAATTCTCAAAAATCATCTTAGCAAAATGAAAACTGTTCTAAATCATATGGCCCTATAATCCCAGATCTCATGGCAACCTCTATTTCAATTTCTTCAGTTGCTTCCATACCTAACTCAATCCATGTCGAGGTCTTTGATGATGGTGGTTCATGAAGGCTTTCAGTGGAAGGAAATGGTGGCAGTCTCCATACTAGACTGACACTCATATGATTTGGCTTCACAAATGTTTTAGTGTATTTATTACTGAAGTATGATAGCGGGTCTTTTATTGTAATTATTTCAAAATATTTGAAGTATGCATTATCCAAGAACGACTATGTATATATTTTGTGTTTGCATGGTGTTTAGAATGTGTTGTTCACACCCTTTCAAATGGGGCTTTGGTTTTACTGAATAAATTTCTGATTCTGATTCTAGCTTCACAAATAAGTGCTTACGGTCGTCAGTAGAATGATTTGCTGGTAGTCCTGCATATGCTGGACCAGAATACACACTACTGAACTTCACCATTATGACTAAGCTGCAGTACAGTCTCCTCTGGTGGGTGGCCCGACAGAGGCTTGATATCACCAGATCCTACAAAGACTTTCATACTTTGGGACTATGAATAAACTTGGCTTTGGTGGTATGCTGAAGAGCTGAAACGTGTGATGTGGAAGTTATGTAACTGAAGCTAAGAGGATGATACAAAACAAAACTAAAACAAACCAAAAACTAAAACAAAACAAAAACCACACAAACAAACAAAAAACGGTCAGCCACACAGTCTGATGACCTACCACATTTTACATTTCTGTCAAGATAATGTGTTGCTCACAAAAACATTCAAATTATGTATATGTTCCAAAGTTATCAGTGTTATTTTCACAAATGTACATCCCCTAACATTCTAAGCATGAAAATATGCTCACATGAAGACATCTCTTACCCGTGCATGGCCTGTCTCTGACAGTTTGTCAAAGAACTCCGTCATAGTCACATTTATGTTAAAGTCTGCAGCAATCTCCAGATCCTGAAACAGACCATTTTTTTTCAACTGTAAATAGGCAATGCTTTCATTATCAATTAACATTCAGTAATAAATAGGTTCAGGCCACTCCACATTATATATCAAGTTTTACTGCATAAAATACACACAAAAAGCAATATTTGCAATAATATTGCTTTCAAACATATGTTCTTAGGTAGCAATTTTGAAACTCGCACGCACGCACGCACACACGCACGCACGCACGCACGCACGCACACACACACACACACATACACACACACACACACACACACACACACACACACACACACACACACACACACACACACACACACACACACACACACACGGGAGAAGGGTTGGAGAAGGTAATGGTCAGAAAAAAAAAGGATACGAAATGTCAACAACCACCACATAACTGACCTTTGAATTTTCCTGCCTGCTCTAAATCTAAAGGTGAACTCAAACTATGTGAAAAAGAAGCCTGACTTCAAGGAAAGGATAAAAGAAGACCCACACACACGTTATTTCTTTCCATACGTTATGACCTTAGCAATGTAGTATACAAAGTGAATCACGAGCTGCCCATTTATAAGATAACATGGTTGGTTGGTTTTTTGACAAGACCACAGACTCAAGATCTTATGTCTCATGTTCATTCCCAGTCAGCAACATAATCTGAATTGGCTTGTTTATAGCCAATTTTGATGCTCCAGTCATTCTGAAATCAACAACATAATCTAAGCTGGCTTGTTTATAGCCAATTTTGATGCTCCAGTCATTCTGAAATCAGCAACATAATCTAAGCTGGCTTGTTTACAGCCAATTTTAATGCTCCAGTCATTCTGAAATCAGCAACATAATCTAAGCTGGCTTGTTTATAGCCATTTTTAATGCTCTAGTCATTCTGAAATCAGCAACATAATCTAAGCTGGCTTGTTTACAGCCAATTTTAATGCTCCAGTCATTCTGAAATCAGCAACATAATCTAAGTTGGCTTGTTTACAGCCAATTTTAATGCTCCGGTCGTTCTGAAATCAGCAACATAATCTAAGTTGGTTTACAGCCAATTTTAACGCTCCAGTCATTCTGAAATCAGCAACATAATCTAAGTTGGCTTGTTTACAGCCAATTTTAATGCTCCAATTATTCCAAAATCAGCAACATAACCTAAGTTGGCTTGTTTACAGCCAATCTTAATGCTCCAGTCATTCTGAAAGAGTCAGTGTTACCTAAAATTGATTCCGCATATCTCACATCCCAAGAGGCAAAATGCATTTAACACATGTACCTGATTATCAATCCTAAGAGAATGTATGTAAGACTTTATTGAATACATACAGGTGAATGGACCAGTAAGGCAGAAAATGATAGGAAGAAATGAAAAAGCAAAGGAGGAAGAAACAAACAAAGAGGGTGAAAGAAAAGAGGAAATTTCTTGCACAGAAATTCCAGAAGGTGGGGATATCATTCATACTGTAAGAGCCCTCAGCATCCCCACGGGGGAAAGTGCAGGAGCTGATAGCTGATAGGCTCCTACCTGAACAGGAACCAAGCACAGGTCAGATGAATTTAACAAAAGTAATAATATTAACATAATCCATCTGCTTACTTTTCTCAATTTCTTGGCGAATCCCAAAGCCTTTGTTGCTCGTTCACGTGCCTCATGGAAAAGGTTCTTGAAACTGCGTAGTGCCACCTGCACTGACTGCCTAAAGGAAATGACATATAAACAGAAGACATTACATTTTCCAATTCAGCTACTGAACAATTGGTTATTCATGTATAGTGCTATTCTCCAAAATCATATGAACTCACTGGGCTTCACACATAAATTCTGAAGACAGCATATGAACAAACACTAATACATTATACATATACACATATGAACATATACATTATATACATACCCGAACAGGGACCAAGCACAGGTACGGATAAATTTAACAAAAGTGATAATATTAACATAATCCATCTGCTTATTTTTCTCAATTTCTTGGCAAATCCCAAGGCCTTTGTTGCTCAATCACATGCAACAAATACTGGACAGACTTGCAGAGTGGCTGAGGGCAGAGAGCGTGGGAGATGTACTTTCAGCGACAAGGGATAGATTCGTATGAAGGGTCATGATCACCAACGCCATGCAGCAGGGCACATAATGATGATACACATATATGCTTCGTGTCAACTCAGACAACACACTCTACTAACACCATAATATAACAGGCATTTTAGGGGTTTGTTCTTGTTTTACAGGCATTTAACCTACTAAGGTACAGTGAATATTGTCTGTTTACTGCCTGCCTGAATGACATGTAAACATATTACCATCATTCAAGTATTTAAGAACAGACCATTATCAACCTTGACCCAAAGACTACGTTGTCCCCTAGCCTGAACTCCACAGCAAAAATGGGATTTCCTGCTACTATTCACTATAAAGCAGGAATGATTTCAGTTACTGTTTACTAAAAGGCAGAATTCAGCCAAGAGTCAAGCTGGAAATTCCTGATAACCTGGAAATATGGTCTGAGGTTTATTACAGGTGATTTCTTTCCCTAATCTTTTTCACAGCTATTATTAATTGTAACACAATACTATAAAAGGATGTTACTTTAACTAATGAAAAACCAGAGGATGGGACAACAGATTTAGAATGACATGGACAAACAAAAGTCAACAACAGTTAACACATATATACATGTGCAAGCAAAGATGCATGCATGCATGCACACACACATACTTACATATCGCACAACAAGAGGAGAAATATGTTGATAATGAGCTAAAAAGGAAGAGCATTCGGATGACTTTGGTGCAGTACAGCTTTTAAACTGTACATGTTTTACATGACGGCATTCATACACTCAGAAAATTCCTTCTGTACTAACACCACAGATGCCATTTGATGGATACTGATTCAAAATAATCACAGAAAATGTCAAAAGCCTGCACACAAGCTCTGTGCCCTGGAAAGGTCTTGAGGTTCTATCTAGAGTATGATTTACACATTTTCTAACACCCATCTATCAATGAAACAAAAGCCACACTAAAATGACAAGCATTTCTCCATCAGTTCTTTTGCCTAATGCAACCCCCCTCCCTCCAAATCCCCACAAAAATCCACAAGTGTTAGTTTACATCTTAAATCTCAAAACCTTACTTGACTTCAGTGCCGATGCGTGTGCGAGACTGGTATTCATCACACTCAATGCTGGGAGCGCTGTCGTTGTTGTTGGTGTCGCTGCTGTCCCCTTCCTCTCCTTCTTCTACTCCTGATACGTCATAAAGGCTCCGTGTGTTTTCGTCGATTCCATTATCCAGAAAATCAGCAGTAGAGCTCAACAGACTGGATGCCAGAGAGCTATAAGACAGACAAAATATTTGTCAAATACCTTACATATACTGAGCAACATCTCTATTATAAGACAGGGACACAAGCACTACTTCTAGATACAACAGATTACTAATTCCATCTGATGAAAGTTTCATGAAGCTGAAATCTAGTGGCTGAGCCAACTAATCTGGACCTTGCAAGTGATCATTTCTTAATCATCCGTCAGCTGTATCTGTCCTGTGCCTGATGTTTCTCAGAGCTGAACAATAATGGAGCTGATGGCATGTTGCTACTGTTGGAGCACAGAGCTGAACAATAATGGAGCTGATGGCATGTTGCTACTGTTGGAGCACAGAGCTGAACAATAATGGAGCTGATGGAGTGTTGCTATTGTTGGAGCACAGAGCTGAACAATAATGGAGCTGATGGCGTGTTGCTACTGTTGGAGCACAGAGCTGAACAATAATGGAGCTGATGGCGTGTTGCTACTCTTGGAGCACAGAGCTGAACAATAATGGAGCTGATGGCCTGTTGCTACTCTTGGAGCACAGAGCTGAACAATAATGGAGCTGATGGCGTGTTGCTACTCTTGGAGCACAGAGCTGAACAATAATGGAGCTGATGGCGTGTTGCTACTCTTGGAGCACAGAGCTGAACAATAATGGAGCTGATGGCGTGTTGCTACTCTTGGAGCACAGAGCTGAACAATAATGGAGTTGATGGCATGTTGCTACTCTTGGAGCACAGAGCTGAACAATAATGGAGTTGATGGTGTGTTGCTACAGTTGGAGCACAGAGCTGAACAATAATAGAGCTGATGGCGTGTTGCTACTGTTGGAGCACAGAGCTGAACAATAATGGAGTTGATGGCATGTTAACACTGTTGGAGCATAGCACAACTCGCCTTCCCCAAAAAGATAGTACAAGAAATGTAACTTTTATCAATCAGGAACAGTAAAAGCTGACATGTCTGCAAACCATAATGCAGTGTATCACCAGTGAAATAATAAGACATGACAATAGTCGTTTTCCTTTGAAAAGGGCTTCCAGTGCTTTTGTAATATCATGAAACATAAAATGAAGACCACAAGAAGAAAAGAAAAAAAAAACAATATAATAATAGTGAACACCTCATACAGACATTCAACTGCAGTCACACTCTTCTTTCTCATGTAATTTTCAGATCTTAAAATCAATGTTTCATCCTACCTGAATCGTTTGCCAGCCTCTGCCTCTCCACCAATGATGTAGATGCAGACCCTGCGAGTGAAATCCCATTCACCCTCTAGCACTGATTTCAGATCCTGGGAACTTTCTGGCAAACTTTGCAGCATGTAGATCCAGGACTGCAGGAAAGAAAAGTAGACCTGCACAAAGAAGAGATATCAAGTAAAGAACATGCATCCAAAATATTCACATACCTCCTTGACACTTGAACTTCTGCTTCCTGGTTTTTCTTTAGTATGTGTGGATGTGGTGAAATTGATTTTGTTACATACCAGAAAATACACCCACATACATGCACATACTGAAACATTTAAACTGCTAATTCTGACACACTTTTGAGGTCTTAATCCAAGTGGTGAAGGTCAAGCATGCAAGCTAACACACTCACGCACGTACACATGTGCACATGCACAAACACAGAGGCATGTGCACACGCATACACCATACACACGCAACACATTCACACAAACATGTGTATGCAAGTGTACTAACACACAACAAAAACAAGCTACTAAGAGTTTATATTTTCTCCCTCTGCCTTTAATAACAGCCTACCTCCAACATGCTTTTGAGATCCTGGTCAAACTGTTCCAGGTCGGATGCAAACTTTTCCTCAGCTTCTTGCTCGTCCCGCATGACAGGATCAACCATAAACTGGTAGTACTGCTTCATGATGGTGGCTGCTGTCAACACGTCTTTGCACTCACGAATCAACTGAAAACATATTCAAAGTCCACAGTTGTTTATCCAAGAATTGTAATGCCAACCATATCTGTCAGGAATTATGAGCAACTGTCAGTAATAACACAGAAGAAATTGATGACCAATATGAACTAAAAATATCAATGTTGTTCGTAAATTCTGGTGTAGACTTTAAATATACCCATGTCTGTCTGTCTGTCTGTCTATCTATCCAGACAGGTATATATGGTCACGGTTACAAAACGGCGTCGAACGGGCCACGCGCACTACTACCGAACTTCAGAGCTAAATTTACATACTCTATACCTCAAATATAGCCACAAAATTAAACTAACGTGAAAGTGAAGTAATGATCTTTACGCCTGGGTGCATTTCCCCCCACAGCAACTGATAACAGTTCCGAAAATCAATCATTTTGGCGTTTGTTTACACTATTGTCGGAGATTATTTCTGTGACACTTCAAAGAGTGTGCGCAATCGACTGAGCAATACGCCACAACGAGTACAAAAAACTTTAATGTCTGGGACTTTATCAATATTAAATTGAATGCAAAAGCCCTCATACTTCTATATCGGCAAATAGTGGGCGCAGGAAGAAGAAAATTGCCAAGAAAACTCTGCTTTAAGTACATAACTGTTTGTTGTAAAATTTCCCTTGCACATAAGTTGAAATTTCCCTTGCGCGTAAGAATTGTCGATTCAGCACTAACTGAATTAAACCCATGAAGTAAAAATAACCCATTCTCTCAAAAATGAATGTATTTTTGTTTGTCTCATTCAAAACAGCGATGTGATGTTTACTGCCATGAAATTCAGCTTCTGCTTTCTGTTATGAACGTTACGTTATGTACAATTTTTTCATGCGGACTGACACAGCTTTCGCATGCTGACCGCATTGACTTGATTGTTTCATTGATACGGCTTTGAGTCTTTCGTCATGTGAAGCGAAAATTGCTCTGTGGAATGGCAGGCAGGGAAAAAAGCTGATCAAATTTTTGTTGTGAATCATCGCTTGTTTTTTCTGTTAATATATTGATATGTCCGTTGCTGCCCTATTATAGTTGTTATAACCGATAATTAACATCCCTTTAGCCTTACTCTTGGAACTTGCTGACTTAGTTCTTCAGTTTAGTGTTGGTTTTGCCTTTTTTTGTAGGGACCGATCAGTCTGATTGTCATGACAGTGATGTACACCTGCGTCTTTTTGATTTATTGCTTACTACAGGCACAAAATGTACATTCATCATTTTTACATACATCAAGTTAATAAAAAGCACTGATTAGTGATACTTGGTCGCTGCATGTGTTGGCCTTATTGTTCATGGGTCAGTGCATAACTTCACAGCAACAAAAATCACACTAGAACAAACCACTGTTTAAAAAAGCAATTTGATCTAAGAATAATGTTGGAAAAAAGAGTTTGCTGACATGCTGTTGCTCTTGGATTATTTCAATAATTATTTTAGGCTTTTTCATGGATTTTGGACAATGCTGTGTACTTCTCATGATATACATAACATCACATCAGCATCTGCATGGTCTGGATATTGCGAAGTTATATACATATGATACTGATGTTAAATTTTATAATACTAACATTAAATCTGTAAAAATGCCTTCTGCAGGTCAATATTGTTATTTTTGAGAAATCTTAATTGATATAGTTTATGCCTTAAAATTTGCCAGCAACTTGCATGATGTAGCCATTGTAGGCCTACATAATCTCACACAAAAATGCAGTACAATCATCTGTTGTGATGTTATGAACAAAGAAATTTTAGTGGATGTTTTTATTACAAATACTATTGACTCTATAGTTCGTTAATAGCTTAATGGTACAGTTTTAACTAAATCTTATCTATATTACACATAGTGGCTTATGCTTTTAAGTCTGCAGTGTTGCAAAAAATGTTTTCTGTATGTGAAGTTATGAACATTTCATAGAAAACGATGCTTTTTTCTGAAATAACTTTTTATTAATCCCACATGTATTCTAAACATGCGGATACAATCTCTGCAGCTTCTTTTTATCTGTTTTTATACAAAAAATTCATGAACATATTTGCTAATTTTTTTTCGGAAGAAAAGGTACATTCTCTCTCAGAACGTTGCAAAATTATGTACTGAAGAGATCTTTACTGAATTTAGGAAATCACAATTCACTTAAAAAGAAAGCGATCATCATACATGACATTTGGTTCTTATTATTTCAAATGATAGATGGCTTGATGCCATGTTTTGCTTTTTAGAGGAATGTTTAGTACAATATTAAGTTGTGACTGTTGTGAAGTTATGAACTGGTTTGTTAAGTTATGAACATTTTATAGAATAGCCAGTTTTCCGCCCTCAATATCAATCCCAAATGCATTCAAAACATGCTGATACAATCCCCTGAGCCCTTGTACCCCTGTTTTTTGTAGAAATTAATCAATACAAGCATTGTTTTCCTGAAGAAAAGGGAGATTCTCTCCAAGAATGTTGTGAAGTTATGTACTAAAAAAATCTTTACTGAATTCAGCAAGCCACAATTCACTTACAAAGAAACTGACTGTCAATGTTCATGTGTGGCATTTTGGTTCTTCTTATTTCAAGTGAAAGATAGTTGGATGCCAAGGACTGCGTTTTAGAGGATGCTGCAGTACAATATTTTGTTGTGACTGTTGTGAAGTTATGTACAGACCACTATTTGGTGCTGTTCTGGTATGTGTTCTTGTAATATTTTCATTTTCATAGCCTGTTTTTGTTTGCAACATGTCTTTTGAGTTTCTCAAAAGCTATTTTGTACAACAGTAAGAATTTTCAGCTTTTGAGATCTTTTAAATGTTGGAGATGAGTGGACATTCCAGTAACATACACATACTAAACCTTAATATGAAAACATTCACAATTCGGCATTACCTAGTGCTTCTCATTACTTTGTCAGCTGTCTTTACACTGCTTGTCTTCAAAACAGCAGAAGTCTGTTTTACCTTCCGTGGTACAGTACTAAAATCTACACACTAAAGAAAGTTATGTACAAAATCTTCTTTCATTTTCTTGTATTCAATCTGTTTGATTTTCCTGTCCTGCCTTAAGATGTACCAACTGGACCTGTTGTTAAAGTGTTCACATTTATTTTGAGCAAAACATCTGTTCCTTCTCAGGTTCTTTCCTTTACAAGGTTTGTGACATCGTGTGATGTTATGTACAAAGAACATCATATTATCTCTGTTTACAGGAGTGATAAATGTCCGACTGACTTGCAAGTTGGATTATTTGTCATGATTTCTGTCCTGATGTTTGGTTTGCACACTAATATTCCAGAGACAGATGTTTCATTTTGTTGCTTATGTGTCACATTTTAGACACCATTTCGTAGCCATGACCATATATGGCCTTGCCAGTGTCTTACTGAATACTTAATCGTGATTATATTTGGACTATCCTTTGGCAATGTGGTATACTGCAGCTGAGTCTGAGCCACTGACAAATGATGTTTTAAAAAATCCAACTGTTTATGATGCATAAAGTCTATGTGGTTCTGACACTCATTTTTGCAACCATGTGGACATGAAGTCCAGTTCACACAACACTGGACATGTATTTTCCCTTCTGGGATGCAGAAAAGCACAGCCATTTTTCTGCTTTCATGATAAGTCTGCTCCATGGCTGGAGGTCAAGGATCACTTACAACCTGATGTGATCATGGTGGAAAGAGGTGAATCATGTATGTTTAATATGCATGTTTTTTAACTGAACGTCATACAATTGTACTGCATGGAATAGATTTCTCACAAATTTCTTTCTTTTTTTTCGGGGGGGTTCTTCCCAAGCCCAGAATGTTACTGTTATTGTTATTCTTGTTCAAAGGCTACGTAGACCCATATCAGGGCTATAACTATTTCAAAACATATACAATACTTTAACGGGAAAGAAAAAAGGAAAATAAAATTAAATACAAACATCAAAGCATTCATGCATATACTGCAATTTCAAAAATTCCAGCTAGTCCAGAAAGATAAACAGGTCTGAAGACCATTCAGAAGTGAATGAACAGAAATCAATAAATTCACATTCATTCAGACTTTGATTAAAACTCAAACACTTTTCTAACTCAGGTCAAAGTCAGAAATGCTGGCAGCAAGAATCTCCCGAAATTCATTATTTGACTATGTACAGAAACAAAATTCTTGCAGTGTACAACTCCACTAAACAATTCAGAAGAAATCAAGTAACATAAATTAGTGTCAGAGGAGCTGTTCAAGAGATCCTTAAGCAATTTTCATTTTTGTTCCACTGTGAAATAACAAGAATAACCAGTGCCAACCTGTCGTATACTCAAGAAGGAGGGGTCTCCCTGAGGGCGCTGCTCAAGGCGAAGACGCAGACACTCGTGGACAATGTCCAGTGGCACACGCACCAGAAAGAGGTAGGTTGGTCGGAAAGAAGGCAGACCCATACGCCGGAACTCCTGAGACCATTCCCCATGCTCTGCCAGACTGGTACTTCGACCAAAGTAGAGTCGTGCCTGGCTGAGCGAAGGGGAGGAGGCCATTTCACTTTCATGGAGACCAGCGTCATCTGAAGGATACTGGTGGAAAAAGGAGGAATAATAATAAATCACAATATCAATGGCTGGTGCAATGCCCATCTCACAACAGCTCTAAGAGCTTCACAGAAATATAAATGGCAGAGGCATATGTACATTGTAATTATTTTTGTATCAAGCCCAGCCGACTCCAGAGAGCCATATCAGGGCTATAACCATTTCAAAACATACACAATATTTCAACACGGGCAAAACCGAAAAAAAAAAAAAAAAAAAAAAGAAAATTTAGTACAGATGTACATCAAACGCATTTCAACAGCAACTGCTATGATGAAGACACAAGCAGTATGACATTCAATATCAAAGCAACAGAAATGCATTATAATAAAATAACTAATTCTACATGTCAGTCAATACTACGATAAACAAAGCCCCTCTCTCTCTCTCTCCACATACACACACACACACACACACACACACAGAGAGAGAGAGAGAGAGAGAGAAAGAGAGAGAGAAAGAGAGGAGAGAGAGAGAGAGAGAGAGAGGAATATGCATATGAGATAGTGACAAAAGATTGTGAAAAAAAAATGTGACAGACCACAGAATTCCAAAACTGAAATTTAAAAAATTATACAACTTTATGAAGTTAAAACCATTTGCTTGCATGAAAACATAAAGGAAGAGATGACTTCTACAACACTTTTTCTGACATATTGGAAAAGGTAAAATCATCCAGTGAACAGTCCGTTGTGATGCTGGACATAAACAATTTCTGTAACTATATAGTAATAGCAAAGAAAAGGTCATGAAACTGGGGTTTTCAAGAAAGATGGATGATGTTACTAAGACAATGTATAAACACTGGGATTCTGTCAGTTTGTAAGTAAGGAATGAGGTACACTTTTCATGTCCACCATCACACCGACAACTCTTCATGTTTGTATACTAAGAAATCACGCAAACATCTACTATGAATGCGAAGAAGCATAAAACAAATTACCTGCCCATTTTAATGAAAAGGAAAGCAACCAGAAGCAACTGTTTGTCTTTAGTTCTTTTGGACAAGCTTGAACTTTTTAGTAAGAACATCACAAGAACAATGGAATCCAGTACTGTAGAACTACAGATAGAACGCAATAAAAAGACAACTAAAATCAGCCCTAAAAGCAAGCAAGATGGTCACACCATTCTTTATTAAGCCATGCATGAATCAAATGAGGACCCCCCCCCCCCCCCAACTCCCCAAAAAATCTATATATAACTTTCATGGAAAGAGGTTGGCATGCTGACCCACTGTATGTGTATACTTTGCACATATTCATTTCCAATTTTCACAGCAGTTGGCATACTAAGCCACTGCAGTGTATGTATTTGGAGAGATTCATTTATCATATGAAGTTCTCACTAGTGTAACTAGACACTGAATTTTGACAGGAGTAATCAAGTCTTGCAAACCTAAGAAGCAAAAAAGTCTTTTTCATTTTTGGGTTGAAATAGTTATGCAAACATGTGAAACTCGCACACTGGACATGAAACATCACTCTGTGACACATGTCCAGATCAGCCATTTTTACAAGGCTTCTATTTCTATGGTCTGTTTAAAACACCACCGGCGTACGCACACAAAATCCATTCAGTGCATATATCATTATATGCAAATTAGGACAGCTAGCAAGACAACACTGGACAGTTTTTTAAAGTAATTTTTTCTCATGATTCATAGTCAGTTAAATGATGAAAACAGGGTGCAAAGTTTGGCTAATTTTGTCATATATCCCTACAAGAGGCTGAACAAGTTTATATCATATATATGGTATTCTCTTCCCTTTAGTTTCCAAACTTTTACCGACAAAAATACCTCAAACTGATCACAAGAGTATGAAATAGTATGTATGGTCACTATGGAAGAAACAATCATGGAGTTAAAGACATGCAGCATTTGAAATTGATGGAAAAGAAGACAGGAGGAAAAAGGCAGACAGACTGTATTCTGCAATGATCAAAATGAGAGAACCAAACAAGAAATCCAACTGATTAATTTCTGATTCAATCTTTCCACCGATACTAATAACTGATTTAGAAATACTAGAGAACACATCCTTTATAGCTGAATATCCCACCAAATAAAGTGAACATAATCTCTGAATTACCTGTGACTGCAGTGAATATTATCTTAGAAATATTTTTAATATCATTTATATTTCAATCTCAAAATTATTTTTGATATCATTCATAAACACTTTCACCTCTTTCCTGCTTACGCCATTCTACTACAGGACTGTTTTGACATGTCTGCATGCCCATATACTGTGTCTGCCATGGGGGATTTTTGTTATCAAAATTTGTGGGGGGGGGGGAGGGAGATAACAGTACAAACTTGGCCAACCTCTTGTGGAGATCTCAAAGTGCAGTTTTTTCCCTTCGAAACATTCAGAGAATTGAATATCAATTCATCTAATTAGCATCAGAAAGTAGCAACCCCGATAATGCAATTCAAGATGGCAGAACAACTGCCTATTCTGTCTCTTCTTCCGCTGTGCTACACCCAAGAACTTATTGACTTTTGCATAGAAAAACATTCACAGAGTAATAATCATAAGAAAACTTTTTCACTTGATGTTTATTACATACAAAAACCAAATTTTGAGCACTCTATTTTGTGTGCTTTAATGTGCTACTGTGTGTGTGTGTATGTTCCGAAAGCTTTTTTTTTTTTTTTTTTTTTTTTTAGAAAGCTCATTAGATATCAGCTCTAAACATAATTTTGACAACAAATAACTATGACATCAAACCACAGCCAAGGGTATATGGAAAAAACATGCCAAAAACTTAAAAGATATCTCATGAAATAAATAAGCAGTGAACAGATTAGTGAACATGCTGAAAAATACAAGATTTTGTCCTGGCAGACAGCAATGCAAAAGGCCACAAATACTGTGGCAGGAAAGGGGTTCATTTGGGTTTTTCCCTTTCTTTTTCTCTTCTGTTTGAGTTCATCAGCATCTTCTACTACTTCCAGGCAAGTGCTGCTCAATACTTCCATTACAGTAAGATGTCAAGGATTTCCTGGACAAACACATGAGCACCCTGAACTGGCTATCTACAGTATGATGACATAGATGACCACCTGGTTGCTCTGGGACTATTCTACTTAAATGTCATGATGTGGCAAACATTTCTTTGATTACTACTTTTAGTTTTACCAGAAAATATCTTGACTCTGCTATCAATCATTATACAGGATCATTACCTTTACTGCCCAATTTAAGACAATTGGTATTTGAAAACATTTACTGTATGCTCATGATGAATTCATGTATGACTAAATACACAAATCCTTTCAACAGCTATCCTTCCAGTCTACTCGGTATGCTCCTCTCTTTGACAAATGGTCACCTGCTACAACAATGTGATGAGAAACTATGCCTATGGTGATTTTTTTCCAAACAAAAAGGTCAGTTTTCATATTATAGCAACAAATTTCACCTGAAGCATTATTCTGAGAACATTGAACAGGCATATAAAATTTTGTGATACTTTCATTACTTCCTGAGATATTCAAGCTCAAATGATGTCACCCCTAAAACAAACCATTTTTCATTAATAAGATTTTGCCACACATTTGAGGCCTCAGCGAAAATTTTCCCAAGAAATTGGCTAAGAAGTATATTTTGTATCTTTTCACTTATTTGAAGACTTAAAATTTAGATCTCTTGAAAATGAACATTTTTGCAATTCCACAACATCAAAATTTGCATTAAAATAATATCTGACATGCCAGCTTTCATGTTCATTCCTACAAAGAGTAAAATTTCAGTTAACATTTATTATCTGTTATAGAATATTTATTTAGATCCTGGAAAATGTTTCGGCAGTTTTTAAACCATCACAACATATTTTGTCACACTTTAAAGTTGGATTATTATAAGACATTTTTTGCATAAGCAAGAATCAAAAATATAAAAGGCTTATCTCTGAAACTAATAAAGTAATATACAATTACAATACATACGTACAATTTTTCTGTTTTGTTTTGTTTAACATGTTCTTCCTGCATGTCACTTTAAAAAACTCCATTTCAAACATCTAATTTTGGTTGTCAGTATCTAAAGACACACACACTCGCTCATCTAAACATACACACACATGCGCGCGCACACAAATGCCTGCACGCATGCACGTACGCACGTATGCACACACACACACACACAGTGACACACACACACACACACACGTATATAATATATAGACAGACACACACACACACACACACACACACACACACACACACACACACACACACACACACACACACACACACACACACACACAAAGGGAAAAGGCATAAGAATTTCTTAACTTTCGAAACTTCAAAAACTTTGTGTGAACCCAGTGCATCAATAACATGCATCACTAAAGATAGCATTGCTTAAAGCATACTTTAAAAAAAAAAAAAAATTCTGGAAAACATACATCATAACAACAGTCCCAGCATCACTGAAATATCAACACATACAAGTTTGCATTTGACAATCATAATTCTTATTGTTAGTTTTATTTAACCAGAAAAAATTCCTTTTCTTACCCTTTTGAGATCAGACTGAGTTGGTTGTCGAGGACTCTCCAGAGCCTCTTTAGCACGTTGTAAAGTGCAATCGAAGATGTCACGCAGTCGAATTACCAGCCTTTGCATCCCCATCTTCTTTAGACACTTGTCCACATAGTGTCTATACATTGTACACCTCCCCATCTACATGGAATAGATGAGACGGTGGCATACTTTAATAACACAATAACAGCAAATAACTGTGTGCAGGTGTCTGTATGCATGTTACATGTCCTTCTTTGTGTGTGCATGTGTCAGTCCTGAAAGTGGCGAGTATTTTATTGGCCATAACCAGTAAGAAAAATATTTGATCAGCAGAAAAAATATTTGGTGAGTAAAAACAAAACTTCACTCACTATTGGTGAAACTACAGAACCATTGTCCTAATCAGCCATGCCAGTAAGATCCTGCTCATAATTATTCTCAACAGATTGAAGCCCAAGATAGAGGAAGAGCCATCTGACTGCCAGGCAGGCTACAGATCCAACAGAGGCACAACTGACATGCTCTTTGTGCTACAAACACTCATAGAGAAAACAAAAAGCACTGAAGTGAAAAAGGAGCTTCTGTCACCTTCACAGACTATAGCAAAGCATCTGACAGCATCCTCCATCTCCACATGTTCAACACGTGTTCATGGTCAAAATGGGATTTCCCAAACACATGATCATAGCATTAATTGCCTCATTATACAAAGACCAAAAGGCTACAGTCAGATGGAACACTCAGAAATGTGAATTCTTCAACATCCACAGGGGAGTCAGACAAGGTTGTATCCTCTAACCATATCTCCTTAAATTTTTAACATAGATCTACACGGAACAAGCCATAAGAGATGCTGACATAGAAGGCATGGGCATAAAGATGAGAAGAAAAAATCTTACAAACCTGCGCTATGCTGATGATACTGCACTGTTAGCAGACAATATTACCAGCATAAAAAGAATCCTACACAGGGTGGATCACTAGATGCAGCAGGCAAAAAGGCTGGTCTAAACTTGAACGCCAAGATTCAAACAAAAGCGAACTACATATCAAAGGCAAAGACACTGAAAACAATCATGGCATCACAATTAACAAAGCTCCTTTAGAAAATGATAAGGATTTAAAATATCTTGGGTCTGTAAAAACTGATGATGGAACCTGCTCCAAAGACACCAAAGTAAGAACTAGAATGGCAAAGTAAAAAATGGTCCAACTCAAACAACATCTGGAAAGACACAGGCATACCAAATGGCCTAAAGTTAGACTTCTAAAATGATTGATCTGGCCAGTCATGATTTACAGCTGTGAAGCCTGGACTCTAAGAAAACCTAATTGCAGAAGAACTGAGGCAGCAGAGATGTGGTTTTTATCAAAGACTAGTACTACATGTCAAATGGACAGACAGAAGAACTAATGAAAAGTTCCTGGAAGAACTTGATACTACCAGAAAACTACTAGCAGACATCAACAAGAGAAAGCGAAAAATACATTGGCCATGTGTCACACAACAAGAACACAGACCTCATGGCAACCATCTTTCAAGGAAAAACAGTGGCAAAAAGGAAGAAAAGCAACCTCCATTCTCATACATCGAGAACATAACCAACATCACTGTCATCAGTGGCCTAAATATTCAAGAAATTGTTCACGAAAGTCAAGACAGAGTGACCCGGAGGGAGATGGTGGTATCCAGATGTGCAGCAGCCAACACTGAACCCGGTGACACCAACAGATGAGACAGGTGAGTCTACTGGTGAGCAAACAATAATGGTGTAAATCTGCCTGCATCAAAGTCTGTGGTCCACATGCTGCAGCGAAGCTTCCACCATCTGGCAAGTTTTCCAATTCAGCCAACCAGTTTTATAGATTACTAGTAAACAGCAAATCTGCACTATCTGCTGTCAAAATCAGATCACATGCCACTCTGCGATGAAACATTCAATAGCTTAGAAGCCTTGAGTCAGAAACTGACTGGGAAGAATTTAACCCTTTGACTTGACTCCCGCACCTTGTCCATCAAGTGTCCCTGCATTGTCAACCATGTTAGCAAAACAGAAACACTTAACCGTTTGACTCCCGCACCCTGTCCACTCACCAAGTGTCCCTGCATTGTCAGCCATGCCAACAAAACAAAAACTTAACCCTTTGATTTCCCTCACCCTATCCACCAGCGTCCTGTTTTTGCAGTTGGTGGATAGGGTGTGGGAGTCGAAGGGTTAAGTTTTAGAAGTTGATGGATAGGGTGAGGGAAGTCAACTGGTTAATTTTTTTGCAGTTGGTGGATAGGGTTCGGGGGGGGGGGGGGGGTCAAAGGGTTAAAGCAAGTCACCAGGAGTCAACAAAGATTTCTTCCCAAATGGAAGAAGTTTACATGGCTGGCTTACAATAAACAGTCAAATCTGATTACATACAAGACCTGAGTGAATAACCTGTCAGTGATGAGAAGGCTGCCATCAATGATCAAGTAGACCATCTCCTCTCATAGGCCAAGAAAGGTTCAATACACAAAGTGGACAGAAAGTCTGGACTAACACATGAAGATGAAGACTTACATTTACAAGTACAATGAACAGGATGTACCCGTTTGAGACTGAAAGACTTGTCTTGTGTTTTATTTTGTTTTGTAACTTATTTTCATAACAATTCTTTTTGATATTCTATTATACTATATATTATATTTTTCAAAGAAATCCAGAGGACAACTCTGGATTTCTTTGAAATTTCATGTTCCAATGACTATAGAAATATACTATATATATGAAATTTCATGTTCCAATGACTATAGAAATATACTATATAGTACATTTCTATAGTCATTGGAACATGAAATTTCAAAGAAATCCAGAGTTGTCCTTGCCATTCCCTTCCCCCTTTTCCTGTACTTTAATAAATCAATCTATCTATGCAAGTAAACTTTCATGGCAGCACTTTACTATTGTGTGGCTGGGACTGTAATTTGCCTGGTAAAAATTTTTGATCTGGTTGATAAAAAGTTTGAAGCACCAGCCAAAGACTACCAAGCAAAAGCACCAACTTCCAGAGCATGTCAGTGTGTGTGAGTGTGTGTGTGTGTCTGTAGTGTGTGTGTGTGTGTGTGTGGTGTGTGTGTGTGTGTGTGTGTGTGTGTGTGTGTGTGTGTGTGTCTGTGAGTGTGTCTGTGTGTGTGTGTATCTGTGAGTGTGTCTCTGCACATATGTTCCAAGCAGGTGGAACAGACAAGATAGCATTAAAATTCAAGTTATAATGTGTAGTCATGATAACAGTTAATAACATTAACATGGTAATATGTGAGAGCGAGAGAGAGAAGATAGACCGACAGACATACAGACAGAAAAGAGTGAGACAGAGACAAACAGAAAGAGAGAAAAGTAGAGTGTTGGTGTGTGTGTGTGTTGTTGTGTGTGTTGTGTTGGTGTGTGTGTGTGTGTGTGTGTGTGGTGTGTGTGTGTGTGTGTGTGTGTGGTGTGTGTGTGTGTGTGTGTGTGTGTGTGTGTGTGTGTGTCGTTGTGTGTGTGTGTGTTGTTGTGTGTTGTTGTGTGTGTGTGTGTGTGTGTGTGTGTGTGGTGTGTTGTGTGTGTGTGTGTGTGTGTGTGTGTGTGTGTGTGTGTGTGTGTGTGTGTGTGTGTGTGTGTGTGTGTGGTGTGTGTGTGTGTGTGTGTGTGTGTGTGTGTGTGTGTGTGTGTGTGGTGTGTGTGGTGTGTGTGTGTGGTGTGTGGGTTGATCATACAGTATCACTGTCATATGTTCATTATTTCTTACTTTTTCATGTTTTCTGACTTCCACGGTTACTTTAGGCTTTAGTTTTACATCATAAAACTGAAATAAATTACAAACATCAAACCTCACACTGTAATACCTGTTCAATGCATGACAGCCTCACATTCATAGCCAAGAGCCACATGATTACTAATTCTAGAATCAAACTTTTGAACAACCTCATATTCATGGTCACCTCACACTAGCATAATGACATCTACTGTCTAGAAATAAGTAGTTTAATCATAACATCTCAACAAAGCTAGCCTTGCCTTAATGGACAGAAATAAACAGATTCATATTCATAACATCTCAAGAGAGCTAGCCTTGCCTTGAGTTGATGGACAAGCTCATACTATAACTCTATCAAAACTACAGGTGTAATCTCAACAAAGATTCTCTTTTTCTCCTAAGGCAAGTTGCATAACTTATGAAATACACAAATGATAAACAAAACATTTCAACAACGAAATCTTGCAAATGATAAAAGACTGACCACGGTAATACATTACTCATTTACTGACTTAGTAACTTTAGGATATTTTCAGAATTTATGGAACTTGTAACCTAAAAGTTAGGATTAATAGGAAAGTTGTAAAGTTGGATAATGAAGCAAAATAAAAAGTCATTTAATTGTTACTCATCTTTTTATTCACACAAACAACAAAATTAAACATATCAATTTTTTCTTTCATTTAGACATTTAGACTTTTAATTAATAAAGCATAAAAATTTTCAATTTCATGAAAGACGAAATGCTCAGACAGGCCATATTGATTCTTAGCTAACAGGATTTAAAAGACACAGTATAATGATCACAATTCTCACTATCCTTTTTTCATCAGCTCAGCAGTACTTATCATGTTGCATGAACAGGCTTTCATTTTCTTCTGCTGGCAAAACTAAACTTTGAGAACGAAAAATATTTGATATTTTTGTTACCTCTAAGCATTCCACTTTTCAGTTTTAATTAATAACACTCTCGATGCCCAAAATATGCTTACTAATTATCATTTTAAAACCTTACAGTAACTAAAATTACAAAAAGAGACTTTCCCCCCAAATTACAAAATGCGTTCATGACTATATGAGTATATCTATGACTCACCCCATCCAAACTGATATCACTGGAAGCCCTGGATAAAGTGGCACTGGCAAATGATCCCATGCTGCTACGAGAGTTGCGGTTGGGTGTGCTGGAGCCTACAGGAGAACTTGGCTCCACCACTACATTTCCTCGCTGGGTGGGACTGGTGTCCCGTGATGAAGTGGCACTGTCTGATCCAAAGGTAAACTTCACTTGCTTGGTCGGGGAGAGGAAACGAGCACCTCTTCCTCGATCAGCTTCTGCCACACTGTCCTCTTCTTCTTCTTCATCATCATCTAACTGCTCTTCTTCTACTTCACTGTCAGATGTGTCTCTGTTCTCCATAATGTTTGGAACACTTGGACGTCGCATATGGTCACTGTCATATTCATTGTGGCGAGGAAAAGGGAAGTCAAATTTGATAACTGGCCAATCTATGCCATGTTGCTCTGCAGCAATAATGCGGCCAAACAATTTGAGCTTGTGGCACAGGTCACAGGTGATGTTGAGCCAGAGGTTCAGGCATTTAACACGCCTGGTAAAGTTGGAGTCCCCATACAGTGGGTAGTCAACGGCTATTTGCTTCATGGCAGGATACAGACGCTCACAAGCATCTAGCCGATCTACCAGTCTCTGAACTTCCACCAGCGCCTTTTGTTGTAGCTCGACTATGCCTGCAGTCAACACAACATCATGAAATGATGCTGACACATCCTCATCCAAGTTCACCATGAGGTAATTATGATCCACACTGAGACCAGCCACAGCACTGTCTTCTGGACTTGTTTGGTCCCCACAACTACCACCTTCTGCTGTGCATTGCATACCACCACCAGGTGTACTTTCAGTTGCAATGACACTACCGTTAACACTTTCACCTCTGTACCTGCCACGATCTGTACTAAAAGCACTGTCAATTGCAAGCTGGGGAGAATCACGTTGTCGAAACCGGAAATTGATAATGTCATCAAGAACCTTCTCCACCTGGTCTCTCTTATCCCCGAGTGAGGTCTGCTCATCCTCTGGAGAGCAGCCATGTAGATATGCATTAAGTTCAATCCACATGTAGTCCATCAACTTTGACTTCCATTGTTCCATTTCACTGGACATTTGTCGTTTGGTGGAAGCCAGCTTCCTTTCCTTGTCCATCTTGGCCTGGGTGCCAAGTTTGATCAACATGCCAAAAGTCTGTGAGAACACTCTACGGTCTGCTGGACATTCTGGAGGCTCAGTCCACTGACGTCGACTGCGGTTATCTGGGCTGATGGCCAAAACCGGTTTGGCCAGAAGGTGCGAGAATCGTCCAGAAGATTCCAGCTGCATGCTACCCATACTTTTTACATCCAATCCTGTGAAATCATCTGACATCCGTTTCACAAAGCGATCATGGTCACGAGATTTGGTCTGCTTTTTTGACTCCCGGGTGTCCTTTTTGCGTCTTTCTTTCCTTTCACGAAAAGTTTCAGGATCAATATTATCATCAGAATCAAAACCACTCAGCTTGCACAGAGCTGGATCTCCAAAATGAGCATCTTTTATCACATTCAGAACAGAACGGGGTTGATTTTTGCGCTTGGCAACATACTCTTTGTAGTCTTTGTAAGAGCGTTTCACGTAACTCCCTCTCGTGGCACTAGCCTGACGTTCCTTTTCCCGTTTAATGACTCTTGGCTGTGGTGGGGTGACTCCATATCGGCCACCTAGGCTGTCGGGATCTCCTTCATCTTCTTCATATTCAAGCTGTGCTTCAATGTAATCATAGTAGTCTTCTCCAGACACTGGCGACAAATGGTCTTCTTGTGCATGATGTGTTCGGTGCCTATAGACAAACAAACCAACTGAATCAGAAACAGTAACACCATAAAAACAATGCACAGTAATACTTAAAAGTTTTAAATTCTATCATAAATCTGGTTCAACTTTAAAACAAACAGTCAATTTAAATTGATCTGATCTTCATACGAACAACAAGCCAAATCAAAATAACTGAAATTTAATGATATATATATATAAATAAGAAAAATAAATGTACAGTCATGGGCTGATAACTGCAGGCGATAGTCCTCAGCTTCAAAAGATGAAAGCAGGGTAGTCTGCCAAGCACTGGTAAGGACAAACAAACAAAACCAGACAAATAAGTAAGCAAAAAAGGCCTTTCAGACTATAATTAAGTTTTAACTGACTGGTCTGTAACAACACAAACAAAACAGAAACCTTTGAGGCAAATAGTCAAGCAAACAACAACAACAACAAAAGCAGGGAGAGTGGGGTTTGGGAGGGGGGGGGGTTGGAGGAAAGAAAAGTCATATGCAACCCTCATAATGCTCTGTCAGTCTTTATGTTCTCCACACAGAAGGTCAGTATGCTGTTATTTATGTAATTCATATTTTTTTCCCCCACAAAATATCTAAAAAATGCAAATAACTTGTGAACATAATACTTTTGGAGGATTAGATGTTTAATTCGGACACGCTAAAGCCCCTTATGAAAGAGTGTGAACGACATTCAAACACACAAATACATGTTCATAATTTGAATATATACATATTATATGATCTGCAACCTATTTCACAAAAAGGGGCCAAAGTCAGATATCAAGCCAAACAACAGCCCAAAACTACATGTTGAGCATCAATCTGGTTGATTTCAAAATTTTTTCTTCACTACATTCAGTAACCCTATACCATACAGTGAGAATTCAAAGTAAAATCTGACCCAAAATTATGTTAAAATGGCATTTGATAATGATATAACCCTTTCAAAACAAATCAGTCTATTAAGCAAACATCAGAGTTCTGCCCAGTGTTTACAGTAATCAAACTGTACAGGGCATCAGCATATCATACCTCATTGTACAAAAACTGTGTCTGCAAGTTATCAAAGTTTTAGAAAGTTTTAACAATGAATGCAAAGGGAAAAAAATTGGAAAGCTTAATGCCTACCTTTAAGTGCAATTTTCTCAAAATGGCCAATTCTTCATCTACTCTGTTTAAATAGCTGTAACTTAAAGCACGAGTGTACTAGAATAGTAGAGATTTGATCTAACACCTTTGGAAAGAGCATTTCTTCCACTTTTCAATGATGTAAACATCCTCCCCCCCCCCCCCCCACACACACACTATACTCTGGCCTCCTTTTGTAAGAACAGAAGAACAGGCAACATAAAATTTATAGATGTTAAGAACACAACACAAACTAAATTTAAACTGAATTCAGGTTTGAAATATCTGATACTGTCTTCATTTTGGGACAAGAACAGCAATGACACTTATTGACAGCTGAAAAAGACAGATGGAATTAAAATTTTACATACATCAACCAGGGCAAATTTCACATACATCAACCAGGGCAAGATATAAGCCACAATTTCTATTTTGCTGAAAGAACTGATGGCTTGCATAAAAAAAAATCTTAACATTCAATTGAAACAGTGTATCCAGTCTTTACTGTTCCTCCTAATTCACACTACACAACATACATACTCATTTCTGGAAAATCTGTGATTCTTATAAATGCTGAACATCAACTATCATTACACAACACAGTACTACTGCTTTCATTATTACTCACTGTTCACTTCCTTGATTTTCTAGAGTACCAGAGTACTTAACTAGCAAACTATGATACTGAAGGGTGTTCAAAAGTACATTAACTATGTAACTTAAAACATACAATGTGGTGAAATTATCAATACTGGTTACAGCCCTTTCAGGTGGAGACAAAATCTATACACATTTGCTGAAAACATGTCTGAATATATTAAAAAAAAAATTGAAAATTAAAAAAAAAAAAAAACTTCCTGAAACAGTTTTAATTGTTCAGCTACACTGTAATATCAACAACAGTAATGACAAGAAAACAGTCTTGATTATTCAAATTAACAAATTCTCACCAAATCAGACCTGAAGATCTCACACACACACACACACACACACACACACACACACACACACACAAACACAGCCACACAGCAGCACAGTTGTACTCTATGCCTGCTGCTCTTTTTTGTCACTTTCTTTGTGTGTGTTTGTTTGTTTATTTGTTTGTTATTGTTTTGTTTTTCATTCTGTCCAAGACTTTGAATTAACTATTTATACCAGCCCTACTAGCGACTGGAACTGAATTTGCCCTCCTGCCACAGGATACTATTCTGTAAATTGTCAATGGCATGATTCCCTGCTGCAGTCTGTCATAAAAGGAATAGCCAATACACAGAAACTGTTGAATAAAACTGAACTTTCCTACGTTTTCAAGAAATTTCTGTGCTCATTCAAGCGCAGAGAATAGAAAATGAAAACTGCCACCAGAGCAGCAAACATTCACATTTCCCCCTGTCAACTGGCATTTATAAACAAAAATATCATTTCACCAATTGCACTGACTTACATCAGTTACAACAGTGTCACAGTCATGTGTACTCGCTAATGTGTATGCTGCTTGCTTGCTGTCTTTCTTTGATCAACAAAATGTGAACAAAGGACTGGCCAGAAAAAAAACCTGCAAACCAACCAATGGTGATTTAGTCAAAAATGCAATCACAGCTAGGGCTGTATGCTATATTAGTGTAAAATATGCTCACTCCGGGAAAAATTCCATTCATACAATTTATAACATTACCATGCTCTCATAGCCAGTTCAACTAGAGGGGAAAGCCAGCAAGCCATGTGGATGATCAAAAAGATATATCACTGGACTTATCAGGTAGCTCAGCATAATGTTACCATCAGTATCAAATTTAGCTACATATCCAACACTTAACATGCAATATATATATATATTATTATCTGACATGGCGACTATGTGAGCAAAACAATTTTAAGTTCATAATTTTTTTTTAAATTTATCTTAAGTTGCAAGTGAAGGGAATTAATCACCATTCACAGTTAGAATGCATGAAAATAAACTGGTCATAACTTCTTAAATGGATACTCCTTTAAAAATCAGTTTCCCAGAAATACCTGGTGTATTCTGAAACAGGATATTCAACTGCACAACAGCTTCATTTTCCCCTGCAAAGTAACCAAGGATTCTATTCGTAAAACTAGTACCTCCACATTAAGGAAATCGTGTGCAGGAAATTTCCTCTTTTCTGCCTTTTTCTTTTCTGGTTTTTCTCTCTTTCTGCCCTTCTCGTGTGAGAAACACTTCCATTTTTTCTCTCTCGTTCTTGCCCATTTAAGTTAGAACATGCAGATGTGCAACACCAACATGCTGCCCGCACAATATGGGCCAAAGAACCAGAAAAGTATGCATACACGCATCTAAACCAAACTATAAAGCTTCAGGAAGATAGCCAACATCCTCTCCCACCCACTCCTTCCCATCTGAGGCATGCACATGCTTGAACGCACAACAAAACAAAAACAATATTTACTGTGGAGAACACAGATTCTATTCCAAATTCCTGATACTGAATATGGAAATCTCAACATATCTAAAGTAATATTACATACATACACACACGCCCATGGGCGTGTACTCGCTCGTTCGCTCTCTCTCTTTCCACACACACACACACACACACACACACACACACACACACACACACCACACACACACACACACACACACACCACACACACACATGCACACCACACACACACACACCACACACACACACACACACACACACACACACACAACACACACACAGCACCACACACACACACACCATACAAAGCATCACATACACCACTCACACACACAGAGAACAGGATGAGGATGGAATATTTTTCAAGTACAGGATTGGGATCTGCCAAGTTTGCTGCCAAAGGTAAATTCAAAATTTTTTAACCCAACTCACATTATCAATATATATGTAAATAAAATACACAATACAAACATGTATCAAATTACTTAAGCAATTTAAAGCAAAGACACTTCATTATGCACCACTGTTTATAATATTTCTAAACAGGCATGTATGGCAGCAACAAAGATTCTCTGCTTCTGTCTATTCTGGGTCAGCCTCTGTATGGAATTCCAGGTGTGTTTTAGGGCCCTGAGGTCTCCGTCTATTGTTTATTGCCTAGTGCTCTTGAGTCTTCCTCTCTTAGGTCTCCCTTTCTGGTGTCCACTGAAGGTCTGTCTGGGTGATGTTATCCTGCTCTCTTCAGATGATGAGCCCAATCCATTTCTATTGTCTTTCTTGATGATGCTTTCATCACATGATGTACCCAATCCACAGGACATATAGGTGTTGGTCAGAAAAGTATCAAATGATGATGATCAATGCTACAAAACAGTGAAAAGTCATTAAACTTGCAATCTTCTTCAATGCGGGCTGCAAGTGCAAGCCATTCTTTCAACTCAGTAACAACATTTTGTCCCTTGGGCAAGTAGCAGTCACCCAAAACAACCTATCACAGCAGAACTAAATGCAGAGCTCTGTTTATGTATCAACAGTTCATACACTTAACACCGATATCTGCAGGCAATCCCACCATCACAAATATATTTCAAATCTCCTCACAATAATTACAAAATTAGCTCCAAATCTATTTATTTCTTGCACTGTCCAATACCAATGATTAAATACAGTCCAGTTAATTAAAGCTTTAATGATTTGTTTATGGGTATTACAGGTATGGAAGGAAGACTGAATGTAGATAGGCATTCGTTAAGTTTATATTAAAGCATTATGGTATCCATAAGAAGGAAATGATAGAGGCTCTTTCACTTCAGTATAAATTGTGTCTCCATCATCTGGACATTCTGTAATAAAAATTACCTTTTTCAGAATTACTATTTTTCTTTCTTTCTATATATTATATGTGTCTACATTACCAACCATTCAACTGTGTTTTCTCAAGAATTCCTTTTTGTCTCCCCCCCCCCCCCCCCCCCATTCCTTGTCACCAAAACTGATGTATGTTGACCATGCAGTAACATCATTTTCCCTGCACAGTGTGTGCAGGACCAACATGCACACAGTTACAAGTATGTACACAGATGGATACACAGACCACACAAAGCATGGCCAATCCTCAATGCAAAAGAAGATAGACTGATATAAATAGTACATTTATCATTTTATGTAGAAAAATTATGCTGCTGCCTATGTAGTGAAAGTGCATACATTGTGTTGATGCAGGCATGCAAAAGATCTACTGGTTATATCATGCTTACAATCTGAATATCTACAGCTGCAGAAGATATCACAGCTCATTAACTAACAAGTACGCTGGCCAAACTTAACCCTTTCACTCTCTCACCTTCCTAATCCTTCATGCAGTAAGCTAGTGGAGAGAATGAGGGAGTGCAAGGGTTAAGAAGTTCCAGGAAGCTGGTGGACAGAGTAAGCGAGTGAAAGGGTTAAGGAGCTGATGGATAGAGTGAGGGAGTAAAAGGTACAGGAAGCTGCAGGAAGTTGGACACAGGGAGTGAATGGATCAGGAAGCTGCAGGAAGTCGGACACAGGGAGCGAATGGATCTGGAAGCTGCAGGAAGTCGTACACAGGGAGCGAATGGATCTGGAAGCTGCAGGAAGTCGGACACAGGGAGTGAATGGATCAGGAAGCTGCAGGAAGTCGGACACAGGGAGCGAATGGATCAGGAAGCTGCAGGAAGTTGGACACAGGGAGCGAATGGATCAGGAAGCTGTAGGAAGTTGGACACAGGGAGCAAATGGATCAGGAAGCTGTAGGAAGTTGGACACAGGGAGCGAATGGATCAGGAAGCTGCAGAAAGTTGGATAAGGGAGTGAATGGATCAGGAAGCTGCAGGAAGTTGGACACATGGAGTGAATGGATCAGGAAGCTGCAGGAAGTTGGACAGAGGGAGCGAATGGATCAGGAAGCTGAGTGGAAGATTGGACAGAAGAAGGAGTAAATGGATCAGGAAAGCTGCAGAAGTTCAACAGAGGAAGTGAATGGATCAGGAAGCTGCAGGAAGTTGGACACAGGGAGTGAATGGATCAGGAAGCTGCAGGAAGTTGGACAGAGGGAGCGAATGGATCTGGAAGCTGCAGGAAGTTCGGACACAGGGAGCGAATGGATCTGGAAGCTGCAGGAAGTCGGACACAGGGAGCGAATGGATCAGGAAGCTGAGGAAGTCGGACACAGGGAGCGAATGGATCAGGAAGCTGCAGGAAGTTGGACACAGGGAGTGAATGGATCAGGAAGCTGTAGGAAGTTGGACAGAGGGAGTGAATGGATCAGGAAGCTGCAGGAAGTTGGATAGAGGGAGTGAATGGATCAGGAAGCTGTAGGAAGTTGGATAGAGGGAGTGAATGGATCAGGAAGCTGTAGGAAGTTGGATGGGAAGGGAGTGAAATAGGATCAGTGAAGCTGTAGGAAGTTGGATAGAAGGAGTAAATGGATCAGGAAGCTACAGGAAGTTGGACAGAAGGAGTAAATGGATCAGGAAGCTGTAGGAAGTTGGATAGAGGGAGTGAATGGATCAGGAAGCTACAGGAAGTTGGACAGAGGGAGTGAATGGATCAGGAAGCTACAGGAAGTTGGACAGAAGGAGTAAATGGATCAGGAAGCTACAGGAAGTTGGACAGAAGGAGTAAATGGATCAGGAAGCTGCAGGAAGTTGGACACAGGGAGTGAATGGACCAGGAAGCTGCAGGAAGTTGGACACAGGGAGTGAATGGACCAGGAAGCTGCAGGAAGTTGGACACTGGGAGCGAAAGGATCAGGAAGCTGCAGGAAGTTGGACACTGGGAGCGAATGGATCAGGAAGCTGCAGGAAGTTGGACACTGGGAGCGAATGGATCAGGAAGCTGCAGGAAGTTGGACACAGGGAGTGAATGGATCAGGAAGCTGCAGGAAGTTGGACACAGGGAGTGAATGAATTAGGAAGCTGCAGGAAGTTGGACACAGGGAGTGAATGGATCTGGAAGCTGTAGGAAGTTGGACAGAGGGAGCGAATGGATCTGGAAGCTGCAGGAAGTTGGACACAGGGAATGAATGGAACAGGAAGCTGCAGGAAGTTGGACAGAGGGAGTGAATGGATCAGGAAGCTGCAGGAAGTTGGACAGAAGGAGTAAATGGATCAGGAAGCTGCAGAAGTTGGACAGAGAGAGTGAATGGATCAGGAAGCTGTAGGAAGTTGGACAGAAGGAGTAAATGGATCAGGAAGCTGCAGAAGTTGGACAGAGAGAGTGAATGGATCAGGAAGTTGGACACAGGGAGTGAATGGATCAGGAAGCTGTAGGAAGTTGGACACAGGGAGTGAATGGATCAGGAAGCTGCAGGAAGTTGGACAGAGGGAGTGAATGGATCAGGAAGTTGGACACAGGGAGTGAATGGATCAGGAAGCTGCAGGAAGTCGGACACAGGGAGTGAATAGATCAGGAAGCTGCAGGAAGTTGGACAGAGGGAGTGAATGGATCAGGAAGTTGGACAGAAGGAGTAAATGGATCAGGAAGCTGCAGAAGTTGGACAGAGGGAGTGAATGGATCAGGAAGCTGCAGGAAGTTGGACAGAAGGAGTAAATGGATCAGGAAGCTGCAGAAGTTGGACAGAAGGAGTAAATGGATCAGGAAGCTGCAGGAAGTTGGACAGAGGGAGTGAATGGATCAGGAAGCTACAGGAAGTTGGACAGAGGGGGTGAATGGATTAGGAAGCTTCAGGAAACTGGTGGATAGAGGGAGTGAATGGACTAGGAAGTTGCAGGAAGCTGGTGGATAGAGGGAGTGAATGGATCAGGAAGCTGCAGGAAACTGGTGGATAGAGAGAGTGAATGGATTAGGAAGCTGCAGGAAGCTGGTGGATAGAAGGAGTGAATGGATCAGGAAACTGGTGGATAGAGAGAGTGAATGGATTAGGAAGCTGCAGGAAGCTGGTGGATAGAAGGAGTGAATGGATCAGGAAGCTGGTGGATAGAGAGAGTGAATGGATTAGGAAGCTGCAGGAAGCTGGTGGATAGAAGGAGTGAATGGATCAGGAAGCTGCAGGAAGCTGGTAGACAGAGGGAGTGAATGGATTAGGAAGCTGCAGGAAGCTGGTAGACAGAGGGAGTGAAAGGATTAGGAAACTGGTGGACAAAGGGAGTGAATGGATTAGGAAGCTGCAGGAAACTGGTGGATGGAGGGAGTGAATGGATTAGGAAGCTGCAGGAAGCTGGTGGATAGAGGGAGTGAATGGATTAGGAAGCTGCAGGAAACTGGTGGATAGAGGGAGTGAATGGATTAGGAAGCTGCAGGAAACTGGTGGATAGAGGGAGTGAATGGATTAGGAAGCTGCAGGAAGCTGGTAGACAGAGGGAGTGAATGGATTATGAAGCTGCAGGAAGCTGGCGGATAGAGGGAGTGAATGGATTATGAAGCTGCAGGAAGCTGGTGGACACAGGGAGTGAATGGATTAGAAGCTGCAGGAGGTTGGTATGTTAAGAGAGAGAAGGGTTGACCTATCTGCAACTGTATCAAAGGAGACTGTACATCACTACATATCTTCATCCAGCCCACATAAAAACTGTAATCACTTCCAACACATACACATGCATGCAATTTTTTAAACACACACAATATCAATATGTAATGTGCATGCATGCATGGTGAGTAGTGAGTGAGTGAGTGAGTGAGTGAGTGAGTGAGTGAGTGTGTTGGGTTGTGTGTGTGTGTGTGTGGTGTGTGTGTGTGTGTGTGTGTGTGTGTGTGGTGTGTGTGGGTTGTGTGTGTGTGTGGTGGGGTGGCGGGGGGGGGGGGGGGGGGGGAGGAGTATGTGACTGTGTCACTGTCAGTGTGTGAGGTATTGTATACGTATATGTGGGTCTATATGGGGGGGGGGGGGGGGTATGTGACTGTGTGAGACGAGAGTATGCAAGTAACTAAGTTATTCTGCCAATATTTGGTCTCCCCATAGCTATTTTTATAAATTTTCTAGATATACTGCCATAAATCTAGAATAATACCATGAACTGTTTTTTCTGTTGTTAATAAAATAAAAATTAAAAGCAAATGAAATATTTTTCAGCAAAATTTTCCAGTGATAAAATCATAATTACAAAATTTCTGGAGTCCAATGCAGTATCATCTAATGATCTAATCTGTTCATCTTTACCAGAGGGTCCCAGAAATATTTGTTGGAAAAAGAAACTGCATAAAACTGGCTGCAAGTTACTCAAACAGCACTCTTGGAGTCTTTCTTCTCAGAAGACGAACAAGGAAGTCAGCAAGGGTTATGTCTCTGCTATAATTGCTTACAATAGTTACATGTTGTTCAGACAGAAAAATCAATTAAAAGGATTGAATTGCAGAGCTGAGAATAGCCACTGACATGTAGAATGGTCCTGTGACTCCTGTGTACTGTAAAACAGAGACACAGGGCACAATGAGTTAAAGCTAGTTAGGGTAAAGAACCAGCTGAGTTAGGCTATACTTAACTAAGACAATCGCACCCCTCTGACTGACGTTTTGGAACCAACTGATGCCAAATCAGTATCAGGTGTGGTGCTTTTAGCACTTGGCGTAAAACTGAAGCACTTGGTGTAAAACTGTGTTTAACTGACTTGTCATTTTCAGCTCATGACATAACTGATTGTCATCTTACTGTTTTAATCATAAGTACGAAAGAGTGACCAACGTATGTCGGGTTCGGTACATAGGTTCGAGATCGACTCTCATTTCTAAAGATTACTGTGGGATCCACCTAATGTATCATCCAAATAACATGATCAGTTTATTTTCAGGGCAGACCTGGTCATTATGATTATCTATCAATGCCCCAATGAATCCATTTGAAGTTTGTGCATGTGCACAGAAAGTATGTAAAAGGAAGAGATGATGAGAGAGAAAAGAGACATGGGCAGATGGAACTGAAATTTAACAATGTTCTGAAAAGGAAAAATTTTCATTACAATATAAACTTAACTGATTAAAATACTGCATGTACAGGATTGGGTACCAATGATTGTTTAATTTCAACTAACAATTTACATTCTCTGTCTCATGTTATTTCTTTGAAATGAAATGTGCTTCAGGATATAGAACATCCTTTATGTGTATATGTGCATAGTGTGTGTGTGTGTGTGTGTGTGTGTGTGTGTGTGTGTGTGTGTGTGTGTGTGTGTGTGTGTGTGTGTGTGTGTGTGTGTGTGTGTGTGTGTGTGTGTGTGTGTGTGTGTGTGTGTGTGCGTGTGCGTGCATGCGTGCGTGTGTGATGGTTGTGTGTGTGTGTGTGTGTGTGTGTGTGTGTGTGTGTGTGTGTGTGTGTGTATGTGTGTGTGTGTGAGAGAGAGAGAGAGAGGGAAAGAGAGAAAAAGAGAGAGAGAGAGAGAGAGAGAGACCGGTGATTGTTAATCAGTTAAATGGGCAAACTCAGTATAAGTTTTAAATTTCTGGAAAAGGTCCTGGAGTGTATTTATTATGCTTCTTAGTTTCTGAGCCCTCGACATGTCCTACTGATGCAATGCTGTGAGCAACAATCCTGCTGTCTGTGACTAGTAGTAGTACACAAATTATTGTCAAGTGGGCCTATCAAAATAAACATAAAAATCACTAGTAAAAGCAGATCAATAAAAATGCATATATGTGTGCATCTAGTTTCTACAACATTAAGCTGTAAATTATATGAGTTGTTCTCCACTGTTGGTTACCTTGCAGGTGACTAGCCCACAAAAACACGCATTACCTTGTAACCGAAGTGCTCAACTTCAAACGCATGTGGTTGCACATGTTGTATTCTAGACAAAGTAATGAAACCTATGAGCAATGAGACTGATGACTCTGAAGCGTTAAGTTTGTCTGACCACAAAATGTAATCTAAATGGTATAAAACAGCTGCGAAAAACAGAGAACCACTCCATCCCACTTCTAGAGTTATATGAGACCATATCTGCACACATTCCATTTTGCTGTCAATGTATAAAGACCACCCCTATCAATGTATTCAGATGGGAAAAGAAGGATATCCTTTGCTGAGCAAAAGAATTCAAAGTATAAAGGAATCCCATGTTTGTTCTTCATGTTTTTTTTTCACTCCAACTTACTGTAAATGACATAGACTCGGGAGGGGAGAGAAAAGAGAGAGTGTGGAATCTGAAGCATATTCACCAGGGATTTACTGCACTTGGACAATTCCATATAATATATGCACACCATTCAAATCTGCCAGCAAGTATCTGGCAGGCTCCCTGAGCCTGCACAAAACTCTATGTAATGGCAAGATCCTGAATTGAGGAAAACGAAGAAGGAACATACTATGAAACACTAAGCTGACACCACCAAAATGATGAAAACATAGAACAGGCAGCAAAAAGGCCAGTTTTAATGTTGCCGGCTGGGACACTGAACGGAAGATTGTGATCAGATCTTAAAAGCACAGTATGTAACAGGAAAAGATAAAGCCAGAGAAAGAGATATAGAGCTGAAACTTAATATGTTTATGGATGGAAAATTCTTACTAAAACACACATTTTTGGAAACATTACATGGATTAAGAAATTGCATAAACATGATTGTGTGGCCCAGTGATGCTTGAGAGAGAGAGACACACACACACCCGCACACACGCACACACACAGACACAAGCATACACACACACACACACGCACACATACACCAGCACGTGAGAGAGAGAACTGTTCAGTGTGCCACGTGAGGGAGAACTGTTCAGTGTGTGCGGCCCAGTTTTTTTATTCCTTTTCTTGGTGTAGAGAGATCACTTGTAGCTGATGTAGCTTAAGTCTATTTTGGATTATTTTTTTAGTCTAGATTTAGATCAAGACTAGTTTAGATTATTTCTTTCTTTCTTATTAGGCATTATCATTTTCTAAATCATTATTACATTTTGATTTAGCTTGATAGTTTATTGTTTATAGTGACTCTAAAACTTACTTTTGAGTCAACTTGAAAATGGACTTTATTGTGGTTTGTAAATTACTGAAGCACATAACATAAGTTATGGTATAGTTATTGAGTAATGTTTCTTGGTGTGTTTCAGGGTTTATTTTCTGTCACATTTATGCCTCTCGTGAGATTTACAATAAAGAAACAGGGAACGAACCCAACAGGACTGACTCAAACAAATTCTGTAAGAGTGTGGTCCTGTCACAATTGGGTACCAATGAATCTGCAATTTCAACTGACAATTTGAATTCAGATTATTTCTTTGAAATATGCTTCAAGATTTTTGTGTTTTCCTATTGACCATACTGTGAGTTGTGTGTGTGTGTGTGTGTGTGTGTGTGTGTGTGTGTGTGTGTGTGTGTGTGTGTGTGTGTGTGTGTGTGTGTGTGTGTGTGGATTGGTGGGGCCTGCATGTGTGAGCATGCTTGTGTGTGTGTGTGTGTGTGTGTGTGTGTGTGTGTGTGTGTGTGTGTGTGTGTGTGTGTGTGTGTGTGGTGTGGTGTGTATTGAGGCAAAGAGAGAGCAAAAGACTGATAACAGTGTGTTGATCAGTTATATACACAAACATAATAATACCCCTTTGAAATTTTGAAAGAGATTACTTTACTACCACTAGGCTTTCTTGATTTCTGAGTCCATGACATGTGTTCTATCAATGCAATACAGTGGGAAATAATCCTGCAATTGTCATCTAGTATACAAATTATTGTGATCTACATCAATAACAGGGCCTATCAAAACAAATAACACAAAATATCACTAAAAGCAGATCAAAGAAATGCAGGCATCCAATTGCTAATAAATTCTGTTGTGAAAATGTCTTGAGATCAAAACAACTTCAAGAAAAGTGCACTTTAAATAAAGTATAACAATTTCTTATCATAACACTAGCAAGTAGCATAGTCTATGATTTTTGGATAGATGCAAAATATTGCACTGATTGTATTCACTCAGGAGGCTATTAAAGTTTATAATAATGCAAGCTAGAAATCCACTAGATAAAAAGTCTCTGCTGACAGTGACATCATCATGGAGTTCATGGTCCAAGCTCAATTTAAAAAAAGGGGGCAACGAGGCCTTTCGTTTAACTGTACAAGGCAGTCTAGCATGCAGACTGGGTGTATGTGTGACTCAGTGCAACATTCAACTAAAAAGAGCAGGTGGCAGCTGCAGAGATCGTCTGCTAGTGCTACATGATGACGATCAGTCGAGTGACAAAGTGTGCAGTTGCGCAGGTATTCTGAAGTTAGGGTGGGAGCAAAAAAGAACAAAAGCAAACAAACAGCAACTGCAAAAGTCAGGTAACAAAGCTACTTTGACCGATCTGCTGAGTTTCAATAATGCAGTCATCTGCTGATCAGCCGTAGCTTTTCAAGCCCTTTGTGTTCTAGATCTACTTGGTCGACACGCAAAACCCACTCGCGCACGCTGCAAAACTGAAAAGTGCATGATATGCACTACCTATATTTGCACATTCTGAATACAGTGCACATGCAGCTGCACGATGCAAACAGTTATGCTTTCTACAACACACTCACCGCTCATCAGAAAGTGGGTCGAAATCTTCACGGGGAGAGTGCTGTCTGTCATGATATCCGTCATCAGGAGGATCCGCCATTATCGGAATGTTAGTACCGTTTATTCACGCCTGCAAACGAGACCTTCGGGGCAGGTGCTTTGACCGTAATAGCAGACGACAATGAAACAGCAACGGATTTAGGGATGTCTTTTTCTCTTTCGAGACAGTTGAACTCACAAATTATTTGAATGTTGACTTTTTTCTTTTTGTTTGTTTGTTTTTTAACCACGATATTTTTGACAGATTTGATCTGCACGGAGAGGAAAGCCTAGTACTAGTAGTACATTCCTTGACGAGGTAGCTCGTAAGTACTGAAGATTCCGTGGTTTGGTAGCACGAGGAAGTTTAATTAAGTTAATAAATAGATATATGTTTTCTTAGTTTCAGTTTCTGTTTAAATCGAGAATCAAAGGATCATCACCATTTAGGCAGTTTTATTTGTGCTCATCATTTAGTTGTTGTTTGTGGTGGTGTATGAGTGTGTGAGTGTTCTTTTGTTTGTTTACTTGATTTTTTTTTTTGGGGGGGGGGGGGGATTGCTGGTGTTCTTGTTTTTTTGTCCACCTCCCCTCCCATCCACGCCCATTTCATACTCCGCCTTAATGACAGCAGAAACTGGAACAGTTTTAACAATGCCATGATGATGATGGCGAAGAGCATTACAGTCATGATGCTATTGAGTTCCAGCTAGGATTCAGACTGTGTGACAGGGTTGTACTCTACGCTCACTATCATTACATATCGATCCTGAAGTCAAGCAGGCCCGAGAGATACAAACACCTGCAGTGTTGGACAGGAGATTTTAACAACCTCTTGGCGACCGTCTGGCAGACTGCCAACATACTTTATTGTTGCATTATCCCAAACGCCAATCATTCTTCTTTCTTTTAAAAAAAAAAGAAAGAAAGAAAGCAATTCGGTTGAGAAATAAAAAAAGTAACAGTCATTTGAAGTCGGTAGGTGCTTTTTTTTTTTTTTTTTTTTTTTTAAACAGCTGGTGCTGAGGACTTTAACATTCTAAAATCACAGGCGGTGAAGGGGTTAAGTGACGCATCCGTACAGTGAATGAGACTCGGCTGTGTGGTCCAGGTCAGTCTTCTCAAAAGAGCCCATGGCAGTGTGACTGCAGGATAATATGACCATATGCCACAGCACACATGCTAAACGATGGATTTTCAAACTGAACAGTGCAGAGGCCATGAACCACTAGTGAGAAATTTACAAAAATTGAAAAGAGAAAACTGAAGAGGGAGAAAGAGTATTATCAGTAACCGTAAAGTACCTTGTAAGCGCCCATTATCTAGTAAACGCCCACCCTGCCCCCCATCTACCCTACCCCACTTTGATCAAAAACTTGCATAAGGTATGGTACCCCGTGAACGCCCACTCCTTCACTTTGAAAAATCCCGATTCAGTTTCTGGAACTCATGCCATTTTCATATTTTAAACTAATGTCATTTTCAACTCTGATCGTTATTTCTTTTAAAGTTTAGACATGCAATTTTAAGATTGAGAATTTCCACCATGCCACGAAATAAGTCCAACAGCATCGATTACGTGATACTTTATTGGTATTGTTGTTGTTGTGTCAGTTAGCCAATATGTATTGTTGATTGACTGATTTATTTAGCAGATAAAAATTGTTGATCGTTTTATCAGTTCCTCACCAGTGGTTTATTTGTATTATTTATCATAAACAGATGAAATAAGTAAACACAAACAAAGCTCCAGTGTGAAACTGAGAGAAAAAAAGTTATTCTTAAGTTGTTCTTACACACTGATATTGTTGATATATAAAGTTATGTATTATTTATTTGTTTCATTCATTTGTTCGTATTTTAACACTGTTATATTCCGCATTACACAACACCCATAACCCACACAAGCTAACTGTACCTTACAAATCGACGTTGATCCTATACAGTTTTAGGCGGATCTCCTCCTAACATCACACCAAATGCCCCATATGACTAAGCCATAAGGGCTTTTATCACAAACAGGAACCCCATCACCACCACTGCAACGCAACAATAACACCACAAGTCACAACATTCCAGCTGATTTAGTCAGAGCAAAAGGAGGGGGGGGAAAAGCGTCGCATTTAAAAAGAAAAGTAAAAAAGGCAAAGATGCAGTGGATTTCAGACACACAAGAACAAGTCTTGGTATTAAAGAAAAAGAAGAAAACAATCAAACAAGAATCTTACACAAAATTAAATTTCTGGTCTGTTAAAAAAAAAAAAAAAAAGATAAACAAAAAGGCGTCTGAGAAAGAACTGCAGGAATAGAAGCTATGATCAGCGCCCTCACAAGTATCTGCAGCAAATCCACACAGCAGTTTGACATCACCCGTGTTGAAAAGCCGCTGAAGCAGCGGCAGAAGATGGGGCAGCAAAACAAAAATTAAACAAAACAAAACAAGAAGAAGAAAAAAAACAAATTCAACAAATTACAATTGGCAGAGAAGGAAATGGCCACACATTCTTGAAATGGCCACGCATTCTTTTACTGATCATCACTTTCCAAAGAATGTGTGTGTGTGTGTGTATGTGCGTGCGTGCGTGCGTGCGTGTGAGTGTGTGTGTGTGTGTGTGAGTGTGAGTGTGAGTGTGTGTGTGTGTGTGTGTGTGTGTGTGTGTGTGTGTGTGTGTGTGTGTGTGTGTGTGTGTGTGTGTGTGTTTAAATGAAATCTGGCTCGGGCTTTTTTGATACAGCCGTGGACACAGGATCCGACCTCTCGAGTTGTGCCGGTAATATAAAATTCTGGTCTGTTCACTGCCCATGTTAATGCTCCAATCATTGTGGTGGCATCAGGCTAGTGTTTCATCGGTTCGCTTCTGTTCTTCCCCATTTCAAGGCTTGCCAGCACACATAACAGTGTTCTGCGCAGGCTCAATCAGTCAGTCAGATCTGGATGGAGCGATATGGAACTGTCCGAGTGCGATGACTCTCCGGAACAAACTCCAAACTCTAATCATCATCATCAGTCCTTGCCGCATGGCATTGGCGATTATGGACTTCCATCTGTCTCTATCTCTTGTTGCCTCAAGCATCTCCCCCACCCTCCCTGTCTTCAGCCTCTCTGCAAGTCCGTCTAGTATCTTCTCCCTGGGTCTACCCGGTGCTCTCCTTCCCTCCAGCTTTCCCGTTGTGACCGGGTGTTCCAATTCCCCTTTCCTCATAAAATGGCCAATGAATGTTGCCTGCCTTTTCCTAATCTTCCTTATGAATGATCTACTTGTGTCTGCCTCCATCAAGACTGTCTCGTTTGTTTTCTTTGCTGTCCATGGAACTCTCAACATCCTTCTTAGAAACCACATCTCGGCTGCCTCAATCTTGTTCTGGCTTTGCTTGTTGACTGTCCACGCCTCGCAACCGTACAACAGTATTGGTTCTATATAACATTGAAGAACTAATAAAACATAAAAATAAGTAAATAAACAAACAAATAAATGAATGAATAAACAAACAATACTGCTACTACTACTACCGCTACTACCACTACTACTACTAATACTACTACTACTAATAATACTATAAAAAAACAAACCAAGCTCTGCTGCACATGGCATTGAAATCTCTACATAAAATAACAAACGGATCACAAAACTATACCTAGATCTGAGTTAGGCAAAAAGCTGTATATAAAGAGCCCACAGGTCGAATTTCGTATGTGAGAAATTAATCGTCGCAGACGAAGAATCAGATCAAAAATATTTCCCAAGACAAGGCGGTAAGGAAATGTGGGGGTAGTTTTCGTTTCTATGGACCTTGTAGCATGCAGGTACATGGAACTCCTCTTAATTAATTCTTTATTCCTTTGTTTTTCTCTTCATTTGATTTTTCTAGTATTTATTTGAAGGGATACACATGGGTGTCTTCGTTCGCCCTTTTTTCCCTTTTGTTGTTGTTTTTTCAATCTACGCTCCTCCTTACCTCCCCCATCCCCCGTGTGTGTGTGTGTGTGTGTGTGTGTGTGTGTGTGTGTGTGTGTGTGTGTGTGTGTGTGTGTGTGTGTGTGTTTTATGTGTGTGTGTGTGGGTTTATTTGAAGTGATACACATGACTGTCTTCGTTTGCCCTTTTTTTCCCTTTTTTTTTTTTTTTTTTTTCAATCTACGCTCCTCCTTACCTCCCCCATCCCCCGTGTGTGTGTGTGTGTGTGTGTGTGTGTGTGTGTGTGTGTGTGTGTGTGTGTGTGTGTGTGTGTGTGCGTGTGCGTGTGCGTGCGTGCGTGCGTGCGTGTGTGTGTGTGTGTGTGTGTGTTAATCGATAAATGGTGATATGATGTACATGATCATCTGCTCTGTCTAACTGTCCATAAATGATGGACAATTTGGGTTATTTTATTCGTGTGTCGTGTTTTACAGCCTAAGTTTTTCTATGACCTGGTGTATGTGCATAAATATGCATACGTACGTGCGAGCTCTGTCGTCATATGGATTTACTGTTTACCACATGAGGGAGTAAGGTATGTCATCATCATCATCATCATCATCATCATGTGCCCTGCCGCGTGGCATTGGCGATCATGACCCACTATACGAATCTATCCCTTGTCGCTGCAAAAAGTATATCTCCCATCCTTTCTGTCCTTAGCCACCCTGCAAGTCCGTCCAATATTTTCTCCCTGGGTCTAATAGTGTTCTCTGTCCCTCCAGCTTTTCTGCTGTGACCAGGTGATCTAATTGCTCGTTCCTCATAAAATGTCCTATAAATGTTGCTTGGTTTTTTTTCCTAATCTTCTTTAGTAATGATCTTCTTGTGTCTGCCTCCTTCAAGACTGCCTCGTTTGTCTCTTGGCTGCGCAGGCTGAAACTCTGTGTAGAAAGAGGAAGAGAACACTTTGAAGGAATCTGAAAACGGACGTTCGATTTCTCATTTTGGATCATCTCTCGTATGACGGGCCACTGAACTGGCTCACAACCTTCTAAAGTACATTTGCTTCTTTGTTCGAGATAAATCATGTGAATGCCGGCTTGTCGGCTCTATTGACAGAGCCATGCTGGCTTAACATCTTATGTCTCGAGTTCAGTCCCAGCCCGCCACGTAAAAACTGGCTGTTCGTCTGCTTTTTAATCATTCTGGCATTCTGGTGGTGTCAGCTTTTATGTCATAAGTCACGTTCTCCCTCCCCGTCCTCATTTCAAAACATTGCTAGCGCAAGCAATCTGCCAGACAATTACTGGGTTATTTGGGTAGGGCGCATATGGAATTGTCCAAGTGCGACGATTCCATCTTGAAAAAAGTCCGAACTCCAACCTATGATTCTTAGAAACGCGATTTGCAGAATCCGTTGTGATGTGAGATCCTGCGTGTACTCCTTCTTCCGTGACTCATAAACTATTTGTGGAACTGGTGTTTTTGTGTTTCATGAATAGCCTGGAAAAGTCCAATCGTGCGTATGTGAGGGCACGTGCACACCACTTCAACCATAGCAGTATTTTCCCTGCCAATATTAGAATAAAAAGAATGAAATGCGCGTTAAAATCTTTCTTGTCCGGGGAAAGGACTTCAGTGTACTAGAGTATCAAAAATTTAGAAACAGGTAATTGAAAAGTAGGAACAAGACAGACAGACAGACAGACAGACAGACAGGTAAAGAAAAAAGAAGACAGTAAGGCCCTTCTAGCAACCTCCCTTTTTCGTAGAGCAGCGGTGTGTGTGTGTTTGTGTATATATATATATGTGTGTGTGTGTGTGTGTGTGTGTGTGTGTCTGTGTGTGTGTCTGTGTGTGTGTCTGTGTCTGTGTGTCTGTGTCTGTGTATGTGTGTGCGCGGGCTCGCGCCCTACACACGCCCGAACATGCGTACATATGTGTACATGTTTGTGTACATGCACATTTATGTTTATTTGATAGAATTAAAGAAGTGAACTAGTAAGTCTTGACCATCGTTTTAATTAATCTGACTTGTTTAGCTTTGCCATGAACAATATCAGTTACATAACGCATACTGTGGCATTTATGGTTGTTGTTTTTCTTACGACACAGACTGATCTTTTTTTAAGGAGACACGTTAGAGGGGAATATTTCATTTATGTAGTCATGTTTGCAAGATTCTTTTTGGATTTATTGTTGAACATGAATTTTATTTCAGTTTTTTTCCCCAAGACGATATTGAATTGCTCAGATGATTCCACGCACACTAACACCACAAAAACATTGCAACTGGAAAGATCCAAAATAACCATATTAAAATGTCGGGAGTTGCCCACTAGTTGCAATCATTATTAACACCGATTTCATCTGATACTCCTGGAATTGCCATAACACATAATTGTATTCACCGATTTTTTTGATTTTTAAAAAATTTTTTTTTTTAGTCAAGCCACGACAGCCTACCTCTTTTAAACACCGACTTCTGATTCCAACATAATGCAACACAATAGCCCAATTACCGTACTACACAACGTTAATGTTATAGCGACTTGTAATTGTATTCACCTATTTTATCAAGCTCTCAAAATTGTCAAACCATGACACGCTGCTATCTCATTTTGGTGGTTCGTTTGCGGAAGTGTTGTAAATCGTCTTAAGGACGGGGTGGGGTAGAAGATGAGTGTGTGTGTGTGTGTGTGTGTGTGTGTGTGTGTGTGTGTGTGTGTGTGTGTGTGTGTGTGGTGTGCGCGCGCGCGCGCGTGCGTGCGTTCGTGTGTGTGTGTGTGTGTGTGTGTGTGTGTGTGTGTGTGTGTGTGCTTGTGTGTGCTCGCTCGCGTGTGGGATTGCGAGTGTCTGGAAGGATTCAGTACAAGCCTTTCTTTCTCGGTTTTATTTAAGTATATTTTTTTTCATTATTCTATAGTTTAATTCATGACATAATAAAAAAAAAAAACTTTTATTATTCTATAGTGTCTTTACACTAAGTAGACCCAGGGAGAAAATATTGGACGGACTTGCAGGGTGGCTGAGGACAGAGAGGGTGGAAGATGTGCTTGCCGCGACAAGGGATAGATGCATGCATATGGAGGGCCTTGATCGCGAACGCCATGCGGCAGGGCACTTGATGATGATGGTGATAGTTTCTTTCTCTGCCCCATCCCCCTCACCCCGTTTCAGTCGTTCAACAGTAATTTATTTATTCATTTATGTAAATAGACGCATGATCTTTAACAAATTCAGGTAGCAACAAAAACAAAAACTCTTGAGTAGGCCTATAGTCGTTGCCAGCATGACCTTGATGATGGTGGAGGGTTTTCTCCCAGTCCGCCGACACGCTGTTTTAACGTAAAAACTTAAAAGGAATGGACACATATGTAATTATATCAAGGGTTTTTCGGCATTATGTTCGAAGAAAGTTTACACAAAGTTTGTGCATAGGAGGGCACATCATAAAGGCAATCACTTAGGCCTACAGACTATAATTCTAAAATAAACATGGCACGATCCCGCAAAACATATTTCTGAAAAATAACGAACGTATTAAAGAAAACAACACAAAACAAAACAACACAAAAACAAACAAAACAAAACAAAACGAAACAACAAATTTGGAGCGGAAATTGACAAATAATTTTCAAGCGATCAGTCTAACAAACAAACAGGAACAACAACAAGAAACAAACAAAAAATCAAACAAGTAAATAAACGGATGAATGGGTAAATGCATGAATCAGTAACATTCAGTAAAAACCGCAGTACAATACTGAAAACACAACAGAGGGGCATGGCAGTCAAGTGGGTAAACTCCCGACTTACTATCAGAAGGGCTGGAGTTCGATTCGCCAAATTACTCAGCATGTGTGTGAATAATTCCCAGTGCCTAAACAGCCTTCGTGTTTTTAAGCATGCGGATATCAAATAGTTTTGCACGTTTTAATTTAATTAAGTCATGCCAGTGGCTGGCTTATAGAAATAAGAAAAGAAGATGCAAACCATCGAAGACGGATTATGCAAACTGTACAGCGACAAACCGTCTACACAGCTTTAGCAAAAACTATGTGCATACACACGTGTAAAAAATACAGAAAAAAGAAAAGAAACCGGAACGCTAGGAAATCGGAACGCGTCGACGGGGGAAAAACCGAAACAACATAAATAACAACACAAGTGCCAGCCCCGGGCAAAAATAAAGGGCGGCCACTCGCATCAATAAAGCAAAAATGATTGCCTCCCTGGAGTCGCAGTGAAAGGTGGGTGACGCACAGCCCGCCACAGATGTTTCTGTTTGTCCAATATATGTTTATACGATTTGTTTATAGATACACTGCGGATGTATGATAATGCATTTTACTATTTAATGGTATTTTGCTCGCAGCATACAAAGCACTTATACGATTAATTTTCCGCTAGGATTCACGAACCTCTTATCATTATTGAAAGTGATATATCAAAAAGAAGTTCTGGATTTACAACGAGAGGCAGACCAAGGATGAGAGACGTTGACGTTACGTGGCTTTCTCTTTTTCATGCTTTAAAGCTTACTGCGAATCGTCAGCTCTTTCTCCATACGACATTTGTGATTGTACAAACGGACAACGAAAGGAAAGAAAGAAGAAGAATCCAGGGGACAGTTTAACCACAATCCTTGTGATACTGAGTCCATTATTCCCTTCGTCCTCCTCCTTCTCATTATGATTATCATTATATTTTAGTTTCGTTCTTGTTGATGTTGTTATTGTTCTTACTAGAGTTGTAGTT
>CM060311.1:39211948-39216948 GCA_030674185.1 Monoplex corrugatus | reverse complement strand
GAGATGATTGCATGTTTTATTACTCTCGTAAATAGTGATTTGTCCTCTCAGAGAAGGAGGGTGGTGATGATAACAATAATTTATTACTTTCCCGCGATTGAAGCCATTAGCTAAAAGCTATTTTTCAACCTTGACATTGCTTGCATGTTGTGTGTTTTCATGTTTCCATAAATCAAACGCTGGTATGATTCACAGGATCTTTAACTTGCATATCTGATATTCTGCATGCATGTACACACTTAAAAGGTTTAGACACCGGCAGGTGGAGAAGGAGGAGGAAAAAACCGGGAGCAGATGGAGGAAGAGGAGGGGGATGAATAGGAGGAGGAAGAGGAGGAGAGTTGTTGGGGATGTTTTTGGGCCTGCATTTTATTTCTGGTTAAAAAGACATGGGACATTCTATCATTGTAAAACGTGTTTTGTATTGCCTTTTTCAGCTGTGTTTATAGTTTGTTTCACGTGGCAGTTTGATACACCTCGTGTGCATGCGTGCGCATGTGTGTGCGTGTATGTTTGTGCGTGTGTATGTGCGTGCGTGCGTGCCTGCCTGCGTGCGTGTGTGTGTGTGTGTATGTGTGTGTGTGTGTGTGTGTGTGTGTGTGTTGCTGGGCGCTGGGTGATCGTTCTTGTTTTTTAAACGTCAGCTCAGGAAAGTGCTTTCAGACAACCAAGGTGGTATTATGAGAGAGAGAGAGAGAGACAGACAGACAGACGGACAGACAGACAGACAGACAGACAGAGACAGAGAGACAGAGAGAGAATAAAGAAGTAAAAAAGTGAAGGGAGGGGTGGGATAGCGAACAGAGAGGATCACTCTCTCTCTCTCTCTCTCTCTCTCTCTCTCTCTCTCTCTCTCTCTCTCTCTCTCTGTCGTCTTTGCGTGCGTGCGTGCGTGCGTGCGTGCGTGTACCGTAATTCACAGTTTATAGTGCTGTACCTTATTGGCAGCTGTACAACAAAATGCTTTGTCGCAGATATCATAGAGTGTGGTAGAAAGAAACTCTAGGGAGAGCTAGACAACAGAAGGTCAGAGAAGTAATCCCCTTTAGACAAGTGTTTCGGCCCTGAACTCCTTACACTCTCGGGGGGCCGGGCCACATCCAGGTCATGACTCCTGGATGCCCTTCTGCTGTTGTCTATTTTTTGGGGCGCTTCAGAACTGCGGTACGCGTTTTTACCAATGTGCTAACGGGGCACACATCATCTGTAGGGGATTTAATCCTTATGAAGTTCACTTTTGGTTCCTCTTTGCCCAGATCCAGCTTGAGCTCCTTTCTGCTGCCTCTGCCATCGCTTTAAGGGCTCTAGTCCTCTTCTTCCCAGAAATGGCGAGTTGTTTCATGAGATCATAAGCGGAGGTGCCCACAAACCCTCTTGCCCCGACCTCTATGGCGAAGATTTTGACCCGCAGACCTGCTTTCTTCAGGGTGCTGGCAAGACCGGCGTATTTTTCGGTCTTGTAGATATGTGCTTCTTCCATTCTGCTTTCGCATGGCACAGTGAGTTCTATCAAAATCACTTGTTTCGAGGAGTCAGAGTGGAGAGCGATGTCTGGTCTCATGCCTGTCTTGCTGATGACATCTGGGTAATTTCTCCACTCTGGGGGTCTGCTGTACACTCCCAGTCGACTGCTCCATCCAGAAGACCCTTTGGCAATGTGCTGGTTGTCATAGCAATTTCGGGCCAGACCTGTTTCCCTCCTGCTTTGTAGAACGTTGTCATAGCATTGATGCGTTTGGGGTCATGGTTTTTTCGCTAACCACGTCTGTGATCACTTTCAGAACTTGGTTGTGCCTCCATGTATACCTTCCTTGGGCTAGCGCTACTTTGCAAGAGCTTAGGACATGTTCCACTGTTTGTTTCTTCTGACAGAGCGGACATGCTGGGTCATCTGATTTCCCCCATTTCACTAAGTTTGCATTCGAGGGGAGCAGGTCATATACAGATCTGAGAAGGAAGCTTATCCTTAGAGGAGCCATGTGCCACATATCGTTCCAGCTGAGACTTCTTTGGAGTGCACTGTCCCATGTTGTCCATTGCCCCTGTTGACCTTGCTGGACTGCCTTCTGCACTCTTTTGACATCTTCTTCCTTCAACTCCTGTATGATCATGTCTCTTTTTTCCTTCCTTTTGGCTTTGGACCACAACTGCATTTTTGTTGCTCCCAGTCCCTGTCTGTTGGTTTACGTGTGTCCAATTATTTCTTTGATGCTGAGGTTTCTCTTGGCATTGTTTACAGCCTCTTGGACTTTCCATTTTTTGCCAGTTCTCAGCTTTGGCTGAACTGATCTCACGATATTGTCTTCCGATTCCTCCAGCATGCTCAACAGTCTTGCTTTTCCAACTTTGTATTCCTCCACTATGGATTTGAGAGGTAGCTTCAGCATTGCTTGACGACAGTAGAATGCAACATCAGTGAGACCAGGTGGGACACCGAGCCATTTTCTTGTGTATTTGTTGATTTTGGCTTCCATTGCTTCCACTGTGCTGGTGCAAATGTCATAGATTAGCAGTGGCCACAGCAGCTTTGGTATCAGCATGAACTGTAGACACCAGACTTTGTATTTGCCTGGCAGTCCGCAGTTATCTATTTTCTTCAGGCCTTCTTCTGCTGTTTGCTTGGTTTCACATCCCCTTTGTGTGTCTTTCAGGGAGTCATCATACCATCTTTCGAGACTTTTTACTGGCTCTTCTGTGACAGTGGGGATGGCTTGGTTGGCTACCATGAATTTGACTGAATCTGCCACTTTTCCTTTTCGCAGTGACAGACTTCGGGATTTCTTTGGTTTGAACCTCATTCTTGAAGAGGCCACCAGCTCATCCAGCTGCTTTAAGATTTGGTTGTCTCTTCCTCATCCGTGGACAAGACTGTTGTGTCATCCATGAAAGCTTTCAGAGGAGGCATCTGGTATCCAACTCCCAGATTCACTGGACCTGAACTCTTCATTGCAGCTTTCAAGATGACTTCCATTGCCAACACGAACAGTATGGGAGAGACTGCACAGCCCATTGCAATGCCCACCTCTAGGTCTATCCAGTCCGTGGTGTATTCTTTGGTGGAGAACCGCATTGAGAACCCTTGGAAATACTTCCTCAGCATTGTTCGGATGTTTTCTGGGATGTGATACATTTCAAGAGCCAGCTGGATCATATCGTGTGGAACTGATCCATATGCATTCGCCAGATCAAGCCAAACTACGTCAATGTCTCTCTTCTCTGTTCTTGCTTTTTGGATGGCATCCCAAATCAACGTGGCATGTTCCAAGCATCCAGGCATTCCTGGTATGCCTCCCTTTTGGACTGACATATCCAGATACTTGTTTTCAGTCAGGTATTTTGTCAATCTTGCTGCCATAACAGAGAAGAAGATTTTCCCCTCGACGTTCAGAAGTGATATTGGCCTGAACTGGTTGATGCTGCTGGAGTTCTGCTCCTTTGGAATGTACACTCCTTCAGCTCTCATCCATTGGTCGCTGATCTTCTGGTTCCTCCATGCTGATCGAATCATCTTGTGGAGCCACTCGAGCACTTTTGGGCATTTCTTGTAGAGCAGGTATGGTATTCCGTTTGGTCCAGGTGCTGACTTGGCTCTGGCTTTCTTTACTACGTTCTTCACTTCATCCAGTGTTGGTGGTTTTTTATTGAATTTTCCTTCTGGCGCTGCAGGCCAAACCAGATTCTGGATTTCAAGTGGTGCCTCGCGCTGAGAATCGGAATATATTTCCCTGAGATGCTGCTCTAGGGTTTCCTTGCCCACTGTGAGAGTCCCTGATTTGGGTTGTTCAAACAGCTTTCTTGCAAAGTCAAAGGGATCTTTGAAGAAACGATCTTGAGTCTTCTTCTTTTTGCTCTTTCTTCGCCTTGCTGATTCCACTTTGCTGAGAGCATTGTGTTTGGCTTTCAGATCTTTCCAGAGTTCCAGGAGCCCTTGCTTCTCGAATTCTGAGGCAGTTTTCATTCGCTTTTTAAGCTTCCTTTTCTCCCCCCGGATGCTCTCCATCTGTTGCTGTCTTCTGGATTTCTGGGGAGGCGTTTTTGTCTTTGGCTGCTTCACTCCATAAGTGTCCCTGCAGATAGAGTATATGATGTCTCCGTATGTGTCAAGTTTGTGTTCCAGCGTACTGTTCCCTATTAGCGCATTCAGCTCAAGGACAAGTTCCTCATCTAATTTCTCCCATTGTTCTTTTGCACCGGCAGGCGGCAAATTGAGTTTTTCACGTTTGGCGTTAAGAGCTTGTGCAAAATCCGCACCAGAACCATCAGCGTGGATGTCCTTGGCACTATGGTTTAAATCCTGGCCTTGGTCATCCAACGTCTCACCTGCTATCGCAGTGCGCTGCTGCTGGTTCGTATGAGTCTTCAAACAGCCCATTTTTGTCCTGTGGATCTTCATGCCGCGTTTGGTGGTGAATCTCCTTCCACACGCACACGGAAATTCCATCTGGTCATTAATCATGATCCGTTGTGCGTTTCCAGTCGTGATGGAGTCAGTGCCGATGGATTCATCATTCTCTCCCCCTTTCGGTGAATCCTGGGAGCATCTTTCATTTATAGAACTCGTGTCATGTTATCAAAGGCAAGGTGGGAAGCCAACCCACAAAGCCCGCAGAGTGTGTATGTTATTAGCCTCCATAACGCCACTAGGGCCACAAGATAAAATCAAAACTGACGACGTTCAAAAACATTCAAAAACGCTCAAGGATATGTACGTGTGTGTGTGTGTGTGTGTGTGTGTGTGTGTGTGTGTGTGTGTGTGTGTGTGTGTGTGTGTGTGTGTTTGTGTGTGTGTGTGTGTGTGCGTATGTGCGTGTGTGTGTGTGTGTGCGTGTGTGTGTGTGTGTGTGTGTGTGTGTGTGTGTGTGTGTGTGTGCGTGTGTGCGTGTGTGTGTGCGTGTGTGTGTGTGCGTGTGTGTGTGTGCGTATATGTTCGAGTGCATGCGTGCAAACATCAATGCGTGTGTGGCATGTGTACGTTTGTATGTACGTGCGTTCGTCCACAT
>CM060311.1:39201948-39204448 GCA_030674185.1 Monoplex corrugatus | reverse complement strand
AGAAGAAGGAGGAGGAGGAGAGAAAAACAAAGTAAACAAAATACTAATAAGATAAAACAAAATATAATGAAATAGAGGGAGAAGAAACATTACAGGTGAAAAAAATTATAGAAGATAAATCAAGCGTCAAATAGACTAATGTTCTTACAATCAAATCAAAGAAGATGAAATCAACTTGCTGTCACTATTTTTACTGCGGTTATTGTGATTACACACAAAAAATATTAACACTGCTACAACAATTACCACTACTACCACTACTACTACTACTACTACTACTACTACACCCAAAAATAATAAATGGAGGTAAAAAAAATAGCAGTTCAGAAGGACGATTAGAAAAAAAAAAAAAGGGGGGGGGGGAGGGGAGTAGCAAACATTGGGTCGATTGAAGGCATAAACACAAAAAATTCTGTAGGAGACAGAAAATCAACAGATGATATGAAGTCAAATAGATAAATGTATAGATAAATAAATAAAGTAAATTTTACTTTCGACAATAGGAAATTACAGTAATGATAAGCGCATATGTATAATAGAAATATCATACATATGTAAACAAATCAATAATTAATGTAATAAGACATAAATAAATCAAGAATAGTAACCATAATCAAGCGCCGTTTTTCTTGATAGGAGAAGAGAGATACAAGCATAATATGGATAACAGTTGGAGAAAAGTGACAAATACAGACAGCAGATAAGAACCAACCAAACAAACAAACAAAATGGCTAACAGATAGATGGGCAAGCAAACAAAACAAAAAACAAGCATACAAAAATGAACAAAAGCAATGAGAAATAAAGAAGAAGCAAGAGAGAAACAAACACGTCATAGAGTCATCAACAAATCATCGCATATAATACAGAAAGAAATACTAGTTGGCTGTTTGAACTGTTAAAATATCAATAGTGGTAAAAAAACAAAAACGATTTATCATTGTGCATACACACACACACACACACACACACACACACACACACACACACACACACACACACACACACACACACACACACACACACACACACACACACACATTGACTAGATTAGATGTCATAGATTGAAAGGCAGCTGACGTTAATGTTGCTAACTGAGGTAATCTACGACACTGACGTCAGGTATTTAAATAAAGTAACTTTGAAGGAAGCGAGTGATTGAGTGTTTGTGATATTTGAGGGGAGGGTGTTCCATAGTTGTGCACCAGAAAACGATAAACTACTTTTATATATGTCAATTCTTGGACGGATAATTTTGAATTGATTTTGTCTTGAGTTTGAGTATGATCGCACATTCTGATTAAACAAATTGAGAAGATATTGCGGAACACTCCTTTTTGATACTTTAAACATTGTGATACCTTTATTGAACATTAAATGTGACTTTAGAGGGAGGATTCCTAATTGTTTAAGTTTTTCATCTGTTGTTAAAATGGGATCTGGCATGATAAGTTTTGCTGCCCTCCTATGTAAGGTGTTCAATTTTTTTAGATGAACTTCACATGAGCTATCCCACAATGTAGAGGCATAATCTATGTGCGACTTAATATGAGCATTATAAAATAATTGAGAGAGAGAGAGAGAGAGAATGAGTGAGTGAGAGAGATTGAGAGAGACAGAAACAGAAACAGAGACAGAAACAAAGACAATGAGTCAGAGACAGATAGATAGAGACAGAGGGGGGCATAGAGACACATTTCAGATTACATGAGTCATACGCTTGAAGCCTAGCCTGGTAATCTACATAATATATATTACATACACATCAAAAACAGCGTGGCCTGTAATAATTCTTCCCGAGCAAATATTGGGACATTTCGATTTTCAAATTTCACCCACTCCCACTCTTTCGACGTTGCCCGCTTGTGCGCCGGCTTGCCCGAAAATTGGATCAAATCTGATCGTTAGACTACAGCTGGATCCACGACCACCCCTTCCCCCCCCCCCCCCCATCCTCACCCCCCCCCCCACACCCCTTGCCAAGGGAGAACTTTTTTATGAGGCTCATGCGTTCAGTTCGTTAGAGCGACTTACTGATAACGCAGATGACGTGGGTTCGACCCCCCCCCCCCCCCCCAAGTAGAAACTACAAGACATCGCTGTCCTTCTTCGATTATATGCACGGTTCATCTTCAAGACAGTCCCTGGGACGTTAATACAAAACAAGAATTATTGTTATTGTTGTTTTAAAGTCCGGCCGATTGCGTAGAGCCATGTCAAACCGTTTCAACAGGATAAGAAATGAAAAGAAAATCAAGTTCACATATCAGTGCATTTGTGCACACAATCTCAGGATATGCCCCTGACGTTGACCACTCCGTCCTATTTATCGCACAGGGGATTTAAAAAAAACAACACCTGAGTACAAATTTAAGCATACCTAAAGACACCAACACACACACAAAAACAGGCCTGAATTACCAACAAAAAATTGCTTTTGCATATCTCACCTACCTAGAGTCAAAAATGCACTTAATACATGTACCCAATTATCAGTCCT
>CM060311.1:39189448-39194448 GCA_030674185.1 Monoplex corrugatus | reverse complement strand
ACCCACAGAGAATACAGACCCACAAAGAATACAGACCCACAGAGAAGACAGACACAGAGAGACAGAACGGTGAGTCAGTCACGGTTGTGATAGGAGATGGGCCACTCAACTTGGCAGAGGTGCTGAGCCTTTGTCAGAAACATGTAGTCAAGGTATGTTGATATTTTATTTATATGTAGGGTTTAGGGCTGATAGGCAAAGAAGTAGGATTGCTTTAGGATGTAGGCAAATATGAATAAGAGGATGAATGATTATGCTTTCAGTTGAATATGTTTCATTAAAGAAACTATATTGAGTTGTAATGCTATGTGTGGACTGCTTTTGAAAGTTATTGCTAGTATGCGTTGTGCGTTTTTGCTTGTCTGTCTCCTTGCTCCTTGTTGTGCGTGTGACTTCTAAGTAGAGAAACAACTCCTCTATAAACATTCCCAATTCATCTACCTGTTATAGATGACAACACACAAACCCCTTCTTGCCATACATGGTGGAGATTGCAATGACTCCCCTCACCTACTCGTTAGCATAAATAAGATTTTTAAATTTTGAGGCATATGTGGATAGATGTTGACAAAAATAATGAAAAAGAAACACATAACGAGAAAAGTGAGAGCTTTACAGAAATATACAACGCTTTGTACGAAGAAAAAGTGTTCTATTCTTTGCTAACTCCACGTATATGAAGACTGTATTTCTAGCTTGTGTATTTGTGACCTGCCAGCACGAAATCAGTCTTAACTAGCATTTTGGGTATTTTGAGATATTCATATCATTGGAAAGTGTACATTCTGCTGATCATTTTGGTACTTGAATAAAGCTTGTACTCAAAAAAATGTAGAAATTATGTATGTTTATAGTCATGAAGTTGTATGACGGCCATTTTGAGAAAACGGCCTCTAAAGTTTTTGTGTGCTCTCCTACACATTTTCCTTACATTTCTTTATTTGGTGGCTTTGACCCAGTTTGTTTCTAATTTTCGCTGTCATTATCTGAAAGGTGCACCAAAGAGCTTTCCATCAGTATATTACATGTACGGGTACTGTACAGGTTACGGTTGATAATAAGAGACAAAAATGGGTACTTTTGGTAGGAAATCGCGTTCTTTCTGCTGCGATCAATGCATTAAAATACCATTTTAAATTGATTAATAATATTTTTTTCAAGAAAAAAAATTCTGTGGGGGATAGATTATAGTCTACAGAAATCAATTTTGAGAAAAAGTCAAAACACCCCAGATTGACCCTCAGTCAGCTTTTCAGCTCCTAGTGCTGTTCGACTGACTGCGAGTTAAGACTGATTTCATGGTGGGAGGTCACATTTGCTTGTAAAGTGTTGTAAAGTGTAAGGCATTCAAAGTCAGCTTCAAGTATTGATAGAGCCACTATCAGCTGCTCACACAGTCATCCAGTCATGAAGAACCTTGGTTAGAGTGTAAAACATTCAGCAGAGTGTAGTCAGGTAAACGTTTCCGTTCATCACGCTTCACTGAAGGTGTTGTCTTCAGGCTAGTTTTTTATTACTGACAAGTTAGTACTAGTCTCGTTCTTTGTTCAGTTGCGCGTTTATGAGTGTCGTTTCTTCAATCGGAATAGTTCGTAAGCTGGTTGCTTGACGTCATATGAGTTCTCAATGACAAAGACAGTCCTGGAGATAGTAGATTGCATATTCCCTTTAACTGTGTCAATTCATGTGGAACACATGGAACACACTTGAGATCTATGTTCCCTCATGTACCCTCCGCTCTGCTTCCGATCCTCTGACTTTTCGCTTTCCATGCACTAAGCTCAATACCTATGGTCCACGAGCCTTCTCTGTTTCTGGTCCACTTTCCTGGAACAAACTTCCTCTCTCAGTCCGTCAGCAACCTACTTTTGTCTCCTTCAAGTCCGCTCTCAAAACTCACCTTTTCTCCTCTGCATAAAATCCTGACCTCACCCAACCCCCCCTCTGCAGCCTGTCTCCACTCGGAGGGGAATCACATTGTAATATATAATTGTATATAATATGCTCTCTGTAATTTTTCCATTGCTTTTATTCTTTCTCCCCATTTATAGCCATGCGTGTGTGTATGTGTGTGTGTGTGTGTGTGTGTGTATGTGTGTGTGTGTATGTGTGTGTGTGTGTGTGCGCGCGTGCGTGCGTGTGTGTCTGTTTCAGTGCTTAGATTTGATTTTATCAAGATTTTGCGCTATATAATATTGTAATTATTATTATTGTAATTATAAATATGTGCAAGCAATTTCCTCTTTTCTGTCACTCTTTGTTTCTGCCTTGAATAAATGACTAATAAAAAAATGAATAAATAATAGCTAAATAAATAAATAAAAACAATTGAAATCAAGCTACACAGACAGACTTTATTTTTTCTTAATAATAAGAAAGAAAAATATTATACTTTTAAAACAAAACACCATACAATTAATCAATGCCAATGTGCATTCTTCAGACAATAAATCTATTAATGGCAGTCCTGGAGAACAAAATCTGTCATTTTCATTGAAGGGAAGAGGATAAAATAATAACAGTAACATCATCAGGACATACACAGCAATAACAATAGAAGAAAACCATAAAGAAAACATCAACTCAATCTCAGAAAGAAAAGAAGCTGAAGAAATGCGCGTGTAAATTGACTGAGAATGAAAAACTGTGTGACTCAATCTGTGTGAGACAGGGTTAAGTGGGATGTAGTAAACAAGGGACGTCCCCAAATTACTATCAAGCAAACTGTGTAGTAATAAGGGGACCTTTTATAAAATTACTTAATTTATGTTTCATAAGCAATAGAACGTCATTTTGGGTTATTTTGTGATTATGAGCCAATTTTATTTTTGCGTATTTTGGCGACGTCCCAAAATTACACTCACGTCCCCCTTTTACTATCATACACTTCGAATTGTCCCCTAACAACTACACAGGCACCTTCACACACACACACACACACACACACACACACACACACACACACACACACACACACACACACACACACACACGTACACTCACTCGCACTCAGACTTCAATTCAAAAAAGAAAATATACAACATATTACAAGTCATAAAATATACAACATATTACACGTCAGAGTCCGACAGCTGCATATATAATGATCATAAATCTTTATGTACAGCCGTGGACCGGCATATCGATTTCAGTCACAGCCCGAAACATTAACCCTTTGACACCCGCACCCTGTCCTCCAGGATCTGGCATTGCCAACCATGCTAGCAAAGCAAAAAGTTAACCCTAACCTGGCAGGAAGCTGGTGGATAGGGTGAGGAAGTTAAAGTTAACGGTTTCAGCTGGTGGATAGGATGAGGGAGTTAAAGGGTTAAGTTTTTACAGTTGGTGGATAGGGTGCAAAAGTCAAAGCGTTAAAATTTGGCCTATTCGCTGCTCGTCTTAATGTGTCTATCATTCTGGTGATGTCAGCTTTATGTTTCACAGATTCCTATCTTCTCTCCCCATTTGACTTGTTATTGTTATTGTTGTTGCAAATCATTATTATTATCTATTTACCGGGTGAATTGAACAATCAACGTCACATCTGCACGAATTTTGATTAATAACATTGGGCTGTTTCAGTTCGGTGTTATTATCGATCATGTTGACTCAGATTTGTTGCTAGTGTTGTTTTTTGTTGTTGCTACTGTTGCCGACGTTATTTTCATTACTATTGTTGATAATCTTCTTCTCGTTGTTGTTGCTGTAGCTGCTGTTGTTTTTCTGTTGTTATTGCTGTTATTGTTGTTGTTGCTGTTGTTGTTGTGTCTGTTGTTATTGCTGTTGCTGCTGCTGCTGTTGCAGGTTGTTCTCTGCATTATCCTCCATATCCGTCCAACACAAGCTGACTCAGATCTCATGTCTCGTTTTCAGTTTCATCTCGCAACATAGAATTTGGTGGTTGTTGTTGTCGCTGCTGTTATTATTTCTGTTGTTATTACTTGTATTGTTATTGTTGCTGCTTTGTTGTTGTTGCTGCTGCTGCTGTTGCTTTTGTTCTCTGTATTATCCTCCATATCCGTCCAACATAAGCTGACTCGAGATCTCATGTCTCGTTTTCAGTCCCATTTCGCAACATAAAAGTTGGTTGTTGTTGTTGCTGCTGTTGTTGTTTCTGTTGTTATTACTCTTGTTGCTGTGTGTGTTTCTCTGTATTATCCTCCATATCCGTCCAACACAAGCTGACTCGAGATCTCAAGTCTCGTTTTCAGTCCCATCTCGCAACATAGAAATTGGCTTCTTCGCGCCTGTCTATTGCTCCAGTCTTTCGGTGGTGTCAGTGTTCCATAGATTCTGTTCCCCTCTCCATTTTAACCCTTTGACTCCTGCCCCTTATCCACCAACTGCAAAACTTAATCCTTTGACTCTCACCCTGTCCACCAGCTTTCCTGCAGAGAGCTGGTGGATAGGGTGAGATAAACAAACAAAGGGTTGATCTTTTGCTTTGCTAGCATGGTCAACAATTAGGATGCTGGCGGACAGGCGCAGGAGTCAAAGGGTTAAGGTCTTGTCAGTGCATAGGGTTTTGCGCAGGCTCGAGGAGTCTGGCAGACAACTGCCGTCAAGGTTGGATGTGGAGTACATATGGAATTGTTCAAGTACAATGAATCCCTCTGGACTAGCGAGGTAGTCAGGTGGTTAATCGTCGGAGTTCCAGTGTGAAGGTCCTGGGTGTGATCCCCCAGACACCTCTGTATGGTGGACAACAGGTGGAGATGGCCTGAAAGTTAGAATTTTGACCCTTCGACTCCCGCACTCTGTTTACCAGCATCCTGAATAGCCAACCATGTAAGCAAAGCAAAAACTGAACCCTTTGATTCCCTCACCCTCTCCACCAGTTTACCGGAGGAAGCTGGTGGAAAGGGTGAGGGAATCAAAGGGTTCAGTTTTTGCAGTTGGTGGATAGGGTGCGGAAGTCAAAGGGTTAAAATGTTTGATCTGGCCAGTCATGATTTACGGCTGCAAAGCCTGGACTCTGAGAAAAACTGATTGCAGAAGAA
>CM060311.1:39181948-39184448 GCA_030674185.1 Monoplex corrugatus | reverse complement strand
TGGGTACCTCCCGCCCAGTGGGTGAAGGATGGACAGGTTTCTGATCTCAATGGTCAACATGTGTGTAGTCCTCTTTGTGCCTAAACACCCTTCATGTGTATTGTACACTCGCAGATCATCACAGATGACGGTTTTTTTTTTCCGATAGTCAACATATTTGCTGACCTATTAACCCTTTGACTACTGTAACCTATCCACAACTGCAAGAAAATTAACCCTTTGACTCCCTCACCTTCTTTTTCTTCTTCTTGTATGTACATTGTTCTTGCCCACACTGTACTACAGGAAGCTGGTGGATGGCGTGAGGGAGTTAAAGGGTTAAGTTTTTGCTTTGCTAGCATGGTTGACAATCCAGGATTTTAGTGGACAGGGTGCGGGAGTCAAATGATGAATGGCCAAATCTCCTTTGTGCGTATACACTCGTAGAACATCAAGGATGCACGTCAAAGATCCTGTAAGTCATCTCAGTGTCCAGTGTCTTGTGGAAACATGAAAACACAGCATGCACGTCCACCACCGTCATGTGCACAGTGTGGGCACGAATAGTGTACATACAACAAGAAGAAAAAGAAGGAGGAGGAGGAGGAGAAGAAGAAGAAAAAGAAGAAAAGAAAAAAAAAAGAGGAGGAGGAGGAGAAGGAGAAGGAGAAGGAGGAGAAGGAGAAGATGGCGATGATGGCGATGAAAAGAAACTCTAGGGAGAGCTAGACAACAGAAGGTCTTCAGAGAAGTAACCCCCTTTAGACAAGTGTTTCGGCCCTGAACTCCTTACACTCTCGGGGGGCCGTGCCACATCCAGGTCATGACTCCTGGATGCCCTTCTGCTGTTGTCTATTTTTTTCCCCACGCCGGGGAGCGAACCTGGGCGATTCTGCGCTTCAGAACTGCGGTACGCGGTTTTACCAATGTGCTAACGGGGCACACATCATCTGTAGGGAATTTAATCCTTATGAAGTTCACTTTTGGTTCCTCCTTGCCCAGATCCAGCTTGAGCTCCTTTCTGCTGCCTCTGCCATCGCTTTAAGGGCTCTAGTCCTCTTCTTCCCAGAAATGGCGAGTTGTTTCATGAGATAAGCGGAGGTGCCCACAAACCCTCTTGCCCCGACCTCTATGGCGAAGATTTTGACCCGCAGACCTGCTTTCTTCAGGGTGCTGGCAAGACCGGCGTATTTTTCGGTCTTGTAGATATGTGCTTCTTCCATTCTGCTTTCGTATGGCACAGTGAGTTCTATCAGAATCACTTGTTTCGAGGAGTCAGAGTGGAGAGCGATGTCTGGTCTCATGCCTGTCTTGCTGATGACATCTGGGTAATTTCTCCACTCTGGGAGGTCTGCTGTACACTCCCAGTCGACTGCTCCATCCAGAAGACCCTTTGGCAATGTGCTGGTTGTCATAGCAATTTCGGGCCAGACCTGTTTCCCTCCTGCTTTGTAGAACGTTGTCATAGCAATTGGTGCGTTTGGGGTCATGGATTTTTCGCTAACCACGTCTGTGATCACTTTCAGAACTTGGTTGTGCCTCCATGTATACCTTCCTTGGGCTAGCGCTACTTTGCAAGAGCTTAGGACATGTTCCACTGTTTGTTTCTTCTGACAGAGCGGACATGCTGGGTCATCTGGATAGGGTGAGGGAGCCAAAAGGTTAAGTTTTTGATTTGCTAGCTTGGTTGATAATGCAGCATGCTGGTGGCCAGGGCGGGAGTCAAAGGGTTAATTCTAGCCCCCAACGTTAAAAACTGGCCCTTTGGCTGCCCATCTTATTGCCATCATTCTGGAGGTGTCAGTGTAGTGTTTCAAAGTCCTTCCTCCGCCTACCTACCCCCTTTCCCTACTTCAAAACCTTGCCAACACAAAGGATTTGTACAGGCTCAGGCAGTTTGCCTGATAATTTGGTGGCAGATTTGGGTGGAGCGCGTATGGAGTTGTCTGATTGCCATGAATCCCTGTTAAACAAACTCCAGACATTAAACTTCAGTTATTTTCTGTGTGAATTCGTGGTCGTCTGCTGCGTGCGCGCGCGCTCACATGCACGCACACATACACACAAATACAGAGAGAGAGAGAGAGAGAGAGAGACAGAGAGAGAGAAAGAATTGTACACACAACACACAGTCATATACACACACATACACATACACACATGCACACACTCACAGACACACATACACACACTCACACACACACACACACATGCACACGCACACTCACACACACACACACACACACACACACACCACACACACACACACACACACACACACACACACACACACACACACACACACACAGACTCTCTCTCTCTGTGTCTCTGTGTCTCTGTCTTTCTCTCGTTCCCTCTATCTCTCTCTCTCTCTCTCACTCCTAGATATTCATCAGTGGGTGTACGAAGGTAAAAAAATTGTATAACTGTGTACTAGATTGTTTTACATTGATAACTGACCTTGACCAAGTGCCTGCACCACTGACTTAATGTCCTGCCCAGGGCAATGAACTTTTGACTA
>CM060311.1:39164448-39176948 GCA_030674185.1 Monoplex corrugatus | reverse complement strand
AACCGTCACGAGAAAACAGAAAAACACCATGCGATAGATGTTGGAGGGAAAATGATGAACAGTCTTGGTTATGCAGATGACACCGTTTTAAACGCAGAAATATGGAAAAAAAAGACAACAAAATCTTGTAAATAGAATAAAAATAGAAAGCAGAAATAAAAGCCTTGAATTAAACAGTAAGAGGGCTGAACTCAGAACACATAACAGTGGTGTGTGTGGCCATGACTCGAGCTTACCACTTGTATAGGTGTGTGTGTGTGTGTGTGTGTGTGTGTGTGTGTGTGTGTGTGTGTGTGTGTGTGTGTGTGTGTGTGTGTGTGTGTGTGTGTGTGTTGTGTGTGTTGTGTGTGTTGTGTGTGATGTGTGTGTGTGTGTATGGTGCGGTGTGTGTGTGCGTGCGAGTGTGTGTGGCGTGTGTGTGTGTGTGTGTGTGTGTGTCTGTGTGTGTGTGTGTGCCCAGAGAAACTGACACCCACAACGAAAACGAAGAAAAAGCCAGCGGGAACATGTGATACAATCGTGATAACGACTGTTAAGTGGCTGATAAAACCTGGAGCGATCAATCATCAAACCGATCGCTGTTCAATAGCTGTACTGAAATACGAAGATTGCTTTCTGACACACTTGTCAGCCAATCTTTAAAAAGTCTGTCTGTCTGTCCGTCTGTCTGTTTGTCTATCTGCTCTTGTCAGTGTGTGTGTGTGTGTGTGTGTGTGTGTGTGTGTGTGTGTGTGTGTGTGTGAGCGTGCAAGTGTGTGTGTGTGTGTGTGTGTGTGTGTGTGCGTGTGTGTGTGTGTTTGTCTGTCTGTCTGTCTCTTTCTGTCTGTCTGTCTCGTTCTCTTCCTCATCATATTCTCTCTCTGTGTGTGTGTGTGTGTGTGTGTGTGTGTGTGTGTGTGTGTGTGTGTGTGTGTGTGTGTGTGGTCTCTTCTTGTCATAGTGTTTGTGTGTGCGCGCGTGTGTGTGTCTGTGTCTGACTGTCTGTCTGTCTCTGTCTCTCTTTCTATTTGTTTGTCTGTCTCTGTCTCTATCTCTCCCTCTCTCTCTCATACACACACTCACACACACACACACACACACACACACACACACGCACACACACACACGGACACACATACACAAACACTAAGAAGACAAGAAAGAAAGTGTTGATAATATAAATTTTGGACCTTTTGGAATATGGGGATGTATTCTACAGCTTGCAGTATCCCAATCCAAACACAAGAAGGAATGAAGAGGGACAGACAGTGTGACGAACAGAAACACACAACTTGCACCACGAGCGCACCGCGACCTGACACGAACGACTCATAAGAAACAGACCACGGTTCGGCAAACACAAGACGCACAAGATAGACTACACCTTTCCTCAACAGACATCAACTGATGAAAATCAAATAAATGTGAAGCCCCGAACGACACACATGATACACAATGACAACAAACGAACACCCAACTCAAGTATCAAGCCTCAACCGGCATGAATGACGAGCAACGATAAATACAAACAAAACAAAAACCAAAACAAAACAAAAAGAGAGTACATAAACACCAAGTTATTTACGAAGCCTGAACTGGCTTTAATGATACACTTGATACATAACAGGGAATAAACGAACATCAAATTGTTAACCCTTTGACTCCCCACCCTATCCACCAACTGCAAAAGCTTAACCCTTTGATTCCCTCACCTATCCACCAGCTTCCTGTAGGAAGCTGGTGGATAGGGTGAGGGAGTCAAAGGGTTAAGTTTTTGCTTTGCTAGCATGGTTGACAATGCAGGATGCTGGTGGACATGGTGTGGGAGTCAAAGGGTTAAGTTTTTGATTTGCTAGCATGGTTGATAATGCAGGATGCTGGTGGACAGGGTGCGGGAGTCAAAGGGTTAACAAAGCTTCAGTATTATCACCCATGACATCTTGACTTTGTCTGTAAAGTCTACGATTCTCAAAGTGCAACATTAACTATGACCAAAACCTACACTCACAAATACCTGGCCAGGACCAGAGATCCCAGCCCTGATATGTGGAGGGCACCCCAAGAGAATTTTCATTCAAGTTCTTTCTTCTCTCCTGCATTGACTGTATTTTACTCAGAACGACGAAACGTTTCTCGACTATATACTTTCTTAAACAAACGGGCTAGTTGGTAGCACTATGGACACAAGATCTGATATCTTGAGTTCAATCCCAGCCCACAACATTAAACAATGGCCTGTTCGCTGCTCGTCTTAATGTTTCCATCATTCTGGTGGTGTCAGCTTGGTGTTGGATAGGTCCCTTCTCCTCTTTCCCCGTTTCAAGACCTTGCCAGCACAATGAGTTTTGTGCAGACTCAGGAAATATGCCAGATAATTGCTGGCGGGTTTGGGAGGAGCGCATATGGAGCTGTCCGAGCGCTGTGAATCCCTCTTGAAACAACTCCAGTAACTCCATAACATAAATAAGGAGATTGTAACCTACGAGCAAGTCTCTAGAAGTGTTTCTGTTGGGTACCCGTGTGTATGTGGAAAGCCAACATTTCGGATTAACCCTTTGACTCTCTCACACTATCCACCAGCTTCCTGCATTGACTGTATTATACTCAAAATAACAGAATGTTTCTCGATTATACACTTTCTTTAAACAAAGAGCTCGTAATCTGCAAGCAAATTTCTAGAAGTATTTCTATTGGATCCGTGTGTTTGTAGAAAGACAGCAGTTTGGTTTATACAACCAATCAAAACAAAGGCACAATTAAGCGGATGTTTAATTGTTTGCCTAATCCTACACACTGTGAGAGGGAGAGATGTTGTGAGAGGGAAACAAACAATGAGGGGGTGGGGGTGGATGTAAGCTAAATACTGGTCTTCTTATGTTCACAGGGTGCTATCACATGGCCTGTTTGTAGGAGAGTGTGTGTGTGTGTGTGTGGGTGTGTGTGTTGCCATGTATGGACAGCCAGCATCATTGATATGAGGGAAGGGAGGGGGTTACTCCGAACATCTAACAGGCAAGTATTAATCCAGCCGTGAACGCTGTGAATGTGGATATTATGTGACCTGTTTGACATAGTCCTACATGCCGAGTTTAAGTCTTTGTTCTTATGTAGACTTACTCGTTCAACAGCTGGCTGTTAGTAACTTTCGTGTGACTAGGAACTGGTATAGTGCTCATACATAGTGTAGGAACTGGCATAGTGCTCATATATAGTGTAGTGCTCATGTGTAGTGTAGTACAGTATTAACCCTTTGATTCCCGTGTCCTGTCCACCAACATCCTGCAATGTCAACCATGCTAGCAAAGCAAAAACTTAAACCCATTGATTCCCCCAGCCTATGCATCAGCTTCCTGCCTATCCACCAGCTTCCTGCTGAGGGAATCAAAGGGTTAAGTTTCTGCAGTTGGTGATTGGGTGAGGGAGTCAAAGGTTAAAATGGGCCTGCTGCTTTTCTGTGATAATACACACAACAGTCAACCAATGAAAAAAAACAACAACACCAAAAACCAAACCAAAACAAACCAAAAACCATCCAACATGGCACGGCAAGTCCAGTTTAGGATTTGAACAGGTTGGGTGGGTTAGTTCAATTGGTTAGAGCGCCATGCTGATAACGCAAAGGCCGTGGGTTCGACCCTCAGACTGCTAGCCACAAGCCTTTTACGTGTATTAGTTGATAGGTCTGTGAACTCAAGATCTTACGTCCCGAGTTCGATCCTGTTTCGTTTTCTTTACCTTGCAGTAGATTAGTCAGTACGGTTTCTTATTTGGTGGGTGGTCAAGGTTTCCTCGTCCGTTGAGCCGCCATCCAAGGGAAGTCACTCCTCCTTTCTCATGAATAACAATTAGGGAGTGTCTATTGTAGGCACATACGTCACAGATCCCAGTCTGCAACATAAAAGTTGGCTTGCTCTCTGTCCCTCATTCATGGAAACTACAAGACATCATTCTCCTTCTTTAATTATATGACACGGTTCATCCTCAAGACAGTCCCTAATCATTAACACGCTGGGACGATAATACAAAACAAGAACAAGAAACAAGAAATGTCCCTCATAATGCTCTATGATTATAATGTTTCTACTGCTGTCAGTGCTTCTAGGTCCAATTCCCCTCTCCATTCCAAAACTACCAGGGCATACAGTTTTGCTCAGGTTGGGGGAGTCAAGCAGATACATGCTGGCAGATGTGTATGAGCACATACAGAATTGTCTGGCTGCAATGAATCTTTCTCTTCAACAAACGCCAAACTCCAAATTCCTTACAACAGTTCAGTACATTTCTAGTCACTGTAAAATCTACTGAAAATAGCAGACAGACTGTGCATTAGAGCTTATCTGTTACGGCATATCCTGTAGTTTTATAACCATCGCAGGAAACAGTAAGGTTTTCTACACAAATGCAGCTTATGTCATGCAATGCCATACAGTTCAGAAACGCGCAGACCACATCACCAATAAGACTATTCCCGTCAGAGAAGCGAAATCCATGAAAAACAGAACCTTTCATTTGATTATCAACACTACAGAAATTCCATTCAGCGCTTAAACCAAACTATAATTTTTCAGAAAAGGTCAATTAAGACATCCCCAACTGTCCCTATATCATGTGATGAACTGGACTCTCAGACAAATGAATGTCCACGCCAGACAGGACTACAGTCTCCTGCAGAACCTGTTGTACAGCAGTATCCATGTACAGAGGCTCGTTTCTTAAAGCTTGCACGCTCGTGCACAAGTGGCGAGATAGCGAGTGCAAGGGCGAGGGTAAAAAAAAGTGTGCTATGAAACGGACGCCAGGTGGAAACAGATTTTAGCCAACGTACAGTGTGTATTTCACGATAGGAGACGATAGGATCGAGGGTCATCAAACATAAGGGCGTTTTAGCCAACGTATAGTGCGTATTTCACGATAGGAGACGATAGGATTGAGGGTCATCAAACACAAGGGCGACTTGCTCAACCGCCATCTTAACTCTCCGGCAGGACTCTCTCGACGCTACCTATCCTTCCGTAGCAAATACCTAGTCACGTTTGCCGCTCGGTGGAACAAAAAAAAAAAAAAAAAAGAAAAAAAGAAAGTTCCTAGCCAGCGTATTCGCAAAATCCTCACCTACCTAGCTTGTAAGAAACGAGCCTAACATGAGTCAAGGAAAGGAACAGTCTGCAGTCTGTTGAAGACAAAATCATCGCACTCTGACAACTCTAAATGCATTCCACCAAAGCTGCCAGCAATTACCTGGCAGACCCTTTCAGCCTGCACAAAACTCTACCTCTACTTGCTGGCAAAGTCTTGAAATAGCGAATGGACGGAAGGAAACTAGAAACAAACACCAGATACAAAAATTAGGAGAAAAAGACTGAAACTTCCCTGCTGCTCCGTCGAGTGTAAGAAAATTGTTTCTGATCTTACGCTTGACAAAGGCCAGTAGGCCGAAAATTTGCGCCAGTCTTGCCTGGTTGTATTAAATACGCGTTCTTATTCTTTGTGTGTGTGTGGTTGTGTGTGTGGTTGTGTGTGTGTGTGTGTGTGTGTGTGTGTGTGTGTGTGTGTGTGTGTGTGTGTGTGTGTGTGTGTGTGTGTGTGTGTGTGTTCTGGTTCCTGTTTGCTTGGACGCGGGCAGTCACACTTGTTTTGAATGAGAAAGATATTTCAATGTACTGTATGTACCCCCAGGGGACTCTCAGTATTTGACGTGAAAAACAGATGCTCACCTATATTTAAATCCACGCTGAAAAGTGAAGTAAATGTCAATGCTCCAAATACATTTTAATCATGGTACGCAGTAGTATATCTTCGTCAGTACAGACAGGTTATCAGTAAGCTACTGACAGCTGGGTCCTGACTTAAAACAACAGGATCTCCGTCAGTCGGCGTTTGCAATATAATTCATGATTCATAAGGAATGTTTTTGACGGACGTAGTGTGGTCAAGTGGGTAAGACGTCAAACTCCGGTTGAAAGGTCTGAGGTTTGCTCCTGCCTGGGTGCCTCTCGCCTGGTGGGCAAAGTGTGGACATTTTTCTTTTCTCCCACGTGAGATCTGGAAGTGCCTGGGAACCTAGTCAGTGTCCGACTACTTATAGAAACATGCAAACACCCAGCATGAACGCCCACCGAGGACAGAATATGCAGACTGTGCACCAACACACCGCCTGCAAAATGTAAGCAAAAACAGTGTGTCGTACACGTATCCAAAAAATACTAAAAACAAACAAACAAACAAACAAACAAAAATTTTGCAGGAACTTGGGCTACGAAAACCTGAAACAGTACGCCCTTTAATTAATCGTCAAGGGCCCATGCAGAGCGTGGGCCAATCCCCCAAAAGAACTTGCAAATATCACTGACCTCTGTAAACTACGACACGGATCCACTGCGGAAAATAAAAAGTACTTAACCTCCAAGGTTTTTTGTCGCGAGGTCGTCAAACTCAACCATTTGAAGCGTGACCAGTATCGAACGCAGAAGAAACGTGGAAGAGAGAGTCACACAGAGAGAGACAGGCGCAGGCCTATGTGACAGCAATACTGGGGTACTTAACGTTAATGTTTCTATTGCAATCATTCAAAGCATCTGCCCTCAAGCATGAGCGTTTCTGTATCCCGTTTTGCTCCCCTCCCCCTTTACCCGCCCTCAAGGTGACAGGAAGAAGACCTAAAGTTGAAAAGCGAAGTTGTTTTTGATCTGTTGAAGGAGATAGTGCGTTGTTAATGAAGGAGATAGTGCGTGATTGTACGTTGTTAATGAAGGAGATAGTGCGTTATTCTTCCGGTTGATGTTTTAAGTAAGCCCAGAAGTGCACGCGTTGAAATGACTTCTGGTTGTCGTTTCATTCAGAGAAGAGAAACATATTTCATTCTTTTCTGTTTGTAATTTTTACGAGCCTGTCGATTCCCTATGTAAAGATTTTGAAACTGTACTTTAGTATACAATGTATCATTACTGTGCAAAGTTTTATAATGCTATATTTTGTTGCTTGTTGCTTCCTCACAAGCGGCTCTCTTATCTTTTGTTGTTATTGTGGTACATCAGTATCAATTATTTACTTTCTTCGAATTCCACAATACCTAATCATTTCACTGAACCTGTCGTTCAAATTTATTTTTACTACTGATGTGGACTTTATTTTTTTATAGGATTATAGCACTCAGGGACTTTTCCTTTGTGATTACCTTTTGTTCTGCCCCGTTTTCTACACCACCTTAACAGCCGCAGAAACTGGCACATTTTTATTTTCACTTTCATTTATGTCTTTATTTATTTTTGCAATGCAATGATGATTATGACGATAAGGATGATAATCATGATGCTTTGGAGTTCCATCTAGGATTGAGAATGCGTGACAGGGTATCAGAATATATCGTGGCATCAAACAGGCTCGAGAGATACAGACACCAACGGTGCTGGTCAGAAGATTTGAGCAACACCCTCAATGACGCATCCGTGAAGTGAATGAGACTCGACTGTGAGATCCCCGTCTTCCCAACGAGCCCATAGCACGCTCGATTCTGGCTAGGAGCCGCGTTAGAGCCGAAAAGTCCCACAGTGATGTTTGAAGGGACTGATGGGGATTTGAACCCACAATCTTCCAGTCTGTTTATGATGTGGACCTACTTGCTTACTTAGTGCCCAGTATTATGCATGAAGGCAGCAACGAAGGTTCTCCACTCCCATCTGGTCTGGACCAGCTCCTGTATGGAACACCAAATGTCATTCAAGATCTTGACGTTTCCTTCTGTTGTAGGTTGCCAGATGTCCCTGGGTCTTCCTCTCGTACGTTTTCCTTCTGGTGTCCAGTGTAGAGCAGTCCTGGTGATGTTATCCTGCTCACTACGGATGATGTGCCCAACCCATCTGCATTGTCTATATTGCACTGGGCAAGACAGTTGTTGGTCCCTTCAGCCGTAAAGTAGGATGGAAAGGACACAGCTGTGGTATGGTCTCAGCTTGGTGTTGATGCTGTACTGGGGACCTCCACACGTCGTTCAGTAATCGGAAGGTGTTTCTGTCTCTGATTATTACTTCACAGTGTGAATCTAAGAGATGCTGATGTAGAACGGTAGATAAATATATACATGACGGTTGATTAAAATAAACTTTGTCGGTGGTTCTTGTAGTTTCTCTGTGTCAGTAGTATCAAAACCACTGTCACATCTGAAAATACATACATCTCTCGTTCTATTTCTTTACACAAACACACGCGTGCATTCATTCTCTCTCTCTTCTCTCTCTCTTTTCTCTCTCTGTCTCTCTCTCTGTCTCTCTCTCTGTCTCTGTCTCTTTCTCTGTGTCCGTCTGTCTGTCTCTTTTCTCTCTCTCTCTCTCTCTCTCTCTCTCTCTCTCTCACGCACACACAAAGACACATACACAGACATACACACCACGCATCACACATACACAGGTACGCCCGCGCATACACACACACACATTTTGATGTATGCTTTCTAAATATCTATAAGTGTATTTCTGAACATGCACGTACATACCCACACTACTACCACAACCAGCACCAGCGTGCACTATCACCCACCACCACCACCACCACCATCATCATCACCACCACCACCACCATCATTACCATCATCACCACCATCTTCACCATCACCACTACCAACCACCACCATGTGCTACACATCAGTTTTTTTCTTTTAAATCGAATCACATATCTTGTTCAAGCTGTTGAAAATTGCAAAAGCCGCTTTCCCAGATTTCGTTTATTGGTCAAACACAGAAGAGATCGATGGGTCTTTGCCGTGACATATCTCTGTAGATGTTGCCTGGGCATGATGCAAACAAAACGTGTAGGCCTATGTGTGTGTGGACAATCGATACTGGCTGAGTGAAACAGATGGGGAGAGAAATTTAAACCTTCAAAAGAAACAGAACCTGTGGACACACCCTAGACACACACACACACACACACAACACACACACACACACACACACACACACACACACACACACACACACACGCACACACACACACACAACACACACACACACACACACACACACACGCACGCACACACACACACACACACACACACACACACACACACACACACACACACACACTCACTCACTCACTCGCCTAACCCGCCCACATTCCCTCCCCCCCTCCCCCTGCTGTTCAGTATCGAATGGCCTACAAATTGTACTGAGGTAAAGTTTCAGTTTCAGTTTCAATTACTTAATAATAGCGTCTACTTTTCGAAAAACGGTGATATTGCTCTTGCTGACTTTAAGTGATTCAGCAGATCTGTAGAATGTGTTAGGTTGGTTTTACGAGCCAACAGCAGTTTCAGAAAGCAATATATATAATGTCATCAGCAAACAGAATAATAAACAGTTCAATCATAATAAGAGAAACAAGAGCACCATGTTTATTAGCATTACTGGAGGAAGCTCATTTATATAGTATTCAAAAAATGTTGGGCTACATCTTGTTTGACATCTCGATAACATTTTATGCTGTCAGTCAGTGATGCACCATTTCTTACTTTTACCTTAAAGTTCTTAAGCGTATACGTGTAAACGGTTTACCCCAATAACACATTTTTTTTCTGAAGAAAAGGTCGTTGTACCTGCACAGTCCTATATACACACCATAGTCAGTGTCAGCAACTACCCGGCACTCTAGGACACTTTGAGCCCCAAATTCCAAATTGGTGGGAAGGTCCTGACAATAACAGTAAAGAGAAGAGTAGACGAAAGCTGTGCAGGACTAAACTGATAGTACCAGGCTAACTGGTAGAGCCTACATTATTACTTTGTACCATTGACATGTAGGAAGTAGTGAAAGTTCTTTATCCCTATTTGTTCTTGATCAGCCTCTGTTTAACCCTTTGACTGCCGCACGCAATCCACCAACCGCAAAAACTTAACCCTTTGATTCCCTCACCCTATCCACCAGCTTCTTGCAGGAAGCTGGTGGATAGGGGTGAGAGAGTCAAAGGGTTAAGTTTTTCCTTTGCTGGCATGGTTGACTGCACAGGATGCTGGTGGACAAGTTGCGGGAGTCGAAAGGTTAATACCCCGGATGTATTACGGACCCATGAGGTTTATTTCTATTGTTTGTCGCCACGTGTTCTGGGATCTTGTTCATACATTATGAGGGGCTTGAAACCAGGAAATGGCCGCCAAGGACTGTCAGCCTCTGTTTAATTTAACGCTTTGATTCCCGCACGCTATCCACCAACTGCAAAAACTTAGCCCTTTGACTCCCTCACCCTATCAACCCTATCCATCAGCAGTAAGCTGGTGGATAGGGTAAGGGAGTCAAAGATTAAGTTTTTCCTTTGCTGGCATGGTTGATGATACAGGATGCTGGTGGACAGGGTGCGGGAGTCAAAGGATTAATACCCCAGATGTATCACGGACCCATGAGGTTTATTCCGTTGTTTGTCGCCACGTGTTCCGGGATAATCTTTATACATTATGACGCGCTTGAAACCAGGAAATGCCCGCCAAGGACAGTGCAACAAAAATCATTTACAAGGTGTTTGTGATGTATCCAGTTACAGATATAAATAGATAGACTGGCAAATAAGAGAAGTTTTTCCGTACATACTTACTTACTTAATGTAATTACTTACATGTAGCCTACTTACTTACTTGCTTGTACTTACTTACACATACTTACTAATATACTTACGTGTACTAACTTACTTACTTACATATCTGGCTGACTGGCTTGTTTGCTTGCTTGCTTACATGTACTTACTCACATGTACTTGCTTACATGTACTTACTCACATGTACTTACATGTACTTACTCACATGTACTTACTCACATGTACTTGCTTACATGTACTTACTTACATGTACTACTTACATGTACTTTACTCACATGTACTTACATGTATTTACTCACATGTACTTACTACATGTACTTCTTACATGTACTTACTCACATGTACTTACATGTACTTACTCACATGTACTTACTTACATGTAACTTACATGTACTTACTTACATGTACTTACATGTACTTACTTACATGTACTTACTTACATGTACTACTTACATGTACTTACTTACGTACACTTACTTATTTACTACCTTAATTACTACCTTACTTACGTATTTCCCATTATGCCATTGACACATGGGACAGCAACCAAGACATGCCTGTCCTGTGTGTTGTGGGTCAACCTCAGTATGATACCATAGGTTGTGCTTCAAAGCCTTGAGTTCTACCACTGTTTTGTTGCCAAAACACCCTTTGGTCTACCTTTCTTCTGTCTTCCTTTGTTGACCAGTGACGGGAAGTCCTGGGGTGTTTTGTATGGAACACGCTTTTTTGTTTTGTTTGTTTGATTGATTTGGTTCAGTTTTTAAGTCAACACCCACCTCAGGTGATATGGCCGATTGATTTGGTTAAGTTTTTACGTCGACACCCACCTCAGGTGATATGGCCGACGGGGATAACCATCCCAGGGAAGTGGAGGAATAAGGACTTATCTAATCCTATACTGACACCACCAGAACAACAATGATGTTAAGATGGGACAGTCAGAAGGCCAGTTTTAATGTAGTGCACCCTGGGATTCGAACCCACAACCATTAGCATGTGAATACGACGCTCAAACCAACTGAGCTACTGGGGCCCGCCGCACACCTTTGTTAGACCCTGTGTAAATTTTTATACAAGACGCCGACTCGGAAGTCGTCAACTTAGTCGACAGTCAAATTGTATGTATGAACGTTATTTCGGCTTTGACTAGGCAGTCAAGACTGTCTCGTTTGTTTTCTTTGTTGTACATGGAATTTTCAAAGAATGTTGAGAGTTCCATGGACAGCAAAGAAAACAAACGAGACAGCCTTGATGGAGGCAGACACAAGAAGATCATTGGTAAGGAAGATTAGGAAAAGACAGGCAACATTTATAGGTCATTTTGTGAGGAAAGGGGAATTGGAGCACCTGGTCACAACAGGAAAGCTGGAGGGAAAGAGAACACCAGGTAGACCCAGGGAGAAAATTTTGGACAGACTTGCAGGGTGGCTGAGGACAGAGAGGGTGGAAGATGTGCTTGCGGCAACATGGGACAGGTGCATATGGAGGGCCATGATCGCCAATGCCAAGCGGCAGGGCACATGGTGATGATGATATCTTGGTGATCCTATCTTGTTCTCTTCGGATGATGTGCCCGATCTATCTCCATCGTCTTTTCGGGATGATGGTGGCTACGTTCTCTTCATTACATGGAGAGAATAGTTGTTGGCCGGGGATGATGTTGGGCCAGGAGATTCGTATGATTCTTTGGAGGCTTCTAATTTGGATTGTTGATAGCTTGGTAAAAATGCTGTCTGTTTATTCTGAACCGCAAAAAGTAGGGTGGAAAGGAAACAGCTCTGGTACAGTCTCAGCACGGAGTTGATGCTGTACTTGGGGATAGAGGATTTCCACACGTTCTTCGGCATCTTTGAAGATGTTTCTGGGCTTGCTGAGACGGCTCTTGTCTGACATGTGCTGCCTTAGTAAGTAACGTCTTCAGTAGTGGACAGGTCTGTTCCAT
>CM060311.1:39156948-39161948 GCA_030674185.1 Monoplex corrugatus | reverse complement strand
CTCTCTGTCTCCATCTCTGACTGCCTCTCTCTGTCTGTCTCTGACTCTCTCTCTCTCTCTCTCTCCCTCTCTCTGTCTCTGTCTCTGTCTCTATCTCTTTGTCATATTCACCGGATGGGCGCAGTAGCCTAGCTGGTTCCAACGTTGGATTCCAATCGCAAGCCCTGAGTTCGAGCCTGCCTGAGGAGCGCCTGGTGGACCGGGGATAAAGGGTGGAGATTTTTACCGTCTTCCGGGTCAGCATGTGTGTGTAGACCTACGAGTACCTGGACCCATTTCCTATACACACATGCCCATCATCAAGTCTGCAAGTTACAGATCCTATAAGCCACATCGGTGCTGTGTGGTTCATGATAACATACAAGTACTCAGCGCGCCCATCCCCTACCCACGAAAAAGGACTATGACGGGGGTGATCCACCGAAAACAGAGTACGCGATATGTGTTACGTGACACTTACACAGTGTGGGACAAACAACCTGAATAACTGGCATGCAGGCGTCCGAGAAAAACATTGCTAAAAAAAAAAAATACTCAAGCCATTCTTAAAATCTCCTTTTTATACAAATATCACAGAAACCACTCAGGTAGAAAAGGGGCCCATACTTGTACTTCAGTCTGAGACAAGATGTTGACAATGTCTGGCAAGGCAGACAAACTAGCCTTTAGACTGAGAGTTTAGGATTGATCAACATAGAACCCCTCAGGTAGATACAGGCCCATACCTGTACATCAGTCTGCATGATCATAGAAAAATCAGAGTGTGTACTTTTCAAGGTCACTGTGACCTCGAAGAATCATCAGATGAAATAAAACTTGACGTGAAGTGAAAACGACGGTAGGCTGTCACGACAATGAAAATGGAATAGAGATATTGTCAGAACTTCCTGAAAAAGTGCTGTTCAGACATCGTCCTCAAAAGAAGCGCGTATGATCTTGACTTCGCCGCAATGCCTTCCGATTTTTATTAACGACTACTTGTTCATACATTTGAGTCGAATTAGGCAAAAATCCATTCATAGCTGGGGAAAAACCCACTTGCTTTCACGATTTTGTCACAGACAAGCATACAGGCAGACGCACTTGTCTCTCCAGTCGATATGAATCAATCTTTTTTTCTGAATAAAGGAATATTAATTAATAAACCAAGAGTAACAACAACAACAACAGCTAACAACAACAACAACAACAGCAAAGAAAAAAAAAAACGCTTCAGTCGGAGTATACAGATTATGCAACAACATAACCATAATGATTGCACGGTGTGTGGCAACCTTCCCAAACTCGTATACTGTGCATTCGCTTGTATGAAAATCAGAGGCAACAGGAGCTTGGACTTTGTTCAACAGAGGTTCATCGTGCTTGGACATTTCCACATACGCTCCACCCAAATCTGTCAGCAGTAATCTGGCAGATTCTCTAAGCTTTCGTCAAAACCCTAAGCTTCTGGCAAGGTCTTGAAATGAGGAGAGGAATAGGACCTATGAAACACTGACGACACCAAAATGCCATGTCATGTCACTGTCCCGTGACTTATGGAAGCATGAAGTCATGTCACTGTCCCGTGACTTATGGAAGCATGAAGTCATGTCACTGTCCCGTGACTTATGGAAACATGAAGTCATGTCACTGTCCCGTGACTTATGGAAACATGAAGTCATGTCACTGTCCCGTGACTTATGGAAACATGAAGTCATGTCACTGTCCCGTGACTTATGGAAACATGAAGTCATGTCACTGTCCCGTGACTTATGGAAACATGAAGTCATGTCACTGTCCCGTGACTTATGGAAACATGAAGTCATGTCACTGTCCCATGACTTATGGAAACATGAAGTCATGTCACTGTCCCGTGACTTATGGAAACATGAAGTCATGTCACTGTCCCGTGACTTATGGAAACATGAAGTCATGTCACTGTCCCGTGACTTATGGAAACATGAAGTCATGTCACTGTCCCATGACTTATGGAAACATGAATCATTCACTCCCTAGACTTCTGGAATAATGAAGTCATGATCAACTGCGACACGAACATGATGTCATGTCACTGTCCCGTGACTTATGGAAGCATGAAGTCATGTCACTGTTCGGTGAGTTATGAAAACATGAAGTCATGTCACTGTCCGGTGACTTAAGAAACATGAAGTCATGTCACTGTCTGGTGACTTACGGAAACATGAAGTCATGTCACTGTCCGGTGACTTATGGAAACATGAAGTCATGTCACTGTCTTGTTACTTATGGAAACATGAAGTAATGTCACGTACGGTGACCTTTGGAAACATGAAGTCATGTCACTGTCCAGTGACTTATGGAAACATGAAGTCATGTCACTGTCCAGTGACTTCTGGAAAATGAAGTCATGTTACTGTCCGGTAGATTTACGGAAACATGAAGTCATGTCACTATCCGTTGACTTCTGGAAACATGAAAGTCATGTGACTGTCCGGTGACTTACGGAAACATGAAGTGATGTCACTGTCTGGTGACCTATGGAAACGTGGAGTCATGTCACTACCCAGTGACTTATGGAAACATGAAGTCATGTCACTGTCCGGTGACTTATGGAAACATGAAGTCATGTCACTGTCCAATGACTTCTAGAAACATGAAGTCATGTCACTGTCCGGTGACTTATGGAAACATGGAGTCATGTCACTGTCCGGTGACTTATGGAAACATGAAGTCATGTCACTGTCCGGTGACTTATGGAAACATGAAAACAGCTATGGAGTAGGTAGACTGAGCAGTCAACATACCACCTGCACTCTGTGAGCCAAAGAACGTGCATACACGCATTCGAGTAAAAAGGGAACGCTACAAAAACAAACAAACAAACAAAAAACAAGAAACACAAAAAAGAAAGAAAATTAAAATTCAAGCTGAACTGGATTGAATTGAAACTGTAATGAAATGGTTTGAAACGGTTGTCATTTGATCGAAAGCTTGTGGGACTGGAGACATGGACAGAGAGACTAGCCCAACGTGGTGTCCGTTGGGTTGGATTTGATCGGAACTGTTTTTATTTGTTTGTTTATTTGTTTTTAATAATACCGAATTTTTCGTATAAAATGCTGATTGATCTACGTCGTCACAGTACGGCGTCACTCACTGCTATCCCCTTCTTTTTGTGTGTGTGTGTGTGTGTGTGTGTGTGTGTGTGTGTGTGTGTGTGTGTGTGTGTGTGTTGTGTGTGTGTGTGTGTGTGTTGTGTGTGTGTGTGTGTGTTATCTATACGCGAGTATTTTTATTGATCCGACTCAGTGGCGCAGAACAAGTTAATCGTCTCTCTTTTCATATCTCTGATCACTTGTGTAAGATTTTGTCAAATCGGCCTTGCAGAGAGCTAAACCAGAGCCAGTAGAATTCAACCCTTGAAACTGAATTTCAAATTTATACAGAGTACATTTAATAGTCACCGACAAGCTATGGGAAAGGACCTTAAACTTTCTGGGCAAAATTCTATGTACCCAACAGACAATCGAGATATTGGTACTTCTTCTTACGTCCCAGCGTGATAACGATAAGGGACTGTCGTAAGAAGTATTTTTACTGATATGACCGTGTTTATAGTACACGAATATACAGGGAGGTACACACTCCCGCTCCGCTGCTCGATGTAACCCCCTGCGTAAGTCAGTAGGTGTTATATCACAGGACTACATTCTTGTCACACAATGCTGGATGATAAAACTATTAGCATAAAGCAACAGCCCCGTGCTAAAGGACCCGGGCGGTAAAACTAGTTGAGATTTTCGTAAGGTCATTGTTCTCTTGTGTAAAACTTGAGGCTGGCTCTTCATCGCGTTTAGATTTTCGAGTTTTTATACACGACGGATTGATTCGTTGCACTGGGACAATTCCAAGTTCTTTCCTATTTCTACTTCTTCTCGGTTCAGTTTTTACGTCCGACACCCACCTCAAGTGATATGGCCGACGGGGATAACCATCCCAGGGAAGTGGGGGAAGGGGGACCTATCAAATCCTGCACTGACACCACAAGAACAACAATGATGTTAAGATGGGACAGTGAGAAAGACAGTTTTAATTAATGTAGCGCAGCCCGGGATTCGAACCCACAACCATTAGCACGTGAATCCGACGCTCAAACCAACTGAGCTACTGAGGCCCGCGTAACCTCACTTCAGAAAGACACAACAAACTTTATAGGGGTTTTCACCGGCCCCGTGTGTGTAATACCTCACTGAGTTGGTTGAGCGCTGGATTTACATGCTAATGGTTGTGGTTCGAACCGCGGAACACACTCCGTCAAAGGAACCAGAAAAAAACATGAAAACAGAGTCAGAACGCGTATTTAATACAAGCAGACAAGACAGGCGCAAACTTTCGGCCAACTGGCCTTTGTCAGGCGTAAACGTAAGACATCAACAACAACAACAACAGCAAAACTCGCAAACATCATCATCATTATGTGCCCTGCCACATGGTGTTGGCGATCATGGTCCTCGATAAGAAAACATTAAGCAACAAAAAAAAAAATTAGGGGGAGGGGAGAGGGGCGACACTTTCCTGCTGCTTCGTCCAGTAGAAGATAATGACCGATGTGAAATCATCACGTGTTTGTGAGTAATAACAAGAACTGGGAACAGGGGAAGCAAATACTATGTTTGGGTGGAAATGAGATGAATTCTGCAGTGTACAAGTGACCATGCCTTATTATTATTATTATTTCATCCTGAAGGGTCAGGAACCAAAACCAGGACGCAGTAACTGAGAGTAGCTTCTTGAGCGTAAGTATATTATACATACGAATGTACACACACACACACACACACACACACACACACACACACACACACACACACACACACATACACACACACACACACACACACACACACACGTACACACACACGCGTGCGCACTCACACACACACGCGCGCGCGCGCACACACACACACGCATAGACATACATACATATATACATACACTCACACACATACAGATATATGTAGATAGATATACATATCTATCTA
>CM060311.1:39134448-39154448 GCA_030674185.1 Monoplex corrugatus | reverse complement strand
CCTTTTCAGGACAACTCTTCTTGCAGTCCTATACCTTTTCAGGACAACTCTTTTTGCAGTCCTATACCTTTTCAGGACAACTCTTCTTGCAGTCCTATAGCTTTTCAGGACAACCCTTCTTGCAATCGTTCCCCCACTTCACTGGGACGGTTGTCCCTATCGGCCGTATCACTTTAGGTGGGTGCCGACGTAAAAACTAAACCAAACCAAACCAAACTAAACCTAGATCTCTCCGCTTTGTGCATGGCAGCCCTTCTTGCGAAGGAAGCAAAAAGTAACCAGGCGTGTCATGAACTATGATGGTGGTTACAGTTTTCTAGTAAATAACACTGAAGGATGTTTAACCCAAACTTGTCTGCTTTATGAATAGCAGCTCTTCTTGTGCATGAGGCGATAAACACCATAAAAGTGTCTCTTTCAAGAGCGTTGTATACAGCACCTAATGTACTGTACGTAACCCACGTATCTATACCGCATTTCGCTGTGCTATCAGAGCGTGTCTAGCCGGGCAGAAGGTCTTCGTAAATTTACTTTGAAATGAGTGTAAGAGAGTATTAAGATTGGACAGTGTGTCAAGTATCTGCGGGATGAAGACGGATTGACTGTTCCGATGACACATGACACGTACATGTTTACGAAACTGACAACCAGTCAAATGTACTACGAACAAGTAAATGTATGTAGCAGGGTGGTAAACATGATGAAATGAGATAAAATGTAGAATGGAAAGGTGTGATGTGATTCATCATCTTCCTCCACAGGGTCTTTCCATAGAGGTAAAAAGATTGCAGTTTGTTCCAGAAGGACTCATAGCACTTGGACAATTCCATATGCGCTCTTTCCAAATTCGCCAGTAATCATCTGGCAGACTCATTTAATCATCATCATCATGTGCCCTGCCGCATGGCATTGGCGATCATGGCCCTCCATAATTATGCATATATCCCTTGTTGCCGCAAGTACATCTCCCATCCTCTCTTTCCTCAGCCACCCTGCAAGTCCGTCCAATATTTTCTCCTTGGGTCTACCAGGTGTTCTCTTTCCCTCCAGCTTCCCTGTTGTGACCAGGTTTTCTAATTCCCCTTTCCTAATAAAATAGCCTATTTAACCTGTGCAAAACCTTAAGTGGTGGCAAGGTCTTGAAATGGGACTGCAGAGGGTAGGAGAGGCGACTTATGAAACATCAAACTGACACTGCCAGAATGATGAAGATCGACGTACACGTGCTGTCCTGGCACTGAGGTTCGCACACTTCGCGTAGGCAACTAATAGTCTATAGAGCAGATATTTTTTTCCCAAATGTTTAAGTTTACAAAGTTATCAACGAGTTTAATGCAGCAGAGTTACACAATCCCTTACATTCAGGTGGAAACTTGGTGCATTCAAAGCAAAATACATAAGGAATATTGTGTGTCGTTGTGGACGAAAGGTAACAGCAATGCTCTTTGCTGCATCAAAATGAAACGATACGATATGCCAATACTTTCTCTTAAACTACGATTTACGGAATGCTTGAATCAGCATTATTAAACATACGAAATATTTGTCATCTATCAAAAAGTGCAAGAGCTAATTACATATATTTATAAATCCTTGTGACTTGGATATTTATGATTGTGTTTAACCAGTTTATCGTTTAACCGCTTTATGTTATTTACCGGTATCTTAAATTTATTTCCCGTTTTCTCATTATCTTTACAGATGTCATCACCCCTTCGTTTCCCCCCCCCCCCCCCCCCCAACACGCTTTTTCTTTCTTTTGTAATGGAGCGGAGTGGTTAGGGGGTGTATAGGCACGTTTGCATCGAGGTTGATGTGGACAGGTAAGGGGCAATATGAGCACACAGACAGGTAAAGGGCAACATGGGCACACAGACAATCAGAAGAAGATATAGAGAAATGCTAGACTGACAACACAACTCGCCATTTCTGGAAGAAGAGGACTAGAGCCCTTAAAGCGATGGCAGAGGCAGCAGAAAGGAGCTCAATCTGGATCTGGCAAGGAGGAACCAAAAGTGAACTTCATAAGGATTAAATTCCCTACAGATGATGTGTGCCCCGTTAGCACATTGGTAAAACCGCGTACCGCAGTTCTGAAGCGCAGAATCGCCCAGGGAAAAAAAAAAAAAAAAAAAAAATAGACAACAACAGAAGGGCATCCAGGAGTCATGACCTGGATGTGGCCCGGCCCCCGAGAGTGTAAGGAATTCAGGGCCGAAACACTTGTCTAAAGGGGGTTACTTCTCTGAAGACCTTCTGTTGTCTAGCTCTCCCTAGAGTTTCTTTCTACCTATCCACCCAACACAGGCAGTCCAGAGAGCAGGCATCTTGAAGTTGCTGTGATGTTTTATCACTTAGGTTCTCAGTGATGACAAAACAGGACAGTGTCCTGACCAGTGGCGCACACAGCAGGCATCTTGAAGTTGCTGTAAGGTTCTCGGTGATGACAAAACTGTACAATGTCCTGACCAGTGGCGCACACAGCAGGCATCTTGAAGTTGCTGTAAGGTTCTCGGTGATGACAAAACTGTACAATGTCCTGACCAGTGGCGCACACAGCAGGCATCTTGAAGTTGCTGTAAGGTTCTCGGTGATGACAAAACTGTACAATGTCCTGACCAGTGGCGCACACAGCAGGCATCTTGAAGTTGCTGTAAGGTTCTCGGTGATGACAAAACTGTACAATGTCCTGACCAGTGGCGCACACAGCAGGCATCTTGAAGTTGCTGTAAGGTTCTCGGTGATGACAAAACTGTACAATGTCCTGACAGTGGCGCACACAGCAGGCATCTTGAAGTTGCTGTAAGGTTCTCGGTGATGACAAAACTGTACAATGTCCTGACCAGTGGCGCACACAGCAGGCATCTTGAAGTTGCTGTAAGGTTCTCAGTGATGACAAAACAGTACAGTGTCCTGACCAGTGGCGCACACAGAACGGGGCACGTGGTGAAGGGCGCGGTATTCATGTGGGCAAAAACATTGGACTTCCGATCGGAATAACTTGTTGTTATTGTTGTTGTTGTTTAAAGCCCAGCCGACTGCGTAGAGTCATATCAGGGATACAACCGCTTCAAAACATACAAAAACTTCAACAGGAAAAAAAAAAAAAAAAGAAACAAAAATTAAGTACTCATATCAAGGCATTCACGCACATAATCTAAGGACATGCGATATGCCCCCGGCGTTGACCACTCCGTCCAATTTATCGCTCAGGGATTTAAAAAACATATCTGGATACAGATTTAAGCATACCTAAGGACTAAATTCAAAACAAGTGTGACTGCCCGCGTTCAAGCAAACAGGAACCAGAAAAAAAGAAAGAAAAAAAAAAGACACGGAAAAAGAGCAAGAACGCGTATGTAATACAACAAGACTTGTATCAAATACGCGTTCTCATTCATTTTTCGTGTTTTTTTCTGAAACCTAAGGACCCCAAAACATACAGAAAAACGGGCATACATTACCTAAAACTGCTTCCGCATATCTCACCTCCCTAGAGCCAAAAATGCGCTTTATACATTTCCCCAATAACCAACCCTAAGAAAAAGTATGTGAGACTTTATCGAACACATACAGAAAATGATAGGAAGAAATGACAGAAAGCAAAGGAGGAAGAAAGAAACAAAGAGAGTGACAGAAAAGAGGAAATTTCTAACACAGAATTTCCAGAAGGTGGGGATGCTATTTATACTGAAAGAGTCTCCGGCATCCCCACGGGGGGACCTGAATAACTACAAGACAGAAGACTGCGTATTTACATGTAGACAGGTATTTTCCTGTCATGGCCATGAGGTAGCCATGTTCTGCATCACCATCTTCTTCTGTCTTCAAACGGGGGGAATGTTATAGGGCCAGCCCAAGAGACTCACAAACACGGACCTGTATTAACCAGGTTATGAACTGGTTCTATGTGCTCAGAACCCAAACCCCCAGAGAGGGTTCAGGACACAGGCATGAGAAAGGCCAGCAACAAACACTCTGTCCTATTGCTCATATTCTTTTGTTTAAATCATGCACGAAGACAACGCCCTGAACAAAACAGACAACCAGGTTGATTTACATTGTGTATATTACTGTGCTCCTACAATGGCCAAAAGTAGACGTAAATGACTGATGCATTGATAGGAAAGACAATGGGACAAAGAGAGAGAGAGAGAGAGAGAGAGAGTAGGAGTGGGGGAAAGGAGAAGAAAGAGTGGAAGACCCGTTCCACTTTTGCATGAGGGTCGTATTTGTACAGGTAGCGGTATGCATTACCCATGCGTCAGTCAGAGGCGATAGGTATTTTTGGGTCCCTTGCCACAGGCCTGAGCAGCAGGTGTAGCTTACATTGTAAGCGAGTTGTTTACTGGGCTGCACTTTTATTGAGAGGTGGTCTGAATTAATAAACACAAAATGAATGGCAAACCAACCAAAACTGGATAATCTTGACGTTTATGGCTAAAAGCAAACTTTGTTGTTAAACGAAAGGGTTGCTTGATATCCGTGAAGATAGGAAGACAGTCAATGGATGTGGACAAAGAAGCCATTGTGCCCACACAGTGACTGTACGCTTGGTGCAGTAGTGAGGGCAAGTGTCTCAGTCCTGTGCCTGTTCTTTAGTTGGATATAAACTGATATGGGTCTTAGCATGTGTGTGTGTGTGTGTGTGTGTGTGTGTGTACGCGCGCGCGCGTGCTGCATGCGTGTGCGTGTGTGTGTGTGTGTGTGTGAAGCAAGTCTTTCTTTGTTTTCAAATGTTTCGTTGAAGAAGAAATATACATTACTTTCTCTTTTAAAAGCAACGAGATATCTGAATCTCACCGCTGGTCTTGGTCATATTTGATATGTGTTATGGGGTCTCTTTTTAAGAACGAAAAAGGTGTTTAACTGATCATCCGTGTGCGTATGTATGTTGATGTATGTATGTATGTATGTATGTATGTATGTAATGTATGTATGTATGTATGTATGTATGTATACATGTATGTATGTATGTATGTATGTATGTATGCATGTATGTATGTACATATGTATGTATGTATGCATGTATACATGTATGTATATGTATGTATGTATGTATGTATGTATATATGTATGTGTACGTATGTACTTATATATGTTCCACCAAAGATGTCTGCACAAGATTAACATCAGGTGGCAAGATCAAGTTTCCGTCTGTCAAGTTCTGAGGAAGTGTGGCTTGCCAAGAGTAGAGTTTCTTCAGCTCATCAGATGTCAGCTTCGTTGGGCAGACAACGCTGTCTCTAAGGGAGACAACCGCATCCCAAATGTGGCTCGCCGGTCTTGGTTAGCTTCAGTTTCATTTCTCAACCCATACAAGTGTGACTGCCCGCGTTCAAGCAAGCAGGAACCAGAGAAAAAAAAAACACACGAAAAAAGAGTAAGAACGCGTATTAAACACAACCAGACAAGACAGACGAAAATTTTCGGCCAGCTGGCCTTTGCCAAGCGTAAGATCACAAACAAACAAACATTACAAAAATTAGGAGAGAAAGACTGAAACTTCCCTGCTACTCCGTCCAGTGTGAGAAAAGGAATCTTTTTCTCCTAATTTTTGTATCTGGTGTTTGTTTGTTTGTGATCTTACGCTTGACAAAGGCCAGTTGGCCGAGAATTTGCGCCTGTCTTGTCTGGTTGTATTAAATGCGCGTTCTTATTCTTTTTTCGTGTTTTTTTTTTTTCTGGTTTGAGTTTCTCAAGATTACGACTCCGTGCTCGGAATGAATTCCATATGCACTAACGTTACAGGTGCCATCTGATGGAGAAGATCCAAAATGATCGTGGCACAAGCCTTGAGCCTGCACATAAATCCACGAGCTGGCCAGGTCCTGAAGTCTTACCTAGATAGTTCCTTAACCCTGGGGTCGTAGGGGTGTGAGGTGGCAGAGACCTCAACTTCTCCCGGTGCCAGCACCACGAGGTCGGCGCCTATCCCCTCTCCCTCGCTTCAAATTCATATTCACATTTTTTTTAACCATTACTTCCGAAAGGCAAGAAGGCTAATAATTATTGGTCTTCAAGGGGTGGGACCTTGGAAATCAACCTATCTCTCCGACGTTTTATACCAAGGCAGCTAGGCAATGCCCTGCTCTTGACGATTTTCAACTGCCATGGGATCTTTAGCGTGCGCAGCCAGAAGGCACACGGGTCCGACTCGTTTTTCGTCCCCTTCCGAAGGACTAGACGTTCAGTTCGATTTTCCGGTCAAACTGAGAAGAAAATCCGAGGCCACGGCTGCCTTGGTCAGGAACACGAACACGAACGAGGCTGTTGAATCCTCAGAGACCTCTGCCTTCTTTGAGGACATTGAGTTCTCCCATCCAGCGATTCTGTGTTAACATCACCTCTCATGTCGTTTAGTGCACCAGCAAAGGCGGTCTACTTGGTGTGGCACTCGCAGCCGGGCGTAAAAGATTTAAAAATGAATCACCAGGCTGGTTTTTTTCTTCTTCATAGAACCATGAACTCAAAATCTGATCTTTCGAGTTCAATCCCAGCCCGCAACATAAAAACAAACATACAAAAAACCAAAAACAAACAAACAAATAAACAAAAACAAACAAACAAAATAAATAAACAAAAACAAACAAACAAACAAACGAAAATGGCTGGTTTGCTGCCCACCTGAATGTTTCCATCATTGTGGTGGTGTCAGCTTTAAGCGTTACATAGGTTCCTTCCAAGACCTTGCAGGCACATTGGATTTTGGGGCAGGTTTAGGGAGTCTGCCAGATCATTGCTGGCAGATTTGGGTAGAACGCATATGAAATCGCCCAAGTGCATTTAAACCTTCTTGGACAAACTCTAAGTAGGATGCATCTGCCAGAGAACTAAGGTACTACCGCTGTCCAGAGACCACTACACCTCAAAAGTCACAAAGGTAGGGGCATAACCACGTTTTTGACTGAGTGAGAGAGGGAGAGGGAGAGAGAGAGAGAGGGAGAGAGAGAGAGAGGGAGGGAGGGGGACAGAGAGAGAGAGAGAGACTGACACTGACACTGGCATTGACACGTGGTTTATTGTGAAGGCCACCGCCCATACACAAACCAGGGATTGTGGGGAGGGGATTACGTTGTTAACATACACCATGCATGCTTTTCATTCGTCGTCCGTTTTGTAGTAGCAAGAGAGACAGACACAGAGACAGAGAGACAGAGAGAGAGGAGAGACAGAGAGACACAGAGAGAGGAGAGAGAGAGAGAGAGAGAGAGAGAGAGAGAGAGAGAGAGAGAGAGAGAGAGAGAGAGAGAGAGGTAATAGTAAGTGGCCCTGTCGACCAAATGCATTGACGATAGGACTAATTCTCATGCCGTGTTATATCATCATTGCTTGCTTGGTTGGTCTGCTAATCGAGTCCACATTTCTCTACGGAGGGGAGTCATTGCTGAGGAACAAGGCAGAGTTGCGTAATTTCCATACTGGCTTGCGGAACTTCACTGCTTCTACCACGACGAGGGGTGTGTGGACGGCGGGGCGGGATGGGGTGGGGTGGGGTGGGGGAGCAGGGGGAAGGGCCAAACGTGAATACATTGAATCACGAGACGTAAACTATTATTATTAATTTTTGTTACTGAAATCAGAGGTGCGGTAACCTTGCGCATAGATCATTTCGGATTTTATCTGCCACAGTCATAGCAATCAATGTGGCGTCATTGCAAAAGATACGCCGGCGGAGACGCCATTTTGAGAACTTTGAAACTGATACTAAAACTGTAACAAGAGCCAGCCAGACTGCTTTTGCGGAATAGTAATGATGATGATGATGGTAATAGTAATGACAACAACAACAACAATAACAACAACAACAACAACAATAATAATAACAATAACAATAACAATAATAATAATGATAATAATAATAATACATGTTTTTCTATAGCGCCCATCCTGAATTACCTCGACTACTGTGGTGCTCGTTACAGTCGGTCCGATAAACACATTTAGGTCGAACACACACACACACACACACACACACACACACACACACACACACACACACACACACACACCACATATTTGTGCATCGTCACCGCACACAAACCTCATGCCCACGCACACACGCACGCACATCAGGCACATACACACACACACACAACCTACACCCACATACACAGACGGCGGAGAGCAAAACACAGGCAGTCACGTACTGTAATACGTTCATACATGAGCAAAATGTACACTGAGGTGACAGGCAGCGATTCAATATTTTTAGCACACAGCTTGTGAAGAGATAAAGTGCAGACTAGAAAGTTGGAGAGAAAGGAGCATGATGAACACTGAAGAGAAGTGAGCTTCAGAACCTGATCAGAGAATGCTCCTATCCTTTAACACCTTATTCGTTAGACCAAAGATACCCTCTTTGGTTAGACCTACCAAGAGGCATGCAAAGAGAATAGCGTGGACATAACAATAGCCTACATTTTGCGCGTTAACCCCTTCCGACCTACTGTAACTGATAAAGAACGTAAATACATTATTTGTTCATTTGTTTATTGATTATTTAAAAAAATCCTACAGGTATTCGGCCATAAACAGCTAAGACTTATCGAATTCTTTGGTGACACATTTTGAATTTTTCACAGGCAAACAAACGACCCTCCGCCGGACGAGAACGGAGAAACAGACATACAAACATGGGTACACGAGATACAGAAAACTGACAGAGACTTATAGCTTCCCACCAGGCATAGAAACAATTCTTCCTTTATCTGTTACACTTACAAACGGGGAAGAGGTTAGCGCACTACACGGAGTCCTACGCTATTGTGATGTCCATGTCTATGGGTAATCTAATTCATACCGCAGTTAGCGCACTATATGGAGGCCTGTCTGTAGTAATCAAATTCATACCGCGGTTAGCGCACTGTATGGAGGCCTATGCTATTGTAATGCCCATGTTTATGGGTAATCTAATTCATACCGCGGTTAGCGCACTACATGGAGGCCTACGTCATTGTAAAACCAAATGTCTGGTCCTTCGGAAGGGGACGAAAAACGAGTCGGACCCGTATGCCTTCTGGCTGCGCACGCTAAAGATCCCACGGCAGTTGAAAATCGTGAGGAGCAGGGCATTGTCCATCATTCACCCATTCGATTGCCATCCAGGGTGGATCGGAGAACCGAATAAAGCATCGGTTTCTCACAATGCATTAAAATTATTGAAGGCTTCTTCAAAAAATTTTTTCGCTAGTCCTCATATACTCTAAGAGTGGTAGGACTTTAAAACTAACTCAACTCAACGCATTGTCCGGCTGCCTTGGCATAAAACATTGGAGCGATAGGTTGATTTCCCAAGTCCCACCCCTTGATTAGCCTTCTTGCCTTTCTGAAGTATTGGTAAAAAGAAATGTGAATATGAATATGAATTTGAATCGAGGGACAGGGGATGGTCGCCGCCCCGGGAAAAGTTGAGGTCTCTGTCACCTCGCTCCCCTACGACTTCAGGGTTAAGGAACTATCTAGGTAAGACCTGAGGACCTGGCCAGCTCGAGGGCTTATGTACAGGCTTAAGGCTTGTGCCGTGATAGGTCTGGATTTTCTCCATTACATGGCACCTGTGACGATAGTGCATATGGAAATCATTCCGAGCGCGGAGACGTCATCTTGAGAAATTGAAAATGAAACTGAATCTGAAACCATATCTATGGGTAATCTCATCCATAACGCACTTAGATGAGAGCATTCAACAAAAGCGGGCTGGATGGCTCTCGTAACAGAGCCATGGATGGATTGGGGATCAGATTGTTCGAGTTCATTCCCAGCCTGCAACATGAAAACTAAGGATCAGTATCATGTTCGCTAGCGGCCTGTCTTCATTCTTCAATCATTCTGTGGTGTCAGCATATGTTTAGCAGGTCCTTTCTCCCCCCCCCCCCCCCCCATTTCAAGATCTTAGTCAATAATTAATTTTGCACAGGCTCAAAGAGTGTACTAGATGGTAAACTGGGCAGAACGCATATGGAATTATCCGAGTGCGATGATCCCCTCTTGAATGACTCAGCTCATGTAGGATGAATCCCGCGTTTCAGCGGAGAAACCCTGTTGCGGTTTTAACATGAGGTAAACTACTTGATTAATAGGACTACAACACAACGCGATACTAGTCTATGTACAAAATCAATGTTTACTATTACGATACGATACTATGTACAAAATAAGATTCTGTTACTTTTCAGTTTGCTATAGGAGAAAACATTCAAAGTATTTATCAAAACGAATATAACCACGTTCTATCCAACCTCGCGCCCTTCCCCGTGGGGATGCCAGGGGCTTTTTCAGTATAAATAGTATCCCCACCTACTGGAAATTCTGTGCTAGAAATTTCCTCTTTTCTGTCACCCTCGTTGTTTCTTTCTTCCTCCTTTACTTTCTGTCATTTCTTCTTATCATTTTCTGCATTTTGGTCCATTCACCTGTATGTGTTCGATGAAGTCTTGCTTACTTTTTCTTAGGTTTGATAATTGGGTACATGTATTAAGTGCATTTTTGGCTCCAGGGAAATGAGATACGCGGAGGCAAATTTAGATAATTTATGCCCGTTTTTATATGTTTTAGTGTCCTTAGTTATGTTTAAATTTGTGTTCAGAAATGTTCTTTTTTAAATCCCCTGTATGCCGGGTGGTCAGCGCCACGAGTATCTCCTTAGATTTTGTGCGCGAATGCATTGATATGTGTAGCCTACTTAATTTTGTTTTCCTTTTTTTCCCTGTTGAAGTATAATGTATGTTTTGAAATGGTTATACCCTGCAGTTGGGTGAGCTTTAAACAAAAATAACAATAACAAATAACCTCGTGCCCCCCCCCCCCTCCCCCCCAAATATTTTTACATTGACACACACCCCTTCGTCTCAACGTAAATTAACATCTTTTTCTTAAGGAAAAAAAATGAGAGACGTTACAAAAAGAAACACCACACACACACACACACACACACACACACACACACACACACACACACACACACACACACACCTCATACACACACACTCACACACACACACAGTCATACACACACACACTGTCATACCCCCCTATCTCCACCACCAAGAGGAAATAATGATGATAAAAACAAAACAACCCAAAATAAACCACGAACGAGTGTACGATGTCTGTGAATATATCTCTTATTTTAGTTCAGAAACTTTTGAAACTCTCCTACGCAAGCTATTTCCACTGAACGACCACCCCCAATTCTGAGCCATTTCATTGGCTAACTGCTCTCTGTGCCTTGAATATTCTCAATTATATATTCATGAGGTTATTTTCGTATTTTTGAAAATCACAAGTTATAAAATTCCCCAAAATTACAAAGATATTTTATTACACACAGGAAACCGTTTCTCTTTCTGAGATAAAAGCGACAGATAACACGACAGATAAAAAAGATACTCTACACATACGTTGTGCACGCACTTTATGACATCGAGACCGAAGAGCTAAGCTAGCTCATTCCGTCTGCTGCGGTTCTCCACTCGAGAAGACGGGAACGAACTATCGACCACCCCCCGACTGATTCGACGGTTACGACTATCCCTTGAGGTTCTTTGGATTCATCCGAAATCCTCAGGGACACTCCGACCATGGACTTCCTTTATGGACACGATAGAAACTTCAATGTCTTTGAAGATCCAGACATGACGGATATGTTGGAGCCAGCAGACCTGTTCACAACTTCAAGCATGGTAAGCAGCCGACACTAACCTATCCTAGATCTACTTGGTTTTCCATATGTTGCCTTTCGTGAGACGTTCGACAGCTCAGCAAAACCACTTGTTCTCATAATATGCATGGTTCGATCACTTTTGTCTTAAAGTGTGTTTTTCACATCAGTTACTACTTCTTTTGAGATTTCGCTAAGTGATTTTTGATAAAGGTACTGACAACATGTGTTCGGCCGTACTTACCCGACCGGGAACGCCCATATGTTTACATGACAATAGTTTTTAGCTTGGGAATTCAAGCTCCGGTTTTTCACTGTCCGCATTCTTTGCCGTCACGTCTTTCACGCCGTTGTTTTTTGAAATCCAATTTCCAGATTTTCTGATTTAAAAAAAAAAAAATAAACAGAGCTATTGCAAAGTCTACTCGGAGAGGTCTGCCTGTGGCACCGTCAGCCGATTGATTCATGTGGCTCAGTATAAATAATAATACTCATAGAGTGAGACTGGAGTCAAAGATGGTGTGTGTGTCTGTGTGTACCAAAATGTGTACACAGTTTTTTGTTATATGTATAGCCGACATTTAGACATGATTTATTTTCTCCCATTCACTCCAGATTAAAAACCGTTAATAACAGAGGTAGAAACATGTAGGCTAGCCTAATGTTTTACAACCACAAACACGGTCATTGTAAACTTCCAGATAATTTATACAGTAAATTACGTTTTATGTGAATTTGACTGTGTGTTCAAAATGTTGCGTGTTAAAAAGGTGGTATTGCTTTGCCAATTACAAAAGCGCAGTAATGAAGACTTGCTTGACTGTGTTGACGACATTTGATTGTGTAAATCAGTCATCCATTACTTTTTTTAAGTGCATAGTTTAATTCAGGATGTGTTGACGCTTGAATTGCTTAATTCAGAATGTGGCTGGTCAATAAATTGTATTATTTTTGGTCCAAGTATGATAGACATTTGGAAGTCCTGTTGTTACTTAGGTTGTAAAAATGTAAGATTGCAGTGCAACATAATGGCCCAACACAAGTCAGACTAGTGAATAAAGCGAGTGGAATATTTTCCAAGTCCAAATGAGAGGATCCTTCCCCCCCCCCCCCCCAAATCCATGGTTTGTTGACTAGTTGTTTAAACAGTTAGTTGATATGTATCAAGAAATAAATATAAAAATCAGCCAGAAATTGAGTGCGATACTTTTGGGGTTATTGTATCTTTTCTTTAGCTTTAGGTACTGGGGTCTGTTTTGGATTGTTTTCGGTAATTTTTGTGCTTTCTGTTACATGCTCACATACATGCACACACACTCTTTCTCAGTTTCTGTCTCATTTTCACTAGTTATGTAGTATCACACACTCAGAATCACAGCCTCTTACACACACACAATCATGTGACAGTGAGTAGAGAATGTAGATAAGTACAAAGGAAGCCATCGTCGGGCACATATAGCCTGTTAATAACATACAGTGATACACGCACCACACATTGGCTGAAAATATTATTGAATTAGTTTATTCCCTGTTGAAATACAGATAATTACATCAGTAATGTACTCTGGATAGGCCTAACATTTTTTGTTATGTACGCCATCTACCTCTGCCTACTAGAGTTAAAAAATAGCCCAATGTCATGATTCAGATGTTACTTATTTTGTCCTGTTTGTATGGTGTAGTGAAGTAATTTTTAACTTCGTGGATGACTATGCTAAACCTTTTATTCCAACCCTTTTATTCCAGTCACTGTCTCTTTTTATGGGCTGGCTGGTTCCTTTGATAGAGCTGCAGACTCAGGATATGCCTTGTGTTCAGTCCCAGCCTGCAACCTTAATTAAACAATGGCCTGTTTGCTTCCCATCTAGTGGGGTCAGCTTAGTGTTTCAAAGGTCTCCCCCCCCCCCCCCCACTGCTCAGTTCAAGGTCTTGCCAGGCAAAGGTTTGCACAGGGTCAGGGAGTCTGCCAGATAATTGCTGGCAGATTTTGGTGGAGTGCATTTGTAAATTTTGCGTGATGAAGTGAATCCCTATTGAACAAATTCCAGACTCCAAACTGTCTCTTTCATCAAAAGTAAACCATGATAAACTTGTTTAGACATTTGAAAACGACTTAAATTGAACAAGAAATCAATTTCTGTACAATAAACATGAATAATTGAGTGTCAGTCAGTCAGACAGACAGACAGACAGACAGACAGACAGACAGACAGACAGACAGACAGACAGACAGACAGACAGACAGACAGACACACACACACACACACACACAGTGACACACACACACACACACACACACACACACACACACAGTGACACACACACACACACACACTCGTGATACAAACACACATACACATATATGATACACACACACACACACACACACACACACACACACACACACACACACACACACACAACAACATACACACACACACACAGAGGTGCAGTTTAGTCATCATAAGCATGTAATTACCTGAAATAACAGAATGTGGTAATGCCTCAGAAAACCTAATGATGTAGATTTTCTTCTTGTACCATGAAGACAGCCAAGACAGCCATTAAACAATGAATACTGGTAACTGGTGCCTCTTTACCAGAAATTGTACAGGTAAGCATGCTTCATTATTGGAAAATCATGGATACTAGTTTTAGTACATAGTCTGTGTTGGCCTGTGATTTACATACATGTCAATCACTATTTGAGTCACACTTAGTAGCATTCCTTTCATACTGTAGCATCAGATCAAAAACCATTGTAAAGAGAAAAAAGAACATGTTCTTTTCTTGTTTTGTTTTGTTTTGTGTGTGTGTGTGTGTGTGTGTGTGTGTGTGTGTGTGTGTGTGTGTGTGTGTGTGTGTGTGTGTGTGTGTGTGTGTGTGTGTTTGAGTGAGTGAGTGAGGTGGGTGAGTGAGTGATGAGTGTGTGTGTTGTGTGTGTGTGTGTTGTGTGTGTGTGTGTGTGTGTGTGTGTGTGTGTGTGTGTGTGTGTGTGTTGAAACACAGTTTAGTACTAATAGTAATACTAATACTAGTAATAGTAGTGTTCTTTATCTATTCATTAAAGATTAAAGATCTCTCCTTGTCGACAGAGTAAGAATTTGACAATAGGCCTAATCAAATACTATACCATTTGTGAATTCATAACATGAGCTTGCTGCTGCTAGTGGAAACACTGCAAACATAGTTTTGATGCAATTTTTTTATTTTGTGTGATGTTTTTCTTTGAATGCCATAGTACTTGGAAAGTAGTGGGAAAAAAAAATATATGTATGCTACACACACACATACACAAAGAATCCAAACAAAACCACAAACAAAACAAACAAACAATCAACAAACAAACAAACAAACAAACAAACACACAAATAAACAAACAAAAACCACCCCACAGAAGTATCCAGTTTGCAGCATAAGCAGTTCAGCAATGTGACTGCAGTTCTTTACATTTGGAAGTGATCATTATTGCTGATCATTACGCATTTACGGTATACATTTAAAATACCAGTAGGCCTATACCAATTATTGAAAATGAATGCTTGAGTAATGTTGTAACTTGTTATGCACAATGTGTAACATAACTGAGGTAATGTGGCAGTAATTAAGATCATTTTGAAGCAGTTTAGCAATGGATCCATGTTGTTGTAAAAATAATTATATAATGATCTCTTGAGCTTGCACACAAGAAGTTGAACTAGGACTTCATGCATCTTTTATATGGAGCTTTTGGCGAGCTTTTGTACTCTGTGTACAGTTCAGTTCATTTCAATTCCATTTTATTGGCATTGGAGATGGAAAGAAAGATCTGACTTTTTTTAAAAGCAGATTTTTATAAAACAGACACAAAATATATGACAATTCTGTTCATACATGTACATTGATTAACTGATGGTTTTAATGTCTGGCAACGGATGGTAGACCTGGACTAGTGATAAAAGAGTTCTGTTTTGTCTTTAGTAATAGTAGGCTAATGTTTGAAACTTAGGCAAACTGTAAGGAAAGTTTTAATGAAATAAAAAGTTCTTAGGCAAACTGTAAAGAAAGTTTCAATAAATTTTCTTTCTCTCTTTATTATCATTTAGAACAATCAAACAAACATTAGAACAAATGAGGAAATCAGTAAAAGCAATCAAACAGACAAGCAGACAGTGAAACAAATAGTTAAAGGGGCAGTCAAACCGTGAAACAATCAAACTGACCTAACTAGATATTTGAATTCAGTGCCAAAATATATACCAGCTCAGAGCAGTCAAACAAACTGTCAAACAGACAAACTGACCTAACTAGGTATTTGAATTCAGTGCCAAATATATACCAGCTCAGAGCAGTCAAACAAACTGTCAAACAGACAAATGACCTGACTAGGTATTTGAATTGAATTCCACAATATATACCAGTTCAGAGCAGTCAAAGTACTCAAACAAACTGTCAAACAGACAAACTGACCTAACTAGGTATTTGAATTGAATGCCACAATATATACCAGCTCAGAGCAGTCAAACTGTCATACAAACTGACCTAACTAGGTATTTGAATTGAATGCCACAATATATATACAGGTCAGCTCAGCTAGTCAGATGGGGAACGAAATAAGTTTCACTTTTCATCTTATGTTATGAATTGATGTTGTCAGCATAAATGTTGGGCATATTGAGGAAAAAACAACAGAAAACCGTGGCATGATCTTAATCGCCAATCCCAAACCATGGACATGGTAAAGTGTAGACTGCTTGTTGTCTGTAGCATTTAATTGTATTACATACATTACAAAACAAAAACTTTTACTCAGCAGTAATTCATGATACTTTGATACTTTTTCCACTTTGGCCCATGTAATGACCAGTCTGTTGTACATTTAGTATGGTATAAAGATATAAAGCTAATAAATCAGAAAGTATTTCTTTCCATTCTGTGTTTTGTAATACTATTGATAATAGTAAAGTAGAGTGAGATATTGTGAAGAAATTAGAACATATGCTGTCCTTCTCTAGAGCTCAATTCTCTGACTTAGCCAGAGTTTGGTCAATGATGTCCCTGGGCCTCATTCAGGTATAGCCAACCAATCAGCTCTTCCCATTTGACAAGCCTCTTGCTTTGTTTCATTCCCTGGCCACAATCTTCTCCTTTGGAACTAATCAGATTTTTCACATTGTCTTGGCTGTCCCCATTGTTCACACTTTCTGGCTTTTATTTAAGCTGTAAAATTCTGTTAGTGTTAGTGGCTTTTATCCTACCCTGATTATGAGCAATGTGAACAGTGATCATAAGAATTTATTGATGAGAATGGTTAATATTCTGATTAAATTAATACTAATAGTCTGAATGTCATTCCAAGCTTACTTTTGAGTATTTTCTGATGTGCGCCATTTTACCACAGAAGAAACTGACACAGGTACGGATTTATAAATCAGCTTTTTCTTGTCACCTCCTGTGCACATAAATTGCCGTTTTTTGAACAGTGATGATAACACATTGATGATGAAATCAAGCAAGTTATCAGCTGATGAATATGATGGTTAACAGGTGTTAGTCCAACCATTTCTTTGTTACTGGTGTTTCTGATTATGTTGCATAGATCTAGTCTCGTTTGACATCTGTCCTCAGACAACACATCTTGGCATCTCACGGATAATAGTTTTGTACAAGGAAGTCTAGGAAGTCCAGTGCATCGTCCTCACTGTGGGAGATAGAAGAGGATGTAGTCTGGCAGGGTGAGCAGGCTGGTAATGGTAATAGTGACAGATTTTTGATGCCCCTAGGCCCTCCCTTTCCAGCAGCTCAATATACTGTTTCATCTTTCAGTTCACACATGTATGCACAGTTATCCAGGCACTTGTCAATTGACAAGCATACGTCTGTGTGTGAGCACACATGTACATGAATGTGTGCACTTGCACACACATATTCATACATATTGATAATTTGTACATAATAGCACTCTCCATTTCTCTCCCTTTTTTTGTTGCTCACACATGCATGCACATTCATGCATGCAGAAACATTTAGGCAGGTAAAGACAACTGATACTGACATTGTTTTAATTGTGAAGGCTATTGACCCATACATAATGTTGACACACATAGTCTATATGCTTTATACATAGATAACATTCATGCATACCTCCACATACTGATACATAGCATTTACATACACACATGTATACATAATTTGTATGTCTGTACATGTATACATGCATGCATATATATGCAATACATATGTACATGCTTACATACATTGATTCATTAATAAACATTTATACATACATCGTTGCATACATTATTATGTATTACATATATGGTGATGTATACATTCATACAAACAGCAGTACATACGTAATATACACATGCAGAGAGAAAGGGAGAGGCAGAAATGTCATAGTTTTTAGTCTCAGTGGCAGTGACTGACTCGGTAACTGAGATTGTGAGAAGTCCTTTGGGTGAAACAGTGACTTTCTGTTGTGATATCATGGTTTTGATTTCCTGACACTCACAGAAATGAACTTGTTCTCTATATCTGGATTTAAGTGGCAAGGGGAGAGGGCGCTTTCTTATTCCCAGAGAGAGAGAGAGAGAGAGAGAGGGGAGAGAGAGAGAGAGAGAGAGAGAGAGAGAGAGAGAGAGAGAGAGAGAGAGAGAGAGAGCAAGGCGCCTTTGTCATTTCCCCTTTTGACTCATGATGCGGTATTATGTCTTTGCACAGGGCTTCTGGAAATCGGATTGCACCAAGCTCCCTTCTCCATGACCCATCTGCCGCTCACCCTCTCTCCTCGCTTTATCAATGTATATGTCAATGAGATGGCCTCCTGTCTCAAACAATCCCCTCTCCCTGACCCATCAACCCCTCTCCCTCTCTTCTTGCTTTATGTATATAAAAAATTATATATATTGTGTTTAATAAAAGATGGTCTCCTGCCACTATCTTGCCCATCTTCACCAACTTAGTGACCTTTTTTCATGTTAGACTTTGTGTTGACCTGCTTTAAGTTTGTACAGCAGTTCGTATACTGTGAGACTCACACACGCATGTGATGTTTACATGAACAATCAAACACTCTCTGTCTTCCAAAATCTCTCTCTCTCTCTCTTTCTCTCTCTGTCTCGCACAGGCACGGATGGACAGACAGACGTACAGACTGACAGACACACACACACACACGCACACACACACACACACATACACACACACACACACACACACACACACACACACACACACACACACACACACACACACGACGCACGCACGCACGCGCACATATATACACACACACACACACACGCTGGCCGTGGTCAATGGATATTGTTGTCACAGTGTTTTTGACCTATGGGACATCGCCTCTGTTACATCAGCTGTCTCCCAGAAACAAATTCTCTTTTGCTAGAGCGGGCTGGTTCTTTCTTTTCATAGAGCCATGGCCTGAAGGTCTGATATTACATATATCCTTGAGGTAGTTCTAGCCCGTAACATTAAATAATGGCTTGTTCCAACATTCTGGTGGTGTTGGCTTATGTTTCATAGATCTCTCTCCCCCCTCCTCATATCAAGACCTTGCAGGTGCCTGGGGTTTTGTGCAAGCTAAGTGAGTCTGTCGGATAACTGCTTGCAGATTTGGGTGGAGCACATATGGAATTGTCTGAGTGTGATGAATCCCTCTTGAACAAACTCCATACAAACTGTACCTGCCTTATTTTGTTATATATCAGATACATCATTTGTGTGTGTGTTATTTTTTGTTCCTATTTGCTTGAATGCTGGCATTCATTTTGATTCAGATTTCAAACTCCAGATTGAATGTTGCTTTGTAGAACTAGTAGAAGGTAGTGATGTTAGTCGTCATCATATGGAGTTGAGTACTGTCGCTTGTACAATTTTACGATTGATATCCCATTTATATACAGCCTCAGATCGGAGACAAAATGTAGCAGTTTTGTGTGTTTTGTTTTCATAATCTAAGCTGTGATTGATGTTAATCATTCCTGTTTGTAGCCCCCCCCCCTCTCTCTCTCTGTAGTGTGTGTGTGTGATATTTTTTTTCATGAATTTGGCAGGCATATGATACTGATAATCAGGATGATAAACATGTAACATTTTGTACACTTTTTAGTGTATGTGTGTTATACTGTACTGTAGGCTCAGTTTTTTTGAGTTAATATAGTATGATATGTGCTTGTACATTATCATCTCATTCACTGACTTTTCAGTTTCTGCTCTGCAACCCTCTGCTTTTAGTATAAGAAATGAACTGTTGGTACTGACGGACCTATGCATTGTTTGTTTTTAGCATTTAACATCATCATTACTAATTGACCCCAGAAAAAGTGACTCATTCTGTCAT
>CM060311.1:39124448-39129448 GCA_030674185.1 Monoplex corrugatus | reverse complement strand
TGCTGCTTTTTGGTTTTGCATGAAATCAGCCTTGATCAGCTTCCCCTGTGGCATTGATTATATCTTCCCCCATTTGATGTTGAGCTTTGTGATGCAATGTAGCTTGGAAAGAAGACGCGCAAGCTTGCAGAGTTGTTTGTCTGCTTGTTGAGGGGGGTTTGGCTCATTGTGTCATGTATTTTCTGCATGAAATTGATGTATTATATGCATGACATGTGTTCGGGAAAGGGAAAAATTATCGCAGACACTTTCGTGGTATGAAATAAATAAGTGTGTGTGTGTGTGTGTGTGTGTGTGTGTGTGTGTGTGTGTGTGTGTGTGTGTGTGTGTGCGTGCGTGATACAGTGGAAGAGAGAATGCGAGTGGTGTGTGTGTGTGTGTGTGTGTGTGTGTGTGTGTGTGTGTGTGTGTGGTGTGTGTGTATGTGTGTGTGTATGAGAGTGAGACACACACACACACATAGGTACACACATACATGCATGTGCGTGCGCGCGCGCACACACACACACACACACACACACACTTACAGAGTAAACGTTCATCTGCTGTCAGATTGACTCAAGTGACCAAGCTCTACAATAGCACAGTACAGTAGTAATAGTAATGTGTACAGTTGAGAGTAGTAATCATGATGACCAGGTGTAATTTTAGCTCCTGTCATTCATTATCCAGGGCTGTTGCTTATGCTGACTTAGTCCTTTGTGGGTGAAGTTGGTGGGGATATCATCACTATTCAAGTCAGTAGTGAAACACTGCATGAATCAAACACTAAGTACTGTGTGCTGGTTGGACAGATGAGAGAGAAGTTGCAAACTGACTTGCACAGCAGTGTTGTGTGTGTGTTTAATTACACATTGTTCTGAAGTTTATGAATAATCATCTCTCACAGGATAATTCAGTATCCAATCATTTACTAATTTGTTGTGGACTGGATGGTTCTTTCTCAAAATCTGATATCTCAAGTTCAATCCCAGTCTGACAACATTGAACGACCATTTTGCTACTCATACTAATGTATCCATCAATCTGGTGTTGTGAACTGACTGTTTCATATGGGTTCCTCTCCCCTAGGCCCTCTACAGATTTCAAAACATTGCCAGCATATAGGGTTTTGCGCTTCTGCCAGATAATTGCTGGGTGTGGAGTATGGAATTGTCAGTGTGATGGTTCCTCCTCATAAATAAACTCCTGACTCCAGACTCTCGACTCATCTTATATTTACCTGTGGCTGAGAGTGGGTACCTGACTTTCATCAGTGTTAGGGAGTGGTAAAGCAGTGAGGCAGAGGTGTGCGTCACTCTCATAATGCTGAGGTCTCTACCATCTCACTCCCCAGTTACTTCAGGGTTATGGGACAACTGTTACTTTTTACGTACATGTTCATGATGATGATGATGATTGTTATTGTTGTTAATGTATTAATATTATTGTTACAAGTACTGACGTAGACACATTTACAGTTTGAACGTACTGAGTGACTCCAGTCGTTTTTGACTGAAAGTGATGATCATGCAGCATCCATGCTTTCATCTCCGGTATTGTACGCATTGATCAACGTTTCCTTTGGTCTTGCAGGAAGTGGCTCATGCATGGTCCTAATGAATGCCACGGAAACAATGCGGCAAGATGATTTATGGCCACAGTGGAAATGGCTCGCATGCATGCATGTGTGCTAGGAAATGACACTGTACAAGAAATAGCTCGTATACAGGGAAGGGAAGAGGTGGAAAGGAAATGGTTTTCCTGTCAGAAAAATGCTGGGCAAGAAGTTTTCGGAAATAGAACTTGGTGAAACCATTGTGTTGTACTCGGAACCATTGAGTTGTTTGTACTCTACACAGCGGGTGAAAATCGGAAATCAGCGATAGGTATTTTTGGCTTGAACATTTTTGTGCCTGGAAGTTCTGTTGACGGGACTTGGTTGCATGTACAAGGAGACATTTTGTAATGAAAACAACCAACCAACTTTATAATGAAAACAAACAACTTTATAATGAAAACAAAGAAAAACCTGTTAAGACTCTACAGCTTGTATGTTTATGGCACAAGCAATTTAGTTTATGAAAACCCATATATAGGTGATTATTTTTCTTGGTAGCTTGTTCAAACGTGCCCTCAGTTTGTTCTTCTGTCTCAGTTTCTACATCTGGCTGGCTGTTAAAATACTTCTCAAGTCTTTATGTGTTTTGTTTGTTTGTCCTCTCCCTCTCTCTCTCGCTCGCTCAGTCGATCTGTCTCTCTAGCTCTGTGTGTGTGTGTGTGTGTGTGTCTCTCTCTCTCTCTCTATCATCATCATCATCATGGCTTTCTCCTACCCATTCCGCTGTGTGTGCGTGTTTTTCTCGCTTTCTCCCTCTTTCTCGCACCGTGGCTTCGTTCTTTTCTTTTCCTTTCCTTGTGGAGTCTCTGCCGCTTGTGTTAGCAATTAGGCAGCGTCAGTGAGAGAAACTGTGCCACCGAAAATTGCCTAACTTCATACGGCTGATCCATAGCTAGGGGAGGGGCCGGGGGGGGGGGAGTGGGGTTGTTTTCAGAGCTCCTCCTTCCCTCCAACCCCCTTACGTAGCATCCATCTCGGGCCCCCTTTCCAGTTTCCACTGTCACCACCACCATTCCCATCATCACCACATGTGTTAGGGGAGGTAAGAAGATTGAGGTCACACCAACTGACGCTTGGTGGGTCCGACTGTTCCAGACCACTGAGCGGAAAAATGGTTGGTTCAGACGTGGTTGGTTCCAGACATGATTCCAGACGTGGTTGGTTCCAGACATGATGTCTGAGGTTGTGAGAGTGTGAGAGGCCTCTCGGCTGGCGTTCAGGTCATGTCGAACTGGGAAGGAAAGGGTATGAAGTTTGGTACGCTGGACAGATTTTGCATAAGGGAAAACCACTGCTCTGCTCTTTTTCCGAGTACATTTTGATTATAGATCTATAGGGAAGGGTCATTCACGGTGGAAAGTAGAGAGAGATTGGCTTCGTGCCATCTTGCACGCACGCACCGAAAACAGGCAGCCAGCTAGACAGGCGCATGCACGCATGAACGAACTTGCACGCACGTGCGTGCTCGGACAGTCACATACGCATAGGAAAATTCCACACACGCACGCACGCACGCACGCACGCACGCACGCACGCACGCACGCACGCCCACGCACACACTCACACACACTCACACACACACACACACACACACACACACACACACACACACACACACACACACACGCTCTCTCTCTCTCTCTGTCTCTGTCTGTCTGTCTGTCTGTCTGTCTCTCTCTCACATACACACACGCGCGAGCTCGCCATGTCTACGAAACTTTTGGTTAGTTCGCCTACTAGACCTAGTAGACTTGCAACTGAAAGTCACAGAGTTCAAGATGATCATGATTTGTGTGCTAAGATTGTCAGTTGCTTGTCTTCCTTTCCTCTCTTATCTTCTCTTTTGTGTGTGTGTGTGTGTGTGTGTGTGTGTGTGTGTGTGTGTGTGTGTGTGTGTGTGTGTGTGTGTGTGTGTGTGTGTGTGTGTGTGTGTGTGTGAGTGAGTGTGTGAGTGAGTGAGTGTGTGTGTGTGTGTGTGTGTGTGTGTGTGTGTGTGTGTGTGTGTGTGTGTGTATGTGTGTGTGAGAGAGAGAGAGCACATTTCTTTTCTATTTTGTTGTCATTGTTTTCATGCTTCATGTAATTTTTTTTCCTGCTTATGGCACAGTACGCCCATTTATTTTTAGACAGAATTCTAGGATAAAGGAATTCTTTTTAAGACTTTTTTTTTTTTTTGGATCCGGCAATACATTTCGTGCAGTGTGGAACGTCACTTGGTTGTGTTTATGTTTGGTTTTGAATTAAACGTTTCCTGAGAAGAGTAACTTTAAAAGCATTAGTAAAAAGACAAATATATAAATAATTCCATATAGTTACTAGTTTATGTTGTTTGTGAACAAGTGCTTGATGTTGACAGTGGTAGCTGTTTTGTGTGGTTGTGATTGGTGCGGAGAAAGAGGAGCCGACATATTTGCTGAGTCATATATTTTCAAAACTGTAAGAGCTGGTGCATACATTTTCAAAAGACACAGAGCTATATGCGGGAGTCTGGAAGCGACATAGCTCAGTAGTTCGGAACACTGAAACAAACCAGTGCTCAGCAATTCTAGAATCCTCTCCACCCTAAGAGTTCCTTGACACTACGTGCTAGTTCGCTCGCCCCCTCTCCACCCCGCTGTCATTTCTCGTTTTGAAGTGTCGAGACTCTTCTGAAATAATGGCGTGGGAAAGTGGAATCGGATAGGGGGCGGTGGCTTCGGACCAAAACAAAAACGGGGGAAAAGAATCCCTTGTTTTACAGCTGTGAGGTTCATCTGCTGACTGCAACATTTGCTCCGTTTTCGGAAACTTTTCTGATGAAATCGCTGTTTCGGTTTTCTGTGATAGAACCTTTGAAAATTGTTATTAACCCTTTGACTCCCACACCCTATCCACCAGCACCATGCACTACCAACCGTGCCAGCAAAGCATAAACTCTATTCTTTGATTCACTCACCCTGTCCACCAGCTTCCTGCAGGAAGCTGGTTGATGAGGTGAGGGAATCAAAGGGTTAAGTTTTTGGCAGTTGGTGGATAGGGTGCGGGAGTCAAAGGGTTAAATAGGGAAGCAGATTTATTTAAACGCTTATAACTATGTTTTTAAAAGTCATTACAAAGCAGTGAAAATAGTTTTGTTTTTAGTGCCTTTATTTGTGTAATGTTTCTATCGTGACAACATTGAACAGTTGATCAATGAAATGTTTTTTAGTATTTGTTTAAGTATTTAGATCTTATAAATTCTTTTTCTTAGCTTCCCAACCCTCTCTCATCTCACAGATAGGATAGTGTTATATAATCTCAAGTTTTATTCTGTCCGGTTTTATTCATTTTGTGTTTAATTGTAGTGAGTATGGCGAGGTAACTTGAGTGTGTGTGTGTGTGTGTGTGTGTGTGTGTGTGTGTGTGTGTGTGTGTGCACGTG
>CM060311.1:39044448-39119448 GCA_030674185.1 Monoplex corrugatus | reverse complement strand
GTGTTTTGTTTTGCAGGTACATAATAGACAGCAAGAAGTATTTCTCTGTTTTTTTGTTTTTTTGTTTTTGGTGTGATGCTGTTTCTTGTACTTAACAACAACAACAACAACAACAACAAGAACAACAACAACAACAACAACAACAAGAACAACAGTGACAGTAATAAAACAACAATAAAACCTCAAGAATACTGTGAACAGTACATTATTCATAGAGGTATACATGAAAACAGCCAATAGCGGATTGTGCTAAGTGTGAATGTATGTGAGGATGAGGAAGAAGGGTGACTCAAAAACTGAAAGACTCGATCATTTGTAATTATGAAATATGTGTGTGTGTGTGTGTGTGTGTGTGTGTGTGTGTGTGTGTGTGTGTGTGTGTGTGTGTGTGTGTGTGTGTGTGTGTGTATTGTGTGTGTTGTTGTTCAGAAAACATTGTTTAGAAAACAACCAACAGAAGAGTCTTATAATATAGCAGTATAGGTCACTTGATAGAACTGGGTCACTTCTTTTTTTCAGAGATAATGTTGCGTATCTGAAGTGATGAAATGAATTAATTGGGTGCTATGCATTGAAATAGGTTATGCATAATGAATTCAGTGGTGAGCGCTATGTGATACACACTTTTGACCCAAATTAGATATAAAAATGGATTTGTCAGTGCAAGATGTTCTAGATTTGCAGTGTATATTGTACCTGTTAACATTGCATTACTGTACACTCCAAAAAAAAAAAAAAAATTTAGAATTCTGAAAGTCAAGTTTTCAAATTTTGTCTCTCTTGTCTGTTATAACTAATCCTTGCATGTTTTATAGTTATAAATGATGTATCATTTGATTGTGCCATTTTTTTTTAATAGCATAGTGCTTCACATAGTAGTACTGAAACCACAATCATTCATGGCAGTTGGTGTAGAAGATCAGCCGTGGTATGATGAAACAAAACCACCCACCTCATAGCGTGCAGCCTTAGAGGAATACAACCATTTGCCTGGAGTAATCAGAAAGTGCTGCACTATCAAAAGCTGTTCCAGACCTGACCTGTCTGACTATCTGATTAGGCTGTCCAGTTGTGGAATTTCACTTCCCATGAATCGTTATCAGTGGCATTGCTTATCTTTAGGAGGGAGCTGTCTGCCATGCGCTCTTACTTCCAGCTCCTTAACCTTGTACTGGTGTCTGCTGAAGGAAAACATAAAAAAATTATTATGAGAAACTGAGTACAACAGATGGGCATTTTGACCCAAAGGTGGGTTAAGTTTCAGGCATTTTTTACTCACTGTTCCTTGTAAATGTGTAATGTGCACAAGTCCAGATGAATTTAGAGAATAGTGTTGAACAAGAATGATTTGTTATTGTGGTTATTAGTTATGAAGTCGTAAATGGCAGCTGTATTTAAGGTGACTTGCAGTCTAACTGGAATAGAAACATTACTTTGATGGTTGTCGTACCTGTTAACTATTTCATCTTATGTTTGATATATATTTCTTTTCAGGCTACATACTGAAACAGTGAAAGCTGGCAGTCAAACAGAGTTCTTATATTTTTACACCATTTATCAATAAACATATGTTTAAAGCAGACAATGATTTAATTACCTAATTATTCAAAGGTGTGTGGAAGGTTTATGTATTTTTTTTTCTTAGAAGTTTTGTTGAGCTTTAAATTTAACAGAAAATTGAATTGTGTGTGGTATTTATAAATTTGTATTATATGAATTATAGTGCACAGCAAAGCCACAGATGCTAAAACTGTAATAGATCTTCCTTTTCAGTAGCCTAAACTGATTCATTCATTGAAATTGTTTTACTTGTGTTTATCACACATGTGTGGTGAAAGTAAGTTTTGTGGTATAGGTTTTGATCAGCATATCCATATGTATCAGTAATTATTTCGAGTTGAGTTGGTGTGATGTCTGGTGTGGAGAGTTGTCAGTATTCATCGGAATGTTTTGGTCAAAGGTCTAGAATTTTGTTTTGACTAATTTATGGGAACCCTTTGAATGAAAACTGAGTATTTGTTGGGTAATTTACAAATGTAAAATGTGAATTATGTGTTTAAAGTTTGACGTTAAATCTTCATTTAAATAAGTAGATCCCCGTGACTGCCATAAAGTCTTACCCATTCAATACTCTGTTTACAGTGGCTATACATTGTCAGTGTCAGCAAGGACACCAAATTACATATATAGGCCTATAGATACATATATAGAATACTTTACTCGCCTGCGTAGTTGTAAACTGTATTTGTCCTATCTCCAGATCTGTCTGTAGATGGGAGATATAACATGGATTTAATATTACAGAATATTTATCTGGACCACAGTGCATGATTGTCAGGCCAGGATATATCAGTGAACTGGATCATTGTATAAATACAGTCGAGAAACTGATGACCTTCAAACAAGGTGACTGTGGGAAAGCCTACCACAGTAGCTTTTTCATGCATGCTCAAAACACAGAATCAGAGGGAGTGGGGGTTGGGGGGGGGGGGGGGGAGTGATAGGTGGATGTGCAGGTTTCATTATTGCGTTTTGTCTGTTTCATTACTGTGGGTTAGTGGCCCAGTGGTTACAGTGACCATCCTGAGAAGTAAGATGTCCTGAATTCGATTCCTGATTTGGACAGGAATTATTTCTGCCCTCCTTTGCTCTTCACAAGACCTTCACTAGTGCTCTGATGCTGATCTTTGGGATGAGAAGGTGTAGCTAAGTTCTGTGTGCAGCATGTGCTGGACTCTTGAGGTGTGTGTAAAAGAACACATGGTAACAAATGTGTTGCCCTAGAAAAGTGAATTCCGTTGCAATTTCATGTTGCTAATCAAAAACAAACTTTTATACAGAGAATAGGAAAACAAAGAAAGAAAGAAAGAACAACAACAACCACCACCATCACCAAAGAAAGAAAGAAACAATTACAACAACACAACAACAACAAGGGGGAGGGGGAAGGCCTCTGTAAATCAGCCCTCATTTCATGTGGAAAACCATTATTTGTGTGTGTGTGAAAATGAGTGTTCACAATGTAAGCATCAAATCCTGCTAGCAACAGCTGGTTAGCTCCTACCTTTTTTGTTCTGTTTTTGTTTTGTTTTTTGGTTCAAGTTAAAATTGATTGCTTTTCATGGGATGAGAACATGGAACACTCAACTCATGTACGTGTGCAGTAAGAGTGGAGGAGATTGTTTATATGTATAGGGGAGATCATTCACATCCTCTTGAACACAGATGGGGCGTGTGATTTGTGGTGATAGTCGTTGTCACAGTGTGTATAGTGTCGAGCCAGTTTCCCTCGATGATTACATCAGCTCTTGATTAAGCGAGTGTGAATGTGTCATTGTGTGAGGCAAGATCTGGTGCTGTGGAATGAAAATAGATGCGGATGAGCCAACAGCATGTCCTTTTCCTGATTGTGTAATTTCAGACTTGCCTGCGAGTAATTGGAGTTTACCTTGGACTAATGATTGATATACTGTAGTCCTCAGAGTTATGTCAAAATGCACGAAAAAGAATACTTGAAATGAATGTTTATGCTTGTTTGCTCGTTACTTAGCTTCCATGCAGAAATGCATTCACAGTTGCACATATATCTTCGAGAGGAATATGATAAGAAAAGAACACATACATTACCTTTATGGGAAGACAATTACCATGTGTGTTAGGTGGAAATAATATAGGAAGTAGTGAATGTTAGGGTATGAAAGAAATCCTAACAACACTACAAGCTGTAGCTTTCACATCACAACTTTGTATTGTGAAGTTTGTCCAAATGAATTTGAAGAATCGTGCTGTGTAAAAATGATTTAGGATGAAATCAGTTTGACAGAAAAGGGAGAGAGTGAGGGTGAAAGAGGGCCGTGCTAAACCCTAACAGTATACACATACATGCATCCGTGCAAGTGTGTGCGCACGCACGCACGCACACACACGCACACACACACACACACACACACACACACACACACCCCACACACACCACACACACACACACACACGCACACACACACACACACACACACACACACACACACACACACTGCACACATGCACACAAACACACACACTGCCTCCTCTTTGCACAAGTTCTCTCTACTCCGACTGTCTCCCTACTCTCCTCCCATTCATCACTGACATCATCAACACTTCTTTTGAAACTGGAACTGTCCCAGATTCTTTCAAGTCTGCTATTGTTCACCCTCTCCTCAAGAAACACAATTTAGACCCAAATGAACTGAAAAATTACTGGCCTATCTCTAATCTCTCTTTCTTGTCAAAACTCCTTGAAAAAGTCGTCCTCAACCAGCTGAACTCTCACCTGTCTGCCAACAATCTCCTCAATCCTTTCCAGTCAGCCTACCGCCAGTGCCATAGCACTGAAACTGCCCTACTACACATTCTCAACAATCTCCTCCTTGCAACTGATACTGGCAAAGTCTCTCTCCTCACACTCCTTGATCTGTCTGCAGCCTTTGATACCATTGACAATGGGATTCTCCTTTCTAGACTTCATCATACTTTTGGCATCTCTGACATTGCTCTCTCCTGGTTCACTTCTATCTATCAAACAGAAAACAAATGTTCTCATCAATGGCACTTACTCTCAACCTGCATACCTGACCTGTGGTGTTCCATAAGGATCTGTCCTTGGCCCTGTTCTTTTCACTCTTTATACCTCCCCCTGTCCACCATCATCAACTCCCACTCTATAAAACACCACTTCTATGCTGATGACACCCAACTTCAAGACAGTGACTCACCTGATAATATACAGCGCCTGTTGACTCGCACCACTGAGTGTTACTCAGACATTAAGAACTGGATGACGTTCAACAAACTTCAGCTTAATGACGACAAGACAGAAGCTATCCTCATTGGCACCCGTCAGAAACTTTCTCAGCTGCCTCCTCTTTCTCTCCCATTATGTAACACATCAGTCCCAATTTCTGATTCAGCTAAAAACCTTGGTGTCTGCATTGACTCTACCCTCTCCATGAACAACTTTGTTTCTCAAACTGCCAGATCTTGCTTCTATCATCTCCATCGTATAAGCCTGATCAGGAAGTATCTCTCTGTCGAAACAACTGCAAAACTCGTTCTCTCCTTCATAATGTCTCGCATTGACTATTGCAATTCACTCCTGTCTGGTCTTCCTGCCTCCACCATTCACATCCTACAGCGCATTCAAAACAATGCTGTACGCCTTGTACTCAAAAAGAAAAAAGCTGACCACATATCTCCTCTCCTGGCACAACTTCACTGGCTCCCTGTATCAAAGCGCATACAGTACAAACTAGACACCATGTGCTACAAAAGCCTCAATAACGTAGCCCCCAATTACCTGTCAAGCCTACTTGAGATCTATGTTCCCTCACATACCCTCCGCTCTGCCTCCGATCCTCTGACTTTTCGCTTTCCACGCACTAAGCTCAATACCTGTGGTCCACGAGCCTTCTCTGTTTCTGGTCCACTCTTCTGGAACAAACTTCCTCTCTCAGTCCGTCAGCAACCTACTTTTGTCTCATTCAAGTCCGCTCTCAAAACTCACCTTTTCTCCTCTGCATAAAATCCTAACCTCACTCAACCCCCCTTGCAACCTGTCTCCGCTCGGAGGGGAATCACTTTGTTATAATATATAATTGTATATGATATGCTCTCTATAATTTTCCATTGCTTTTATTCTTGCTTTTATTGCTTTTATTCTTTCTCCCCATTTATAGCCATGCGGGGTGTGTGTGTGTGTTGTGTGTGTGTGTGTGTGTGTGTGTGTGTTGTGTGTGGTGGCGTGCGTGCGGCGTGCGTGTGACGTGCGTAGCGTGCGTGCGTGCGTGCGTGCGTGTGTGTCCGTTTCAGCGCTTAGATTTGATTTTGTCGAGATTTTGCGCTATATAAATTATTATAATTATTATTATTACAAGCGCAAACTAAAAGGAACTACTGCTTTCTTTCTCTTATCAAACACATACTGGGGTATTTGAGATAAGTATGAAAACATGTCAAGTTTTATGTTTTATCTTCAGGGCTTTCTGGAGCACAGATTTTTGCTGTACACTTTTAGTACTAGGAAGTACACTTTGCTGATCCATTACCAGTAGTTTGTGCGGCTCAGTTGACAGTGTGGAGAACCCAAGATCTGGTGTCTTGTGTTCAGTCCAGTTTTGTTCACTGGAATCATTCTAGTGATGTCAGCTAAATGTTTGATCCAGAAAATCTAGCTAGGGTCACTTCCTTTCCATTTCAAGACCTCACCGACATACATAGTTTGAATGTGCTGAAGTGGTCTTTGAGATCCAGACAGACAAATCACTAAGTAGTATGTATGAGATTGATCCGCATTGTGGGAACTTTGGTGTTGGCTGACTGGATTTTTTTGATAGGGCCATGGACTCACGATATGATGTCTGAGTTCAATCCCAGTCCCTTACATAAAAACTGGCCTGTTCGCTGCCCATCTTAATTAATGCTTCAGTCATTCTGGTGGTGTCAGTGTAGTGTTTCATTGGTCCTACTACCTTTCCCACAATTCTGCTTTCTGTTTCAAGATCTTGCCAATCCATAGGATTTTGTGCAGGCTCAAGGAGTCTGCCAGATAATGCTGACGATTTGGGTGAAGCGCATGTGGTTTACTCGAGTGTGATGAATCCCTCTCGAACAAACTTCAGACTCCAAATGGCTAGTGCAGTAGTGAAGCTCTGGAGCTGCACAAATTCCACTCATAAAAGAGGTGTTTGTATCAAATCCTGGCTGGCATGTAGAGTTTGTACTGAAGTTTATTTGATTTATTATGGCATATGTCGTGATTACGTTGGATCACTGTGGATTGGCATTTGTGGTGTGGAGCGTATAAGTGGAATCGATTCAAGTGTTGAGTGAACTGAAATCAGATTGCCAAAGGCTTCCAATCAGAAGGTCTGCCTGGATACCTCCCACCTGATGAGAAAAGATGGAGATGTGTCCGATCTCTCAGGTCAGCATGTGTGCAGACCTTTTCGTAAATGTGTTACTACCTTGTTTCCCTTATTGTGTATGCATGCAGAACATCGTGTCATTGGCTGGTGGCATATATAGAAACAGAAAAACACCAAACACACACGACTATCAAGGATGGAATATGCAGACCATGGAGCAACATACCATCAGCACAATGTGGATGATACAATGGGCATAATGTAGGCATCTGAGAAAAATTGGAACGCTTAATAAAGGAAAAGAAAAAAGCGAAACATCTTGATAAGCAGATACTGTGGTGTCACCATTTGTACTAATTACACAGAGGGAAGGAGATGAATGGGCAGAGGGCACAGTTCTGTTGTAGTTGTCTCATATATAAGATGCTAGTAGTGTTACATTGCTATTACCAAATTACAGGAAATACTGATAATAGATTGAGGAGCATGGAGTTACAAATGCAGCTGCAGATTACAAACACTAGGAGTATAGCGATAATATTTGAAGAGGAGAGTGTTACAGGTGTAAATGTAGATCGCCACATTAATTAATTAATAGCTGGGTTTGTCTAGCAGAAACAGTGTCAGGGATTTGAGAATAAAGACTGAAACCCAACTGCAACATGGTTTGTAGAAAAGGACTCTCCTTAATCTTTGATAGGCTGTGTCAGGTGTGTGTGTGTGTGTGTGTGTGTGTGTGTGTGTGTGTGTGTGTGTGTGTGTGTGTGTGTGTGTGTATGTGCGTGCGTGCGTGCGTGGTGTGTGTGTGTGTGTGTGCGTGCGTGCGTGCGCAAATCTAAACAGTGAAGTGGATGTGTACATAAAACGTAATTGTGCATAGACGGGCATGTATGAGGGGATGGTTGAGTTGTCATATTTCTTCAGAGATATGTCATGTCATTTGTAACTGTAGACATAATGACAGAGATAAGAGCTCTCTTTTCCACAAACACTGCTGGCTTCAAGGTTTTACATTGCTGTGCATTGTGTTGGTGTTGAAAAAGGTTTTATGATTTTGTAATGTTACTTACCTGTCGTCGTCTATTTTCAGAGAGGTGTTATTTCATAGCCCAGTTTACATGCCAGTAGTAGTGTGTGTAGATAGACATGATGATGCAAGACTGTATTAATTAACATTATTGAGTAGTATGTTATTTTGAATAGCTGCTTTTGGACAGAGCTGTTAGTCCTCTGCCATCAGATCTTATCGCTTTGTGCTGTTCACGGATCCATCATTAGCAGTGAGGGATACAAACCAGAAATTATCTCTAGGACAGCAAAAATAACATCATCTGCATGAAACTGAAGTCTGTATGGAAGGACAAGAACATCTCTATGAAACACAGGATCAGACTTTTATATGCACTGGTATATTCCATCGTCCTGTGTGCATATTAGACATGGAGTATGATGGACACTCACAGAGGATTTGGACAGACGAATCCAAGCCTTGAAAATGTGTTACTGCTACTGCTAGATACTAAACATCAGACACACAGATCTCGTCACCAGTGAACAAGTGCACCAAACCATCAAGCAGCATATTGAATTATATGGAGATCTGTTGACATCAGTTGAGAAGAGAAAATGACATTGGTTTAGCCATATAACAAGATCCATTGGCCTTGCTAATTTTTCTTTTCCATTTTTTTTTTAACCTTTTAGTATGTTTTGTGTATGTTTTGAAATGGTTCAAGTCCTGATGTGGTCGCACACAGTCGGTTGGGCTGTAAACAAAATGACAATAACAGTACAGACTGTTACTATTGTGATATTTGCATGTAAGCTTTTTTGTGTGTGACAGAGCTGACTGTTTTTTTGTGATATTTGCATGTAAGCTTTTTTGTGTGTGACAGCTGCTAACCATCATATTGTCTTGCATTATTTGTGATGTTTAGGTAAGCAGCTGAACAGAACAGATGGTTGTAGTATGTTCTGTCTGACTAAGATTGATATTGGAGGAGGGAGGGAGGAGAGAGAGAGAGAGAGAGCGAGAGAGAGAGAGAGAGAGAGAGAGAGAGAGAGATATGTTTATATGATTATATATAAAGCAGGCATAGGGTGTGTGGTATCATCACAGGGGGTGTAATTGGTGTGTGTGTGTGTGTGTGTGTGTGTGTGTGTGTGTGTGTGTGTGTGTGTGTGTGTGTGTGTGTGTGTGTACACGAGTGCATGCATGCGTTCATGTAGATATGTATGCATGTGTGTGCCATAACATAATTATGTGCCTATGTCTATTTACAAAAGTTTCTTTATAGCAAGTCAGATTTGATGTATGTTTTTGCCCTACACTGTGCAGGCATTTTTTGTACACTTTTGTATGAGGGGGTTTCAGTTTGCCAGAATACCTTTAAAAAGACAGATTAACATTCATACCTTGGGTCTTTTGCACAGGTGGACATATTGGTGGAGACAGTTCACTTTTTCACAGATAGCAGAGCTTGTAACTTTCATGTTAATTCTGAAATAGACTTTGTTTCATGCATTGTTCCTGATTTCAGAATTGTTTGAACAATAGCTTTAGGAGTGGGGGTAGATGGTTGTGTTCTTCAGTATTTTGCTGGAGGATCGCTCCATACAGGGAAATAGTCGTTGGTCTGACCTAGATTGGTGTAGTGTCTTGATTTCACCCGGGTTGGTGAGAAGGAGGGAGGGAAAAGAGAGAGAGACAGAGGAAGATCGTTAACAGATGACAGCTGGTGTGTAGTGTGTGTGTGTGTGTGTGTGTGTGTGTGTGTGTGTGTGTGTGTGTGTGTGTGTGTGTGTGTGTGTGTGTATGTGTATCACTGTGTGTGTTTGCTTTTGTTTGCTCAGTGTGTTTATTTATGATGTGTGTTAGCGAGTTGAGTGAGATAGAGAGGGGGGAGAGAGAGAGGGGGAAGGGAGGGGGAGAGGGAGGGGGAGAGAGTGGGGAGAGAGAGAGAGAGAGAGAGCTTACATCAGTTTACCTTGTGGTGATGGCAGTGAAGGAATACATGGGGAGGGAGTGGAGGGGTAATGGTGGAAATGTTGTGTGACTTTTGTCAGTAAGTTAGTTCCCACAGTATTAGAGATTGTGCGTTTTGTGGTTGGCGTGTGGCGGGGCGGCGCGCGGCGCGCGTGTGTGTGTGTGTGTGTGTGTGTGTGTGATGTTGTCTTTTTTCAGTATACTTGCATTTTTTTTAGTTGATACACGATGTGATGACAGCAAAGATCAAAATTGAGCTGTGTGTGTGTGTGTGTGTGTGTGTGTGTGTGTGTGTGTGTGTGTGTGTGTGGTGAGAGAGAGAGAGAGAGAGAGAGAGAGAGAGAGAGAGAGAGAGAGAGAGAGGTTTGTTATGTCTGTTTTAAAACAAAACATTAAATCACAAAGTACTGTCACACATCAGGTGGTTGTGTTATATATGTGTGTGTGTTATGTGTGTGTGTGTGTGTGCGCACGCAGACTTTTTGAGATGGGGAGAGAGGGAGGGGGAGGTGAAAGACAAGCACCTTATCTACATATGGTTCAAGTTTATTCATGCCAGTGTAGACACAAGTTCAGTCACGGAGTGCACTCACTGGTCACACACACCTACAGATAGTGGAGAGGGACGTATGGGGGAGCCAGGAGAGGGAAGATGGGTTAGGAACGGGAAGAGACGATAGGGAGGGAGAGAAAGAGAGGGTGGATGTGCGGGTTGGTTTATTCGTTAATGGAAGCCAACGGCAAGAACAGTAGCAGTATTTCTGAACTGATTTTTGTTACTGTTCGCTGCTGAATTATTTGTGTACTTTGTGTAAATTCTAATGTGATCCACATGTTTACATGAATGATCACAGCCATTCGTCACAGGTCTATTTTGGAAATGGGATTTGTGGTTTAGGTTATGGGATCAATGTTTTTACAGTTTAAACTGGTATATCAGTATTTTACTGTCCATCTGCTGACCATTTATGCAGGTTTTACATCACAGCAGACATCGACAGTACTGTTTCATTTATGACCATTATGACATACTTCCATCTTTCTTTGTTTTGTACTCATTTGTTTTGATATTTCTCTGAGGCAGCAGCACCTTTTAGGCTTTCAAGGAGTTGCCCCTGTGACATTGATGATTGTGGGCAGGGCTGGACAGCAAAAGCTGAAATACTTCGAAGTTTTGGATTCTTTATACTTCAAAGATTCGGATCCTTTATGGAACTGCTAGTTTTCTTGAGTGGTTTTTTGAATGGGTTTTTCCCATAGATCCACGATCAAATGTTAGTGGGACTTTTTTTTCTGTAAAGATTTAAAAAGAGCACCTTTTCAAAGAGATGTTTTTCTATAAAGATTTAAAAAAGCACCTTTTCAAAGAGATGTTTTTCTATAAAGATTTAAAAAGAGCACCTATTTTTTAAAATTGGAAAAAGTTTCTCGGGCAGTATTTCTGGTCGAAAAACCAATGGATGGTGCATACATTTAACAGAATTGTTGATAGATCCGTCAGCAAACAGCTGAAAAAATGTCTTGCTAGGTTCAGAAACAACAAAACGGACCTAATACTTCACTCTTCAGATTTTATTTGAGTCTGATCTTCATCCCCCTTACCGCCACCCCTGAACTGAGGCCCAAGAATTAGGAATGAAACAACAGACAGACAAGTCATCTGTTAGTGTGACCAGTTGTAACATTTCTCAGTGACCGATCATGACGCTTCTCATGTGTTTCTCATTTGTGTGTTCCAGGGAATGATGGATGACTCCATGCTGCCTGGTCTGATGTCAGAGGAAACAGATAACAACTGGTTTATCAACTCTATCTTTGAAGAACAGGACCTGGTATACAATGACAAGTACCTTGGGGAAGCTGCCACCCAGCCTTCCATCAAGTCCGAACACAGCTACTCCTCCAACAACCTCACTCCTTCCTCCCCACTAGGTCTTGGAAAAGGTGATGGTTTGTATTGGTTATATTATTGCCACAACACATGTTAACTTCATAGTCAGTCGACAGCATAAAATTAAATTAAACAAAAAATATAAAGATAGATTCCTTTGCACAAACACATACACACATGCATGCACGCATACACACCCACCCACACATGCACGCACACCCACCCACACATGCACGCACACCCACCCACACACCCACCACCCACCCACACACACACACACACACACACACACACACACACACACACACACACACACACACACACACCATTATGTCAGTCCATAAAGATTAGCACAACAGTTGTTATTATACATCAGAGATGATCATTCCACTGGGCTTTTTTATGATTACATACGCTATTAATAAACTCTAAAATAGCTGGTGTATTTTGATAATTTGAAATATGTATTTTTAAAAGTGAAAAATATAACACTATTTTATTTATTTGTTTATTTATTTACTTCTTTTTTTGTTTTTTGTTTTCTTTTTTGCCATTAGAATAAACTTGACTGCAACACTGCCACTTGTGTTACAGTATAAGCTATAGTATTGAGTTAGAAGCAGAGTATTGATTGCAGATCTGTAGGGGGTTTGACCCAGAAAGCCCACAGCTGTATTTTCCAGTCTGTTTGACAGAGGAAGCCCACATGTGTATTTTCCAGTCAGCACGTTTCCTTTATTTTGCCAGATGGTAGATAGAGAAGAATTATGTGCATTGTCATGGAAAGCATTGTGCAACAGCTTTTGTGTTGTTCGCAGGCACATTATCTTTTGAATGATGCCACATGTAGACATCATCTTTATCTCACCAATGACGTGAATGATGTGACATTGACATTTCAGCTGATTATAAGCTGCCATTATGTGATAGATGCATATATATATATATATGTGTGTGTGTCAGTGTGTTAGTGTGTGTGTGTGTGTGTGTGTGTGTGTGTGTGTGTGTGTGTGTGGCATTGTGTATATGTTTATGTACATACATTATTATGTATATATACACACACACACACACACACACACACACACACACACACACACACACACACACCCCACACACACACACACACACACACACATACACACACACACACACACACACACACACACACACACACACACACACACACACACACAACAACACACAACAAATATATATATATATATATATATATATATATATATATATATATACACACACACACATATAAAACATATATTTTATCTTTTGTCATTCAGTCTTGAGGACCTTGGTGCTGTTATTTACACATGCTTTATCTTACTGTACATTGGTGGTTTATTGACATTGTAAGTGGTTATTAAATCATGGAAAGAAAGGATGACATGCCACATAACAAACTCTTCATGGTTCTAAATCTCCGCATACCTCTACTCTGTTTCACAGAAACTGACATCGCTGGCCTCCAGAATCAGAACAGCTCCTTGGAACTGAACCAGAATACCCAGCTTATACAAGCCGCGGCCACAGCCACGCAGCCACCAAGCATCAAGCCGGACTCTCCATGTCATGATCCGATCCTGACAGCCATGACCAGCTCCGACACCATGTCCACATTCACTCATCCCACCACCATCATCCTGGCTACCACCACCACCTCTTCTGCCGACTCTGTGTACAGCCACAACGGCCAGTCTGTCTTTCCCACCACCACAGTCCACATCAAGACAGAGCCCATGGAGACATTTGACGCCTTGCAAGAACAGACAGGTGAGTGTTACTTGGGGATTGGCGTGTCTATAAAACAAGAGAAAATGATTGAATATAGTGGGGTAGAGGAGGAGTCACTAGACGGTCATGCTGTTCTAACAATCTCTTCTTTTAGAGTAAAATTATTACAGTTTTTGTACTTCAAAGGTCACTGAGAAATGACATTTACCGTACCTTCAAGACAGTAGTAGACAGTCACAACAATGAAAACATTTTAAATATTCCAGAATCTCCTGGGAAAATGCTGTAGTAGTAGACAGTCACAACAATGAAAACATTTTAAATATTCCAGAATCTCCTGGGAAAATGCTGTACACTCACCTCTCTCAAAAAGCGCTGATTTTACACACATTTGGTTCATGTGATCTTGACCATGGAGCTTTACCATTCAAACTTAGGCTTTGTGATTCCTCAGTGGTCCACTGCTTTGGCCAAAATTTGTTTAAGGAACACCCATAAAGATCTGAGAGAATCTTGTTTCCACATTTTGATCACAGACAGACACACACGCAAACACACAGACACACATCATTTTCCAGTAGATAAGAAACGGTCTTCCTTTTTGAAGAAAAAGAAGATTGCCTAAGAGTGGGTGTATGACTAAGATTAGTAAGAAGGCTGGTTATGTCAAAACAGGAGTCAGATGGGAGTGCCTTAATTGGCTTATTGTCTGCTCCGTTTTTAGTTTGGAAGAGCAGCAAACAAGGGGGCAGCTTCTCATAAAAATGTTCCTGTGTAGCTTAACCTACTTTGTAGCATATGCCTGAGCACACAGTCATAGGAATTAAAAGTCCAGTTTTACACATTAGAGGTGGAGTCAGAGAGAGAACAGTGGACAGAGAGGAGGAGGAGGAGGAGGAGGAATCAGTAATCCATCATACTTTCCTCTTCTTTCCTTCTGCTCTTCTATTATTTGTCTCCATATCTTTTGTATGTGTTGTGAATATATATTTGTTTAGAACCCTTTTTCACTGTTGGTTGCCTTGTCTGTTATTATTTGTGAAATTGATCCTAATTGGTTCATATGAATGTTTTAAAAAAATTGAAAAGAAAGAGGTGTGTGGTATGTGCATGCATATGCATGTGCGTGTTTAGTTTTCCCATGTATGTGAGGAATCACAGTGTAATAGATTGTGTCAGAAGGGCAGGATTACCACATAGTAAATGTAGATCAGTTTTGACAAGTCTATAGTTTAATCTCACTGAAACAGATTATGTAAGAAGGACAAGGACATTGGGAAACAAATTGTGACTTTTTTCTGCAGTGAAATGAACTGTCAGACAGATGCTATAATTTTGTTTGATCATGTGGGTAATTGTTGTTATTAAAAGTATTATTGCATGAATTCTTTTGTATATGAAAAAATGAATTTTTTCTGTGGGGATGTTGGGGGCTCTTTTAGTTTAAATAGTATCACCACCTTCTGGAAATTCTGTGCTAAAATGTCTTCTTTTCTGTCGTCTCTTTTTGTATTTTCCTTGCTCATTTTTTTTTTCCCCCGTCATCTCTCCCTACCATTTTCTGCTGGTCCATTCACCTGTATGTGTTCTATAAAGCCAAACATATTTTGTGTTAATAATGATAATTGGGTACATGTGTTAATTGCATCTTTGGCTCCAAGGAAGTGTGATGTGCAGATGCAGTTTTAGGTAATTAGGCCAGTATTTATATGTTTTAGTGTTCTTAGTTATTTTATGTATCTGTATTCCCCTTTGTTTGTTTTATCCCCCCCGGTGATAAATTGGGTGCAGTGATCAGTTCCAGAGGCATATTGTTAGATTATGTGTGCGAATTCATTGATATGTGTGCTTGATTTTTTTTTTTCCAGGTTTTGTTTCCCAGGTCAGTGAGGTGTTGTGTGTGTTTTGAGATGGTTATAGCCCTGATATGACCCCACATAGTTTAGCAGGGTTTTAAACAACAACAATAGTGCCAAGAGTATCATTTGTTTGGTGAAGTCTCAGAAAATAAGATCTCGTCATTTCTACTGATATCAATATTATCTACTGTTCTTGTAATGACGACGATGATGATGATAACGGTGATGATGATTGTTGTTGTTGTTGTGGTTGGTATTGTTGTTATTGTTATTTCTGTTATTACTATTATTTTGATAATCACCTCAACCTGTGCTGCTTCTGGTCCTGCAGTGAACATGGACACTGTGATCATGCCCCCAACACCTCCCAGCAGCAACGGCAGTGACAGTGATGGCAGTCAGTCCCCACAGCGGTCCGCTCCCAACAGTCCCCAGCGCCAATCCCCGGTGTGTCTTTATCACTGTCCTACCCTCCACCACCACCACGCCTCTAGCTCCTCTTCCTCCGATTTCGACGGAAGTGCTGCTAGCCATACTTACTTGCAGTCCGTATTTCTTAGCCCCGTAAGTCCTGTGGTAACAGGGGGGCCAATCTTAGTGTCTAGGTTGCTTTTCCTTTTTTTTTTTCCCCAACCCATAATCTTGTTTTTTTCCTGCACTTTTGGTCAGAAATTTTGAGGGCTGCTGTTTGTTGGTGTTGGTAGTTTGTTTGGTTTGGCCTGGAGTCTGTGGGAATTGAAGGCTAATTGGTGAAATGTTTTGTGCTAGTTTGTGGGCTTTTTTTGTGATGGGGCAGAGGCAATTTGGGGTGGATGATATAAAGTATGACTTTGAAGAAACAAAGAGTTGGGAATCCAATGAGACACAAACTGCTCTCTTTAACATGGCTTTTTTGTTGTTGTATTCTTTAAATTCAATGTTGGCATGACGGATGCCCAGAGAACGTTTTTTTAATGTCATTAATATCATTTTATAAATGATTATTTTAAAAATCTAGAATGAATGAAAAGGAAAAAAAAAACAAGGGAAAAAAACATACATACACTTATACACACACCACACACACATACACACACCACACACATACACACGCACGCACGCACGCACGCACACGCACACACACACACACACACACACACACACACACACACACACACACACACACACACACACACACACATGCACTCTCTCACTCACTCACTCACTCACTCACTCACTCACTCACCACACACACACACACACACACACACACACACACACACACACACACACACACACACACACACGCACACACATGCACACACAAAATACACACAGACACACACATGCACACACAGACACACACACCAGACACACACACACACACACACACACACACACACACACACACACACACACACACACACACACACACAGAGTTAAAAAAAAGTCCAGGTCTTGAGTCATTTAAACTTTGAATTGAAGGATGTTAAAGTGATCTGCAGTCATAACTTCAGTGAATTCATATTCGTTCTGTTAAAACTTGATCAGACATAATCATACCACATTTTTTTTTCTATTTTGTACTTACAAGCTTCCAGATCATTGTTTGTTCATTTTTGTTGCTTTTTTTTTGTTTTTTGGATGACCCATTTTTTGTACACCCTGCTAATGGCCACAGAACCTGAAACAGTTTTGACGTTGCTATAATTATGATGGGGATGATAATCATGATGCTTTGGAGTTCCAAGGTATTGAGATTGTGTGACAGGGCTGTAGTCTTCACTTACTGCCATAGTATAATCTGGCTTCAATTAAGCCCATGAAATGCAGACACTTGCAGGGTTGTTCAGGAGATTTGAGCTGCACCCTCAGGGATGCATCTGTGAAGTTGATGAAATGTGGTCCCAGTCTTCCCAGTAAGTCTATAGCTCACTCAGTGCTGTGTAGAAGCTGGTCATGGGCTGAGAAATCACACAGTGATTTTGCCAGAACTTCTGGCATGTGAACCCGGAACATTCCAGTCAGTAGTCCAGTACATTAACCCCCTCAATTCGGAGGATTTTTAGCACATTTTTAAAAAATATAGAAAAACAACCAAATAAAGTAGACAAACAAAATAAAGTCATACAGAAAGACCAGGATTAGATCTTTACAAATAATGTTACTTTATTTATGGTATTCCGTGTAGTTGTAAATGATGGGGTATCCAAATAGGTGTTCAAAGGGGGGTAATTTTTGTTGTTGTTGATAGATATGAACACACACTGTGAAACGGTTTTAGATGAAGTCCAGAACATAATTTCCATGCCATGGATGTTTCAAATCACAAGATTACTGGTAGTTGTCACTTTTTGCGTACAGTTGCTCCAGAGCACAAAATATTTTCAGAATTGTGAGTTTCGACTTGCTTTCCTTGACGCCATTTGCGAAATTCGCATGTTGCGGGTAGCGCTGAAAATAGGCTGCTGTTGTCTTTGTTTCACATTGCCACAAACGGTCTAAGGTAAATAACTGCTGTAAACATACCCTAGTTTCGTTTCCCAGTGATTTTTCCCTATAACTGACGCTTCTGACAAAAAAAACAACAACGAATGTCCGCGTCGATAAATCGACGTTGCGTATCCAAGCAGTAAACGAGAAGTGACGAAGATTTTCTTCCGGCACGAAGCGATTGAGTTAAGTGTTACATGCCAGTAATTGCTTGCTTCGCATCTTTTTGTTGTTGTTGTTAATGAGTGTTTAATAGATTTTCTGTCATCCCCATTGTTTGTAGTTCTGGCACTTTGATTGTAGTGTTATTGTATACTATAATGTATTTATATTTTACTTATTGTCTTTTTTGTTTTGTTTCACAGTCAGATAGTCATGATATACTTGCATCTACAGAAGTTGCAGTTTGAAGTGAATGAATAACAAAGATAAGATATTGTTAGGACTCTTTTCATTGTAGGTTTGTTTTGTGAGTTGAAATTTAGAATGGTGTAAATCTATAGGGATTTTGTGTTTTTAGGTAGATCAGGCTTCTGCCATATCAACAAACAGCAGCATCTTACATTGTATTAGCTCTTTTGCTGCCACTGTAAGGAAAAAATGTGTACTAAAAAATATAAAACGGAAGTTGTTTCAGAACCCCCCTGCCATTGTTTTGTGAAAACAAAGATTTTGATTTTGTACAGTTGGCAGTAAAAGAGTTGATTGAGGGTTGCACTTTGTAAAGGTGGCTGCAGTTTTCACCCATATACCCGGCATTGTTTTCGTGTGTCCAATTAAAAATTGCATATGCTTAAATGTACTTCAAAATGAAATATGTGGACATCTGATGCTTTCAGTGGACTGATTAACATGGAAGACCCGCACATATTACTATGTGTTTGATTGGATGATCACCACTGAAAGATTTGAGGGTTGAGGACATGATTATGTTCTTTCTAGCTGTTTTCATCTGTAGGAAGTGTGTTGTGCCTGGCACTGCATCTAGCAATGCAAGACTTGTAAAGTTTCCATTTTGGATAGGGGAGAGAGCAAAAATTGGTAACTTTCAGATGAACCATGAACCATGCCCTCCTTAAAGAACTACAAAAAGGATAATCCAATTGGAAGTGCAGGCTGATGGTAAAGCCAGAAGTGGACATCTCTTTAATCCTACAACGCTACTTCCTACGGAATGTCTCGAAACAAAATAAAAAATAATGAATAGTGGTTCGAACTTCAGTGTCTGTAGTTTATGATGAAATCGTTGCAGTCATCACAACTTGTTGAAACTATGATGATGGAATGTACATTGGCATATGCAGTTTTTTAAATTGTACTGATTTCAAATTGTTGATTTGCAAAAACAAAACAGAACAAACAAAAAAAAACATGAAAAAACAGAACAAACAAACAAACAAAAAACCCTGAATGAACAAATGTAGGAACAACATATAAGAGGCTGTGGTGTGTGGTGAAATGGTTAATGTATTAATGGTTTGTGTTTTTTTCCTTCTTGTGGTATTGCTGGATGGTGTGTGGTGTGTGTGGAGTGGTGGTGGGTTGGGTACGTTGATGCGATTGTGTGCGCGTGGTGGTGATGTGGTTGTTTACTGAGTGGTGTTTGGGTAGTTTGATGAGTTTGTTGTGGCAGGAATGGTAAGGTGAATGTAGGTTTTTTTTGTGGTCAGTGAGTGGTGAGGTTGAATGTAGTTGATGTAATGTTTGTGTGTGTTGTGGTCAGTGAGTGGTGAGGTTGAATGTAGTTGATGTATTTGTGTGTGTGTGTGGTCAGTGATGGTGAGGTTGAATGTAGTTGATGTAGTTTGTGTGTGTTGTGGTTGTACTGGTGAGGTGATGAGTTGATGTAGTTGAGTGTTGTGTGTGTGTGGTCAGTGGGTGGTGAGGTTGAATGTAGCTTGATGTAGTTTGTGTGTGTGTGTGTGTGTGTGTGTGGTGTGTGTGTGTGTGTGTGTGTGTGTGTGGTCAGTGGGTGGTGAAGTTGAATGTAGCTTGATGTAGTTTGTGTGTGTGTTGTGTGTGTGTGTGTGTTTGTGTGTGTTGTGGTTAGTGAGTGATGAGGTTGAATGTAACTGGATGTAGTTTGTGTGTGTGTGTGTGTGTGTGTGTGTGGTCAGTGAGTGATGAGGTTGAATGTAGCTTGATGTATTGTGTGCGTGTGTTTGTGGTCAGTGAGTGGTGAGGTTGAATGTAGCTTGATGTAGTTTGTGTGTGTGTGTGTGTGTGTATGTGTGTGTGTGTGCGTGTGTGTGTGTGTATGTGTGTATGTGTGTGTGTGGTCAGTGAGTGATGAGGTTGAATGTAGCTTGATGTAGTGTGTGTGTGTGGTCAGTGAGTGGTGAGGTAGAATGTACCTTGGTGTAGTTTTTGTGTGTGTGTGGATGGTGAGTGGTGAGACTGAATATAGTTTAATATAGCTTGATGAAGTTGTGTGTGTGTGTGTGTTGTGTGTGTGTGTGTGTGTGTGTGTGTGTGTGTGTGTGTGTGTGTGTCGGTCAGTGAGTGATGAGGTTGAATGTAGCTTGATGTAGTGTGTGTGTTGTGGTCAGTGAGTGGTGAGGTAGAATGTAGCTTGGTGTAGTTTTTGTGTGTGTGTGGACAGTGAGTGGTGAGATTGAATATAGTTTAATATAGCTTGATGAAGTTTGTGTGTGTGTGGTCAGTGAGTGGTGAGGTAGAATGTAGTTCAATGTAGTGTATATGTGTGTGTGTGTGGTTAGTGAGTGGTGAGGTTGAGTGCAGCTGGTTATAGTTTTTCTTTTTTTTTCTTTTTGTGGTAAATGAGTGTTGAAGTAGAGTGCATCTTGATGTAGGTTTTCTATTCTTTCTTTCTTTTTTTGGTCATTGAGTGATGAAGTAGGGTGTAATTGGACATAGGTTTTATTTTTTTTCCTTTTTTTTTTAATGGTCAGTTACAGTTGAGGCAGCGTATAGCTTGATGTAGGTTTTCTTTCTTTTTTTTTCTTTTTTGTTTTGTTTTTGTGGTCAGTTACTTTTGAGGCTGAGTGTAGCTTGATGCAGGTTTTCTTTGTTTTTTTTGGTTTTTTTGTGGTCAGTTATTGTTGAGGCAGAGTGTAGCTTGATGCAGGTTTTCTTTCTTTTTTTTCTTTTTCTTTTGTTTTTGTGGTCAGTTACTTTTGAGGCTGAGTGTAGCTTGATGCAGATTTTCTTTGTTTTTTTGGGTTTTTTTGTGGTCAGTTATTGTTGAGGCAGAGTGTAGCTTGATGCAGGTTTTCTTTTTTTGTGGTCAGTTACTGTTGAAGCAGAGTGTAGTTTGATGCAGGTTTGTTTGTTTTTTTTGTTTTTGTTTTTTTTGTGGTCAGTTACTGTTGAGGCAGAGTGTAGTTTGATGCAGGTTTTTTTGTTGGTTTTTTTTTTTTTTTTTTTTTGTGGTCAGTTACTGTTGAGGCAGAGTGTAGTTTGATGCAGGTTTTTTTGTTGGTTTTTTTTGTTTTTTTTTTTTTGTGGTCAGTTACTGTTGAGGCAGAGTGTAGCTTGATGCAGGTTTTCTTTTGTGTGTTCTTTCTTTAACGTCTTTTCACTATGAGTGATATTAGACGATCTTTTGTGTGTGTGTGTGTGTGTGTGTGTGTGTGTGTGTGTGTGTGTGTGTGTGTGTGTGTGTGTGTTGTGGGTGAGTGTTGAGGCAGAGTGGAATTGATGTTTGTTAGATTTTCATTTTCCCCCATTGTTTACGCTTCTCCCTCTACCCCCTCCATCCCTCCCTCATCTCCCCCATGTGGCTAAATGTTGATTTTTTATGTGGTCGTACTTTGCTTCTTGTCCATCCAGATGCCTCAGTCTGGAGTTTTGATTCTGTCGGAAGAAGAGAAACGGACGTTAATCTCTGAGGGTTACCCCATCCCAGCCAAGCTGCCCTTGACAAAACAAGAGGAAAAGAATCTGAAGAAAGTGCGCCGGAAAATAAAAAACAAAGTGAGTTACGTGTATATCTAGTGTAAGTGTGTGTGTGTGTGTGTGTGTGTGTACGTGCGTGCGTGCGCGCGTGTGTGTGTATTGATATATATTTATGAGTGCACTGATGTTAAAGGTTCATAACCAACACAGAGTAACATGTATACATCTTTTCTGTTGGGAAATGCTTTTGGTTATTGTTTCTTGAATATATGATACTGCCAGTGACTTTCTGGTTTTTACTACTCCAGAATTTGCTACAATTGTTTGCTTTTTATTTATTTTCCTAGTAAATTCTGTTTGCTGAACATTGAGTTGCTTATGCTTGTGTAGGTGGGGTGTGTATCAAGTGCCGGGATAGGGGGGTAGCGTATTTACTAATGGGTCAGAAGCATTGGGGTTGATGACTGTAATCAGAGCAAAATGACCACAGCTTTCTTTGTTACTTTGTAGTTCCCGTTCTTTTTGGAAGGAGTAAACATGTATAGAGCACTCTGACAGTGCAAGTTGTTAGGATCTGGTTTTGCCGCCCTCCCTCCATTCTTACAAGCTTATCTCTTCTGTGTTCTGAGTAATGCTGTCTTGGCATATGTATGAACACTGTTTGGGTTGTTTGATCCACTCTGTGTGGTATTATGTTGCTGCACAGTCTGCATACTCCATCTTCATTGTGTAGACTCTGTTTTTGGCATCAATGTTTACGTCAAGTTATCACTGCATGTTCAAAAACTCCCAAGTTCATTTAGTACGAAACAACTGTGCTGAAAATGAAAACATAGACTTTCTGTGATTGCTTCCCATAGATTGTGTGTCGCTGGTTAGTTTCTACTAAGTTCTCTTGAGTTTTGTAAATGATGTAGGTGAGTGAGATAGCGAGTTTCATGCAAATTGACATATCTTGAAGCACCTTTTATATGCTGCAAGAAGTGACTGAAATGGTTTTGGAAGAGGGTGATGATAAAGAAATGATGTGAGAAAATTTAAATGGATTTTGAATTAATGGGAGTGGACTGCTAGGAAAACTGAAGGTGGCAGAGGTGAGTGAAGTGTATGACTATGTGGTCTGAACTTCAATATTTTTCACTCAAGAGTAGATCCTTTTATATACACAATCAGTAACAGTATGAAAGATTACATCTCAGTTGAGAGCATTGTATAGGGCAAATTTCTTGTTGGAATTTTTCCGTGTTTGTAGTGTTTTTATTTCAATTTAAATGAAAAGAAGATGCTGTGATTTGCTGGGTTGGATGGTGCCAAATGACTGCAGTTGATTGAGTTAAAAGAACATGAATTTGATTGGATTGAATTGAAGGGTTGTGACAAACATTGATCAGTGTACTCCTGGTAAGGGCTGTAGTTTTTGGTTGTTACCCTCTGCTGTTTATGTTGCTTGGATTTACAAAAATTGTTGATCTGTTTGCAGATTTCAGCTCAAGAAAGTCGAAGAAAAAAGAAGGAATATGTGGAGCAATTGGAAAAGAGGTAAATTACTTGTTCCTATTGTTTTTGATCAGGGTGATGGTGTTGGTGGTGGTGGTAGGTGTGGTGTGTGTGTGTGTGTGTGTGTGTGTGTGTGTGTGTGTGTGTGTGTGTGTGTGTGTGTGTGTGTGTGTGCGCGCGCATGAATGAATGGGTGAGTGAGAATCTGTGCATGCGCATATATGCTTAAAATGGTGGTATATACACTTATTTTTCTTGAAAAATATTTCCTGTGGTGAAACTGTAAGCAACTGGATCGGTATCACCTAATTAAGCAATGTTAGTACCCCCTGTAATGATAAACATTCACAAGTGGCATCTCTGTGTGCGTGCATATGTCACAGTGTGTGCAAGTTGTTTGAACACTCATGAGTGAGTGCCACGGTTATGCAAAATCGAGCATGAGTGCAAAATGATTGGATGACCAGATTTGTGCCCTTGTTTGAGCTCACTAACCCTATCCACTGAGTTGAACATGATTTCCTGTCCCTGTTGAAGGACGAGGAAGATTAGCAGCAAGGAGAGGAGTTGGGCATCAGTCTTAACCCCTTAAGTGCCAAAGCGTAAATAAAGAGGTGAATCGCCTGTGCCACAGAATTTTAAACGTTTTGACTTAAAGTAAAAAAAAGAAATTCATATCTGTTCATCCAGCCCAGAAAACCCCACAACACTATATATTTTCTTGTTCAGTATACTTTACAACACACCAGGAGCAGTAGTACTTTCGTTTTTACGATCGCCAATGCTAGTAATATCACTCCGACTCTTATCTGGGTCAAGTCCGACTTAGGACATAACATCGAAATATCGCCTGCATGCGCCAAGTTATTGTCATTTTTATTCTTATCGAGTGAATTAGCCGACAGCAAATCAGAGTCAGCTCCACAAGTAATGATTTCTGCAACTTCTTTTGCTGTATAAGTTGTTTTTCGGGCCCGAGTGACGCTCGGTATTGAAGCGAGTTCGTCCGCTATTATTTACAGTCACTGAATAGTAGGGGGTCAACTTTTCAATCGCATGGACAGAAAAGACTGTAAAACGTCTCGCATACATAATTATCATCTATTTATAGAGGGAATCCTGAAGTTTCCGTTGATATCTCACGCGCCACTGAAAGTGTTGGGGTTTTCTGGCTAAAAATAGGGAAAAGTCGCTGTCCGAATATTCGGTTTGTGGCACTGGAGGTATATGTTTCTTCCGACCGAATATTCGGCCGGAAGCAATTAACAGGTTAATAGCATAAACCAGAGAAAAGTTCAGGTGTCTAACACCTCGCTTACTTGTGACTGCTTGGGCTATTTGCAAACTTTTACCTTTTTGTATGTGGATCTCTGTGTGGAGAAGGTGTGTAGTTGTGGTTTGGGTCATCCAATGGTTAGGTGCAAAGGATTATATGCGAATGGTCTTGGGTTAGTGTTTGGGTCACAGTGGCTGAGGATGTGAAAATATATTAGCAAGAACCGAGTGAGACTGAAAAAAAGTTCTGTGAGGTTACAAAATAGTGTGTTATGTTCAAGCTTGAAATACAAACAGTTCTCCAGAACTTTTTACATGCACACACATGCAGCACACCATGACACATTACACTACATCAACCACAGTACTCCACACCACGCTACATCGCACTGCACTTCACACCACACCACACCTCACACACACACACCCCACTGTTCACCACACCACACCACACCACACCACACCATACCAATATTTATATGTCTGTGTTGACAAGAAGTATGTGTGTGAGAGGCAGAGAGGGAAGAACGTGAAAGAGAAACGAGCACCGCAAGTCATATTTCGCTCTTCAGTAATGAAATTTTAGATTGATTTGTGTTAATTAAGAAACTTCAGAATTCTGTTATGAAACTGCTGAATACTTTGTGTTCAGAGTGGAAGCAGCCAACATGGAGAATTCCGACCTGAAGAAGAAAGTGGAGTCGTTGGAGAGCAATAATCGTACATTACTGGGTCAGCTGCAAAAACTGCAAGCCATGCTGTCCAAGGTGCCAAAGACTGCTGCTGCCTCAGCCACTCAGACTGGCACTGTGCTGATGGTAAGGGTCTTTTTCTTCTGCATTCATGAGTGCAGCAGCCCATGTGCATGAGTGTGTGTGCAGTGATGTGTTTTTTGTGTGTATGGCCAGGTTTGTTTTTACCCCACCATAGTGCATTTTCATGGGTGGTTTCATGTTGTGGAAGGGAAGTAACAACATAAAGTTCAACCCTTCCTTAGTGCGGAGAAGAGCATATGATTGTTTCCCTTTAAGTGTTCGTTGGAGGAGATTGACAACGAAATGGATATGTACATTGTTAATTACAAAGGCATCACAGAGTACAAAACCTGATGTGTATGCATATGTAATATGAGAGTCCAGGAGTTGAACTCTGAGCCTGCAGCACAACCCCTATCAACTGAAACATATTCTCAGATATTGTGTTCAATTGATTTATTGCACTTCTTTTTAATTGCTAGTCATAATGGTTGTAATTCTATACAAATGGGAATGCTGTGAGCTCTTTCAGTATAAATATTATCCTACGTTGTGGAAATTCTGTGTCAGAAATTTCGTCTTTTCTGTCATTTTCTTTGTTTCTGCTTTGCTCCATTGTTTTCTGTCATTTTTTCCTATCATTTTCTGCAGTACTGGTCCATTCACTTGTATGTTTTTCATGAAACCACATACTTTACATATAAGGATATGATAAATGGGTGCATGTATTAACTGTATTTTTAACTCTGAGGAATTGTGAAGTGCTTTGTGGAAGTTTTGGGTTATTATAGACATGTTCTCTGGAATGCTTTTGCGTACTTAGTTATGTTTATGCATTTGTATACTCCTGGGTATATCCTTTGATTATTGCATGAATGCAGTGATATGTGTACGTAATTTTTCTTGTCAGGGTCATCAATGTGTTTAGATGTGTATGCTTTGTTTGAGATGTTCATAACCATGAAATGGCTCTGAGCACGTTGGTGGGCTTTAAATGCCAATATTGATAATAATAATGTAATTTTTGAGAGGAATGATGAGACTTCCATAGACAGTGAAGAGGGCAGGTGAGACAGTCTTGATGGAGGCAGACTCATGGGATCATTCATTAGGAAGATTGGGAAAAGACGGGCAACTTTTGTGGGCCATTTTTGGGGGAAAGGGGAGTTGGAGCACCTGGTCACAACAGGAGGGCGTGACCAGGAGGGCTGGAGTGAAAGAGGGCACCAGGTAGACTCAGGGAAAAAATATTGGACGGACTTGCAGAGTGGCTGAGGATGGAGAGGGTGGAAGATGTGCTTGCGCAACAAGGGATAGATGCATATGGAAGGCCATGATCGTCAATGCCATGTGGCAAGGCACTTGGTGATAATGACTGTAATTTTCCCTTGTGGTAGAAATATTTTTTTAAACTTAAAATTTCTTTGTGTGCAGGTGCTAGTGCTGTGTTTTTCGGTGTTCCTGGGGGGTGGTACAGGACCGTCCTCCCTCAATGTAGGTTACAGCCCGGTGGGACAGGCTCCCCTTGTCTTCCAACAGCCCGGCCCTCTGAGAGCACAGCCCAATATGGGGCCTGGTCCTGCTCGCGCTGCCGACACTGCTGATGATTACACCACGCCCAACTGTGAGTGGTTCTTCCTCTGTTTCAGAACAAGATTTTGTATGTATGTGTGTGTGTGTGTGTGTGTGTATGTGTGCGTGTGCATGCATGTGCTTGTGTGTGTGTGTGTGTGCATGTGCGTGTGCATGCATGCGTGCGTGTGCATGTTCTTCTTCATGCTTGGATAATTGTTTGTAACATTACATAAATTAATTTCTTACGTTGCAGAATGAGATTTGTTGTGTTTATTTTTCATGTTTGTTGTGTCTTCATAAACACATGTACATGCACACAGAGTTTGTTGAATTCTGTCAGTGGAGCTACATTGAAATGCAGTACTGAAAAAAATGAATTCTTGTTGTCAGTAATATTTTTAGTCCTTTCCCAACTGCCAAACATTTCCGGTCTTTCCATGTTCAGAACTTGCATGAAACTGGAAGAAGTTTAAGAATTATTTCATCTAAAGCTAGGTCACTGGAAAGTATTAAAAGTGTACGTGAAAAATATGTCTAACCACGTCTTGTTTGCTGTCATATTCACAGTGAAATCCCGCGTTCTCATGGCCTTCAGCAAGGAAGAACCAGATGACTGGTGTGATGAATATCGACCGCTGGTGCCCTGGGAGCGAGAGGAGTCATGTCCCACAGGCACGGAACCTGAGGCCCGAACCAACAACCCGAGCGGTCCTGCTGACCCTGGGGTGGACATTGTCATGCCTATGGTGCCCCACATCCCTGAGAAGAATGAAGGTGAACAGCAAAGCATGGCGGTGGTCACCATCGCTGTGGGCGCCAAAAATAACAACACCCAGACTGCTGATGAAGAAGACTACCAGGCCATGATGCATCCCGATATTGCTGTTGCTCCCACACTGGGCCATGGAAACTTCTCTGCTGAACTGGAAACAGCTTGAGGGATTTGTTGTATACAACAGGTCTTTGTGTATTTCATGAGATGGAAAACCTTGGTTATTAGCAGCACACCAGATAGATTGTGCGTCTGGTTGTGTTGTGTCTCAGAAAAACCTGTCGCTGAGTGGGTGATGGTATGATAATAGCCTGTCTGTACAAAACATGTGGGTCTTCTGGTTTTAGTTTGATCTTACCGTGTGGTTTTAGTTCACTTGATCCAGCAACAGGTGTGCTGTACACCATGCAGCTAGTTTCAAGACCTTTCTGTTTGGTCCTGACGTGTATTGAAAGAACACTTGGTGAGTGCAACATTGTAAACAACTTCTGCCTTTAGGGCCGACTGACTGCTTAGTTTGCTGAGATTAACCCGGGAGTAAAGGAAGACATTATTATGGATACCATAGGAGCATATTCAGATGTATTGAAAGAGCTCATCTCTGCTAGTTTTATTTTAGTTAAACACTTTTAATCGTCCAGAAAAGGTTTTAAACACACATTGTCCTGAAAAAATTAAACATAAACATAGATAAGACAACAAGCAAAGGAGTGGGGGAAAGCCCTGAATAACAACAACAACAAAAAAACCATCTGGTTTGGTTTTAGTTTATAGCGGCAAGGGACCACATCCAGCTTGTGTAGCAAATCTATATTTTGATATTACAAATGATACACACATCCTTGTGGAAGGTAAATGTGTCACTGAAAGGCACAAAATGAATGTGTGTTTAGATTAGTGGAGGTAAATAAGATGTACAATCTGTCCTGATAATTATTCTGTCTTGTGCCTTTATGCACTCGTTTTATAATTGCGGGTTTGAAAGATCAGTACATTGTACTGTCATCTATAAAGTCAGTCACTGTGTAACATTTTCACATTTCTGATTCCTGTGTTTCAAAACAGTGGATCTTGTCCATTCAGACTTGTGCATTCACACATTTCTGTTGCCCATGACTTTTGGTGCACAACTTTCACATTGACCCCACCTGTTGTGTGTATTGGGTTAAAGGTCATCCACAAACAGAACACTGACACAAATCTGTCTCACTCCCTGGTTATTTCATTCATTCATTCATTTGTTTATTTGTGTGATTGTGTATGAAGGAAGATCCAGAACAGATCAGCACCGAAAATCTCAGCTTCATTTTCTGATGCAGAAATAGAACAGACACAGACTATGACATTGAAGTGTGTCATAAATAATGATAAAGGTCAAGGGAAGGGTGGGGCATGAATTGTTTTGTAGGCTGAATGTGCCCTGAGAAATGGCTTGTCCATGTGCAGCAACTCTGAATTGGAAACGCCTTGCCGTTAAAATGTAACTTTTGGACTCGTTCACCCTGATTGTCCACCTCATGTAAGCTTTCAGGAAGCTGGTAAATGGGACAAGAGAGTGAAAGGGAAAAAAAGTCACCTCAGGGGATCAACCTCTCCACACTGTGTTTGTATCAAGGAAGCACAGGCAACTGAAGTTTGAGGACTGTACTTTGTCTTCCCTGACTCACTGCCAGATGTTTAGTATTTTTTTTTTTATCGGTTGTTTGTACACATGTGAATGTATTTTTGGGGGTAGAAAAGGGATGTGGCTAACATTGTTTAAATCTGGTTTACTTTCTTTGTGTAGTTGTTAGGACAGAAAAATGACAAAGGTTAAAGTGGCTGCAATCTCAGATGGGTGGTGGAATTGAGTGCTGTGGTTTTGTTCTGTATCAGTTTGCCCCAAGGTGGCAGAATTTCATATCTGAGGACCAAATTTTCATACATCCTTTGTGTCATGTCATTCTTGATTTTATTCTTCATTGTATTCCATTCTTTAAAAATTAATGCTTTTAAATTAACGTAACATAATTCATTTCTCACTTGTAAATTTGATCCACTCATTTTTTTTTTATTCTTCATAGAATAAGAGCATGCATGCGTAGTTCACCTTCACCCCATTTAGAAAAAAAAAACAATCAAGAGTAACTGATTCATTTTTTTAAACAGTCGGTGAAGAACAAATTATATTCAACACATCATCCCATACTATGAAAATCCTTTTGATTTTAACTCTAGACATGTTCAAGTTGCAAGATTGTACATTTTGTTCATCAACATGACAAGTTTTGAATGTTGCGTCCATGGAACGTTTTTGCTTTTTGATGTGTGGACGTTTTTGTGCTGCAGATGCGAGCAGCAGTTTCATGTCCTTGGGGAAATAAGAAAAGTGTTCTTGTTTATGTGTTCAGATGTTATTAGGTCATGTTATAAAGAATGTGACCCCCAAATGTTTTAAGTAGCAATGTATCACAGTTTACTACTGTGCAATATGTCGTACAGTAGTCACTGATGTTTTTTTTGTACTGTGATTTTGAATTCGTACATTTCAGGAAGTTTCACCTGGCATAGAGCATTTTGTCACACTGATTGCCTTGACTTCACCCTGAACTTTTTGTGGGCTTTCTGGTTCTTAATCTTTCATCTGCTGTTGTGATTCCAGTTCCTGTGGTCAGAATTGGATGCTATTCAGGTGATTACTGCACAGACATGTGTTCTTCTTGTGATGCAAAGAGCGAGCATTTACTGCTTATTGTTACTGTACAGAAGATATGATGAAAGCCTTCATGCACACCGGTACGATTCCTATGTTATGCTGCTTTTGTTTCTTTTCATTTAATTTAGTTAGAGCGTACAAAAAGCAATAATCCATTGATTTTTTGAGGCATGTTACAAAAATATTACTCAGTTGGGTTATCCCTTCTCAGCCCAGACCTTAACAACCATGTAAGCAGGGAAGTGTCAGGCCATTAATATTCAATAAAGGGGTGCTTTTGAGGAAATGTCTAGCCATTAATATTCAAAGTCAGAACCATGGCATTTTCATGCTGCATTGCCAGTTGGTCTCCAAAATGTTTTTGATGAGTAAAACTGAGCTGACTGAATGAGTGAAAGTGGTTAGGAACAAAACTGATTTTGTAAAATAAAAAAAAATAAAAAAGATGTAGAATGCATTGTGTGATAGAAGGTAAGGGTCACACTGCTTCAGTGTATTTTTTCACACTGTTGTAGTAGCACAGTGCAACAGGATCTCGGTGCCTTGGAACTGAGAACCTGCTTGATAGTGCAACTGATTAAGGACTTCATTGTTGGGTTTTGATGTTTTTGCTAGGAACTTCATTTTTTTTTTAACAAGTGATGCTTTTTGTGTTTTTAAGTTGTGAAATGCTAACTGCTTCAGCAAAAAAACAAACAAAAAAACAACAAACCCCATCATATTTCAGATGTGTAATACATGAGTGTTTGTTGGAAGAAACTGGCGTCTTCCCATGTTTGTGAATAATGAAGAATAGATCCTGCATAACCTGAGACAGGTCTAGTCAGAGAGTGCATGATGTACAGAACTTATTTTCCTTCACTCGCACATTTACCCTGGACAGCACAAGGTAGAATGTCAAAGAGGAATATGAAATAATGAGCCATGTTGATTCAGTTTGCTCCTACCCCCCCCCCCCCCCCCCCCAATCCTATTTTATTAATTTCTCCTTGGTTGTGGGAGATTTGGGCCAAGTATAATTTATGTTATAACAAGCATGTCTAGAAATGAGACATTGTGGTATGGAGGATTGCTTGTGGATGGACTGCAAAGGATTGCAGCTGTTGGCTTTCTCAGTTTCACATGGGAAAGATTTTAATTGTATATAAAATATCAATAAAAATTATATATTAACAATATGAACACTTTTCATTGTCTTGTGTGAACCTTTAGCTTGTTAGTTTTGTACTTTTTCTGGATAAATTTTGTTTTTATATGCCGCTGCTTGTGAAGGCATTTGACATATCTTTCATGTCTATGATCCTTAAAAAAAAAGTCGGCTATGATCAATACAAAGTGAGCTATTCTGATTTGAAACTTAAAGCAGTGGTTTTTACCTCTGCAAGTTTTTTTGTTGTTGATCATCTCTTTGGGCCTTTTCCAGGTTAAATGCTTGTGAATATGGTTCAGTTATCGGGCATTTCAGTCTTTGATCTCTTGGGAATGACGACTTGCTGGTAGTTGGGAGGAGAGTTCATTTCCAACATTTCTGTAGAGTGATGGCCCTTTTCCCATGATTTCTAGAGTCCCCTATTTTTTCTGCTTGGTGTATGGTTCTCTTTTTATTTTTTTCTTCTCTCGACTCAGGAATTTTTTTTAATGACAATAGTGACTGACCTTTTTTTTTTTTTTTTTTTACCACAGTGCCTTCTTGATGTTCAGATGACCTGTTTTACTGTGGTGCCTGAAGTTCTGGCAGTTTTTCCTGTGGGAAGTCACTATTGCAGTGGGTACAGGTCGTGTGATATATCACTGCACCTATTTCTGTTCCGGCATTTTATCACCGCACCTATTTCTGTTCCAGCATTTTTTGCTTTGGTGTAGAACAAATGGGGTCTGAATGGTCTTATTTGTGAGATACTCTGGTTTTGAAGTTAAGGAAAATGTTCAGTAATCTTTTGGACTGAATGGAATGGGCAGGTTGTGCAAGGTAAATTTGCTTTTCTTCACCGAGTTTGGATGTTGTGTGTTTTGGACTATATAGTGAAATCCCTGTCTTTGTAGCCATTGGATTTTAAGGTATTTTTCACAGGTTAGATGTAATTTTTTGTATGTTCTGTACATATCTGATGATGATGAGAGCTTTTTGAGACAGTTCTGATCAGTGACTGTTCATGCTGTCAGACTCAAAATTCAGGTATGATGTGTGTGTGTGTGTGTGTGTGTGTACATAAAATGGAAGAACCAGCATCATTGCACATTGACTAGAGGTTTAGGAAGACATCATTACTTCCCATTGTTCCTGGATTCTTGTAAGATTGTCTTGTAAGATTGTATTTCCTTCATTGCTGCTTTTAGAGAAGAGGCAGAAACAAGAACACGGGTGTGGTGCCAACCCCTTTCCTACTGTGAGGAAGAGAGTATGGGGCGGCTGCTAGCACATGGCTAATTGATAAACATTGCGGGTCAAGTAGGCCTACTGATGTTGCGCTTTGATGATGTGACTGACATGACTGGCACGAACTTCAAAGCGAGTACCACTAGAACGATTTACCATGTTGCAAGAAAGAAAGAACATGTTTGTTCTGCCCAGTTTTCTGCCTGCAGGAAGGAAGGATAAGAATCCTGTAGCTCAGAAAACCATTCTCCAGGGATGAAAGAGTTAATGACTGTGTTTTGATCTTGCCTTTTAGACCATGAAGAAATCCCTCACTTTCATGGTCCACTGGTTGGCACCGTCACATGTGTTCAACTCCAGGCTTTCTTCAGCTGAGCGAGTAGTCTTCTTCTGCACCTTGAAGTGAGGTTTGTTCCTCATGCCCTGTGATGGTAGTGGTGCTCATTACCTGTTGGCATGTTCATATCAACCTTCTCTTTTCAAAAATGGAACTGGCAGCATGATCTCCAGGGTTTGTGTTATTTTTTCAACAGGAAGTGTTGATGGTTCCCTGGATGGACCTTGGTGTAACATTTCCTGATGAAAAAATTAGGCAAACCTAGGAGATCCTACTGTCAATAGAGAAACTGGATATGAACTAGCCAACATGTATTGAACTACACTAGCATCACAGGACTTGAGGTGCAGACTCCACTTTTTGATGCAGAAGAAGAGACTACTCACTCCAGCTGAAGAAAGACTGGAGTGGATGTTGAACTTGAATACATGTCATAGTGCCAACCAGTAGACCACAAAAGCAAGGGATTTCTTTGTGGTCAGTCATGGGGCACTGTTTATCAATTAGCCAAGGATTTCTTTATAGTCTTAAAAGGCAAGGCCAGACAATGGTCATTAACAAACAGCCTGTCTGTCTTCCTAGACTTCTAGTCTGTGTACAATGATGGTGGTTCTTCCAACAGTTACTGGTCAGGACTGTCTTTAAAGAACTCTCACCCTCATCAGGTACTGACTGAAAATACAGAAGATGAGATCCAACATGTGAAAATATTTTTAAATCCAATGGCTACAAGGACTGGGGTTTCCCTTTCTTCCTAAATAACATCTCAAACTTGGTGAAGAAAACAAAACTCACCTCACACACAACCTGTCCCTCACATTCACAGTCTGTCCAAACACTTTCCATAACTTCAGAGACAGGTTATACCACAAACCTCTCATCCCACTCAGAGCTCTGTTGCCCTACCCCAAAGACAAAACAGTTGTAACAGAAACAAGCGCAGTGGTATATCACAACTGTAGCACTGACTTCCCAGAAGAAAAACTGCCATAACTTCGACACAATAAAAGAACATCTGAACGCCACAAGAGCTTCATGTACAGCAGCAAGTGAGCATTGTTAAGAATCGGAACACTAAATTTCCATGAGGACCTCTCCCTCTCCCAAAGATTCTAGTTAATAAAAACTGCACATAGCAGAAAAATCATGGAAAAGAGGCCAGTCACTTGATTAATGTTAGATCTTAGCTACCTTCCACCTATTCACCCCACATGACCACAAGCCAAAAACAATCAAGAACTGAAACAACTCATGATGGAAAATTCCATGACATGGGTTCCAAAATGTGATGGAAAACTATGTGGATACTTTGAGTAAAAAAAGCCATGAAATTTTTAAAAAAAGAACGAACAAGATTACCTGTTTATTTCAAATCAAAACGCTCAGTTTGTATTACCATTGTCCATTCGTCAAAAGTCAAAACAAAATACATATAGACTTGCACAGTATGCTTACAAAGACATACCAAAAGAATGGTTTCCGTCATGTTGGTGTGAAACATTTTTAATTATTTTATCACAGTGAAGATGATTAACTGAATTAAATGGACTGAATGTATGTTTCATATAGATTGGAGTTAAGCTAAAATTAAAACTGCCAGGTAAAAAAAAAACAACCTGACTAAACATAATGATTTTAAATCAAAACACAATCCAGACAGGTTAGTAACTAAGCACACAACAAGTTTCATTGTATTTAGTGCGATACATGTCCACATCATCAGTGTGACAGTCATGTACAGCATAACATTCATGTCAACCACACTTGTAGGAAACTTGGAATATATATATTATATATATATATAATTTATATTCTCCTCACAACATAATTCACAATATGCATCATTGATATTGGTTTGGAATGATAAAGTTTATGTACACATAATCTACTAGTTAGGCCCAATATTATTCGTAACCATGTTGTGGAGGAAGGCTCAGAGAACTGCTGTATGCCCAACATCCACGCAAACACGCGGTTTTCGAAACCAGCCTCAATTCATCTCTGCTACATCTCACAATAAGTAAACCAACATGTCAGGGGAAACATTGTTTTTTTTCCTATACTTCACTACACAGTACAATGCTAAACAGTGTGCAATAGTAAAAATATCACATGATAAGATAATATGATGACATGTCTGAATTCAGAATGCTTAATACAAACACAGTGACCATCAGTTCTGCAGATATAGTTTTGATTTGAAGACTGAGGTCAAGAAAATATACATAACACTGCACATAGTGATGCTGCTGTTGGGAATCCATCTGGGGTGGGGAGGGGAAGGGAGCCTGTCAGGAGGAGGTGCTGGGTGGAGTGGATGAAGACTGACTCGGGGGATTAGGGAAACGGGTAGAGCTTGCAATACTGTTAATAACAGGCTCTTCCACTTGACTGAAAACTTCCCAGACAAACAAGAATGAAAAAAAAAATTCAAAGAAAGAAAGACCCCAAACTGATTCCCTCAGCCTGTCCGCCAACTTTCGACAGAAAGTGATGGAAGCTGATGGATAGTTGAAGGAGTGAAAGGGTTATATGCTATTCTATATAAATCAACAGGGACAAAGAAACAAACAAATGGATATGGTTATAAACTGGATGATGATGAATACTCGTGGGTGACAGTGATGCTTTATAACCTGGACACTGAATACAAGATTTGGTGCATAGGGTGAGAGGGAACTCCAGGCAAGGCACACAGAACATACACGTCATCATCATTTCATGGTTGACACAAGTTTGCGTTTGCTTCTCTGTCTTACAAAGGGAAGTTCTCATTTGGTATATATACAAGGCTTCAGACACTGAATCAAATTTATTAACAAAAGAATTTTAAAAAAGATAGCACAATACCACTGAATGTAGATTCTGCTTTAAGATAAATTCATTAAAAGTTTTTGTACAGTATTGTGACCTCAGAAACAGTACAAACCTGTTGAATAAGTAAAAATAGAAATATAAAACAAAGATTAAAAAAAAAAAAAGTAAAGAAATTGGTACTTCTACACTTTGGTGAAGCATTCTTATATGTGAAATCAGCCAAAATTTCACATGAAAAATTAGTTGTGGTGAGATATAAAAATACAGTGATGTACAATGCAAATCCAAGACATTTATTACAATAGTACACTCATCTCAGTGTGAACATTTGAAAAGGAATTTTGACAGAGCACAATTTGGTAGACTTGTGTTATCAGATGCATTACATGTTGTTTATGCACACACAATTTGGTATTAAAGAAACCCTGATAGTTAAATTTAACACAGGTCCCCTCAGGGGGACAAAAGGAAAAGAAAGAAACAATACCCCCTACTTGCACACACGAACAAGCCCATCTTTAAGGTACATTCACGGAAAAAGGTGAAAACAGCTACTCGAAATTTGCATAAACTGAATGATATGGGCTCCTTCCTGGTCAATGAAAAAAATATGCTGTGGCCAAAAGACAAGAGCCAGATTGTCAGGACAAAATGTATGGAATACATCGTATTATGTGCACAACATATTTTCAATTGTCATGGACACAATGTATGGAATACATAGCATAGCACACACATCATCTTCATCATAGATGCCACAACCTTCTTTGTATTTTTGTCAAGACTGCACACGCAACTCCCCCTCACACACATACATGCATGCCTGTTTTCTCACACACACACACACACACACACACATATGCACACACACACACACACTGCATGCCTATACACAAACACTCACAGGCACATGTGCCTCAAAACATGATGAATCATCGGTTGCCACTGAAGAGTTGTAAGTAACAACCCTTCAGATATGTCAATCAATATTACAAATATGATATCAACAGAAAATGGCAACAACAACAACAAAATACCTCATCAATGAAATAAAACACGCACACACGCATACACTACCAATACCCTAATCTAGCTTGTACAACAAATCCATCCTGATGAAACAACCAAAACTACATGGAAATTCTGACATTTCTTTGACATATCTTGGGCCACTGCTCATATTTATATTAATTTCTTTTATCACAGGGGATTTACCATGTGAAACTTCTCAACTGTTGTTCATATTCATTTCTTTTGTCACAGTAGATTCATCATGTGAAACTATAGCTGCTTTCCCCTTTGAGAGCATGTGGTCACAGTGCAGTGCCACCCAGTTTTTACATTTTTGACCAAGACTTAACCCATCCGTGACGAGCGCACGTGAACGCCGAGCTTCACCTACTGCCAGGCCGTGCTAAAAATCGTTTTGGTAAAATATGGTACAGAACTGGATGGCGGCTAAAAACTATTTAAGCTATAGTTTAAAATTAGCACAGCTAAACTTGGCATCCTTGCTTCATTCAGTACACAAATTGTAGTGACAATTGGACTTCATTCAGGCCTGCTAGAGAGTTTTTTTTTTTTTTACAATTACTGGTTCTTTATTGGAGGCAGGCTCAGGCTGACTGGAAGTTGAGGCAGAGGTGGGGGCCAGTCTCAATAGTGTTAAGAAAGGCAAGAAGGCTAACTGGTATTCAAGGGGAGGGACCTGGGATTCAACTTATCTCTGTCCAATGTTTTATACTAGGGCAGCTGGGCGAATGCCCTGCTCTTCATAATTTCAACTGCTGTGGGATCTTTAAAGTGTGTACGCCAGAAGGCACGTGGGTCCAACTCGTTTTTCACCTTCCTTCCGTAGGACTAGATGTTCAGTTTGATTTTCCAGTCAAACTAAAGAGAAAAAGTCGAGGCCTCAATGGGAAACGAACCCAGAAACCTCGAGTTAAATTATTGGCAGGCGAATGTCTGAACCATTCTGCCACTCTTCTGTGACCCCCATACTGGGCAATACTCTTTCAGATACAGTCATCCTTGCAACCACTATAAACTTAAAAGTTTAAACATGTAACATCCATACTCCAACAACTGACAAATCCATGCCAACTTTGACATACATGACATGAATTCCATGGAAAGGGACTGAATGCTAAAGATAAGCAGTCGACATCCAAGATCGACTTGCAGCCTATGTGCTTAACAGCTTTCTTGTGGGCAGGTTGACCGAGCTGACAGAGACTGCGGACTCAAGATCTTATTCCAAAGTTCAGTGTGAACAAAGACTGGCCAGTCATGAGTTCAATTCCCCCATCAGTCCGAAACATTGTGGGATTTTTCAGTTCTGACAATACTCCTACAAAAGTGAGTGGGCTCGATGGGAAGACTGGGGCGACACAGTCGAGTCTTATCCACTTGAAAGATGAATCACTAACTGACTGAGGGTGTTAGTACTGTTACTCAAATTTCAAGACCATCACTGCTGACATCTGTATCTCATAGGCCTGCTCGATGCCAGGACATATGATAGTAAGTATACAGCACAATCCTGTCATGCAGTCTCAAATCTGAAAAAAGCACTCCACAGCATCATCACTAACATCCCCATTTCTCTCATCACGGCACTGTGAAAAAAACTGTCCCAGATTCTGAGGCCCTTCATGCCATGCTCTCATCATGTCCTCAGTTTCGGTGGATTTGGAAGTCTGTTGGAGAGCAGAAATGAACTGTGTGGGGGTAGTGACACAGACGCAGTATAAAAGATGGACCTGGGGAAAAAACAACTAACAATGGCCTACTAATGCCATCATACAATCAAATCACTGATGTCAGCCGAATGTTTTACAGGTCCTTGCCTCCCCATCACACACTCTTTCAAAACTTTGCCAACACGTAGGTTTTTGCTGGCAGAATACACAGCGCAGATATCAAACTCCCTGAGCATGATAAATTCCTTAAACAAATTCCAGTCCCACAGAGCTTTTGGTCATAACATCAGAATCACTTGATATCTAGCAAATACCATCACCAGGTAGGCTATTTTGTTACTGAAGATGCAGCATGTGTAGCATTGCAAAATGCACCACAGTCAGCGATGTCTAATGTCTGTTTAACTAGGTCTGGATCAGTTAAACACAAGAAATCACAGTTACACATGTCTGACGGGTCAAGTGATTTTGTGACTTTTTCAATTGCATACTTATAATGTTGGGAATATTGTCTGAGAGAACTCTCTAAAGCTTATGAACACAAAAAAAAAAAAAAAAGGAATCCTGCAAATTCTGTCAACTCGGTGGATAACTCCAGCTGACCTTGCTGATCTGTTTTTCAAAGAAATCGGTATTAAGATGAACTTCCATGCGTAAATAATACAGTTTGAAATAAACTAAAAATTAAGAACACTATTCTGAACAGAACATATTTCAAAAATAACATGCATTACACATCTGAAACAATGAATTCAATTATGCAAATTTATTTGACATGAAATGTAGGCCTACATTATGCTGGTTTTCCTATAAGAAAATTTTCAGTCCTGCTATGAGTTGGCCATCTGCAGAAATAATGACCAAAATGAGTAACTCGGGCCATGTTTAAACTATTAAAGGAATAAATGAATAAAATCTAATCTATGTACCATCTTGCAAAACAAAAGGATAATTATTTATCTCTTTCTAAGTTTGCTGGTTAAAGAAAATCTCATAAGCTAAAAGTGTTTTGATAATTCAGTGACCAAAGACGGTTGAGTCAGAGTCTGAGCGTGATATTAAAATTACTGACAATTCAAGTGAAGACAGAGGGCCAGCTACACATCTTTAAAAAAAACAAAAACAAAAAACAAAAAAAAAACAACAACAAAAACAAAAAAGAAAGATAGAGAGAGAGAGAGAGAGAGAGAGAGAGAGAGAGAGAGAGAGAGAGAGAGAGAGAGAAACCCATGCACATGAGGTTAGTGGAATTTAGACAACTGATATTTATTACATAGATGTCAGATTTGTACTTAGCCCCTTTTCGCATATATAAACACATTTCAAATAATGCAAACAACATATAATGATATGATATAAACTTTGACAGATTTCACAGCCATATCCATTTTATCTGCATACAGTTCTCTCTTCACTGGCTCCGTGTTGTACTGTCTGGCTTTAGCAACTTGCTTGGCCACATCAGTAAGAGAACTTCATGGTTAAAGGAAGGTTCTCCATGTTACTATGCCCAGGCTTGGAACCTGGATGTTACAATCCAGCGGTTCAATGTCATAATCCTTCAGAACTGAAGGAGGTGAATAAATCGTGTTCTAGAGAATTCCAAAGTTAACTGAAGGCAGGCAATTATTATGTTCTAAAGGTTCCAAAGTTAACTGTAAGGCAGCAATTAATCATGTTCTAAAGGATTCCAAGTTACTGAAGCAGGCATTAATCATGTACTAAAGGATTCCAAAGTTAACTGAAGGCAGGCAATTAATCTGTTCTAAGGAATTCCAAAGTTAACTGAAGGCAGGCAATTAATATGTTCTAAAGGATTCCAAAGTTAACTGAAGGCAGGCAATTAATCATGTTCTAAAGGATTCCAAAGTTAACTGAAGGCAGGCAATTAATCATGTTCTAAAGGATTCCAAAGTTAACTGAAAGCAGGCAATTAATCATGTTCTAAAGGATTCCAAAGTTAACTGAAGGCAGGCAATTGATCATGTTCTAAAGGATTCCAAAGTTAACTGAAGGCAGGCAATTAATCCTGTTCTAAAGGATTCCAAAGTTAACTGAAGGCGGCAATTGAAACATGTTCTAAAGGATTCCAAAGTTAACTGAAGCAGGCAATTAATCATGTTCTAAAGATTCCAAAGTTAACTGAAGGCAGGCAATTGAAACATGTTCTAAAGGATTCCAAAGTTAACTGAAGGCAGGCAATTAATCCTGTTCTAAAGGATTCCAAAGTTAACTGAAGGCAGGCAATTAATCATGTTCTAAAGGATTCCAAAGTTAACTGAAGGCAGGCAATTAATCATGTTCTAAAGGATTCCAAAGTTAACTGAAGGCAGGCAATTGATCATGTTCTAAAGGATTCCAAAGTTAACTGAAGGCAGGCAATTAATCCTGTACTAAAGGATTCCAAAGTTAACTGAAGGCGGCAATTATCATGTTCTAAAGGATTCCAAAGTTAACTGAAGGCAGGCAATTGATCATGTTCTAAAGGATTCCAAAGTTAACTGAAGGCGGGGCAATTGATCATGTTCTAAAGGATTCCAAATTATTTGCTTTTTCTGTCTGACCTTGTCAACTCACAACAGCAAACACACATACATCACTGCTAGCACTATGTAGGCATACATACCACATAGATACTGATGTTCCTAAATGTACACATGCCAACACAGCAAGTTCTCTTATCTTCACACACACACAAACCACACACACACACACACACACACACACTTATCCCAAATCTTAAATGTGACTAAGTTTCAGGTTCAATGCTTAGTTAACTTATATTGCATAACCCTTCTGTAGGGGGTTGGGAGGTGTTGGTCTTCTGTGGTTGTTGTTTTTGAAGTATTTCGTTTATTGTTTACACCATTATAACTAATTATGAAATCTCTTTCTCTCTCTCTCCACACGCACACACACACACACACACAGATATTGTGTGTATATATATATATATATATATATTTTAATATATATACACACACACAACACTCTGAAAAACGCCAATCATAACGTGTGCCATACTGTTCGCTTTAGGGAGGCATGTTTGACACTGTGACAATGGAAACAGCTAAATGAAAAAATATGAATACGTCTATGTGCAGCATTCAAAAATCAGTGGAAAAATTTAACATTTTGGACATAGACATATTTTACAAAATTATTCTAAAGTGCCTAAATAAACAAAAATGATAAGTATTGTTTTAAGCTGAACTAATCTATCATTCAAAAGCAATCGAACGTGATGAACCCCTTCCCTCCACACACACACATGTATGTACACATGGATGCACAATCATGCATATGCATACTTCATGTGTTCACGGGTGTACCACACACATACACACACACACACACACACCACACACACACACACACACACACACACACACACACACACACACACACACACACACACACACACACACCGTCTAATATCACTTATAGTGAAAAGACGTTAAATTAAAGAACGAACGAACACACACACACACACACACACACACACACACACACACACACACACACACACACACACACACACACACACACTCCCACATATTGGCAGATACAAACCAATCTAACGTACACACATGGGCTGCCTGAGGTGCGAAGTTGGTCCATTATGCGACAAGATGGAAGAGATTAATACGCATGACAAGGATGAAGAGTGCTGAGATAAACAATAAAAACGTTTCTAGGTGTGAATCACCAGAGAAACAACCAAACAACAACAACAACAACAACAAAAATAAAATGAGCACATTCCCAACATTTTCAAAGCATCAGCAAAACAACTCTCACAGACCTGTACCACCAAGCAAACGAAACATACGTCCAGAGACTGCACACACAGCCACACAACCTCCAACATAATCCACGACATAATATTCGTCAGTGTGTCAAATAACACTAGGGCAAATGGTTGGAACTGTTGAAGGTTATCATTCGTATCTGGAATGATTGCATTGTCAGTTTCCAGTTGAGGCACAATCATAATGGTATACAGGGACAGTGCACAGTTCAGTGTTGGTCAGCCATAATACACACCCATACAACAGCAATTGTGTGGTCAACGGCCAAATGTTACATCCACTGGACCGGAACATACTGTAATACTTTTCCCACACTCCCTGGCATGAAAACAGACTTGCGCACTCTTTTATCAGGCATGGTACAAACTTGTATTCTTTCAAATATCTCCTGAAAATGACATTCTCTTAACACATTTGGATGTGAAACAGATAGACTTACATTCTTTCAAATACTGAGACTAGCCTCTCTTTAAATACTTCTGACATGAACTTATAGACTACAATAAATTCATTTTCTGAACACTATTTTCTCTTGCAATAATCTGACACAGACATTACAGATTACTATTAATCTTTTTGAAACTACTTCCCTCGAAATATTCTGACATAAAACTTACAGATTACATTCCCTTTCTGAAGACAACTCTCTCTTCAAGTACTCTGAAATTAAACTTACAGACTAAAGTCACTTTTTGAAGACTACCCTCTCTTTACATATTCTGACATGAAACTCACAGACTACATTCTTTCAAACATTTCTGGTAAGAAATAAGACAATATTCTCTGAAACATTTTCTGGCACAGAACAAAACTTGTGTTCATTTAAATGCTTTGAAACATATAAACCACATTTGTTCAAATATTTTCAATGTCAAATTACATTCTTTCAAACACATTTTGACACAACCACATTTGTGTTTAGTACAAAATATGTGCTACGTTAAAAATGTATTGTAAAATCTAAATTTGTACATAAAAACGACAACAACAAAAATATACTAACAGTATCTGCCATTTAAACAGACAGTTTGCAATAATTTATTAATATTGAAGTGTTTTAACATCAGAATTAATTTCAAATTATACTGTTAAAAAAATCATACTGCAATGGCCTCCTACAGAATAAATAAAGATCTACTGATCTCAGTGGAACTGAAATAATGTACAAGCATCTGCTTTATGAAGCTACTATGCTTGTGAGACACAGGTGAATTCATTCACACTGACCATCTTTAAAAAAAAAAAGAAGAAAACAAAAGATCAATTATTAGCATGAGTTTACTGCTACCACAACTGGGTAAACAAGAACTGAATAAAGCTTTAGTTTTGAATCAAAACATCCCGACTGATCATGAGAAAAAACATTTAAAGCTGGCTAGCTGATAAGTTAACGATGATTTTGGATTTAGACAAAGGTTAGAAAAACTATCAGAAACAGCAACCAATCATCGCAAAGATTAACACAACCGAGAAAAGAGACAAAATGGATCTAAATTTAACCCTTTGACTCCTGCACCCTATCCACCAACTGCAAAAACTTGACCCTTTGTCTCCCTCACCCCTTCCACCACCTTCCTGCAGGAAGCTGGTGGAAAAGGTGAGGAAGTCAAAGGATGAAGTTTTTGCATTGCTAGCATGGTTGACAGTGCAGGATGGTGGCAGACAGGGTGCAGGAATCAAAGGGTTAAAATCTGTTCACTGTGCGACTGACATACAGCTCAATGCAGACCTCCTTTCTTTACTGATTTCCTTTTCTGCAGGTCTCAAACACTTCCTCTCTCTTACCTTCCTATCCCTGCCTCGTTTGAAAAAAAACATCATTCACCTACCAAAACAGACATCCCCAACAAATGCACAAAACACCCATACGTAGATCTACATAAAAAAAAAAAGGTTTAGCTAAAATGGAGGGTGGAAAAACAAATAAACAAACAAACAAAACAAACAAATGGCAGGCCACAGTCAGGTATATGTTGCATTTTAAAGACAGGAGCTCTAAGACACTGAACGCAAGGTTTGAAAAACAATAATAATAAAAAAAAGAATAATACAGAAAACAGACAACGCTGCAGACGGAAGCTGGAACATCGCTTTCGTATCTCGGTGCTGGAGGTGAAAGGTCACAGAATACAAGCTATACAAGTAGTTCAGGTCTGTTGCCTATCCATCACAATAATAATACAGATTACAGGTGGAAGGTCAAAGGGCACTTGTGTTGTACAAAGGTGAAGGACACTAAGGTCCTCCCTTGGAAGGCCAAGTACAAAAGGTTTAGTACCCAAGGTCACTGGTTTCATAAGGTCAAGGACACAGTCATCCTGGAAGGTGAAGGGCACACAGAAGATCATCGGACTGTCCAGTGGAAGGCCAGGAAGAAGCGAGAACAGTGGGAGGGGGTGGAGGTAACAGGAGAAGGGAGGGAAGCTTAACTCTTTCATTCCCTCATCCTATCCCCCAGCTTCTGCAGGTACTTTGTGGGCAGGGTGGACGAGTGACAGAGTTAATGGTGGTACGCAAGGATTGCTGATGTGAAAAAAAATGGAAGGACAGGAACTTGGAATCCCGAGCGAGATGGCACATGATGCAGAGTGGCAAGGTGACAGAAGAATCAGGGTCATACTGCAGTTTCCTGGTCCTCGGATACAACCAGCTGGAAATGTTCCTGGTCTGAAAAACACAATGTTAAAGTGTATTGCAAGCAAACATTTCTTGGTCTCAAAGATAATACAACACAGTGAAAGGGGATATTAAGGATACTGCACAATTTTGATAATAAAGAGACCTTTTATACTTTTAAGTCTTTTCCCGCCATGGTCACAATCAAGCGACTGCCCGTACGACCGCCATGGTAGCATTTGTGCGACTTGGAGGGTCATGCTAAACGATAACTTTTCACGCGGGTAGAATGCTTCTGTCAGCACCACTGGTGAATGCAGGCACTGTGCTGTTTCTAAACTTTACCCAGTGACCTAGTTTTTCAGCAGTAAGACCGAAGTGTGGCTTTGTTAACTGTCGGAATTTACGTCATGTTTTCTCCGAAGCGTTTTCTCCAAAATGGCTGCAAATCGACACGCATTGCCTACCACTCTGAGTAGAATAAGCAGACAGCTGACTTTGTGCGTAGATTTTCCATTGCTTTTCCTCATTTATTATGATATCTGGCACACAACTCGCGAAATAAGGTCAGTTGTACAACTAATAAACCGTATGAAAAAAAAATTATTTGTTTTTATTTATAATAAGATTATCTTTGGAATAATCAATCAAACACATAAACATAAGCAAGCATTCATATATAAATACAATATCTGCCCTTTACACAGCAAAAAAAAAGTAAGTAAAAATCTTTAATAGTCTCTGAGACATAAGCTTTTAAAAATGCACACTGCGCTGCAAAATTGGCTGCCGAAAATATACTTGGCACTGAGGAGTGCCGTTTCTGGGGAAACTTGGCGGTGAAAGAGTTACTGAGATAATGCCGAAGAAAATGAAACAAACAAAACAAACCCCAGACAACAACAACACAACAAAACCCCACAAAACAACCTCCACCACAACCATCAAATCCAAACTCTTTTATCTGCATTCCTCTCTCAGATAAATGCATTTTAGCTTCTGGGTCATAATAACTCAATTTGTGGAAAACCTGCTGTAAAGTTTGTTGATGTTCACACACCTGGTTGGCAGTGAGGTAGAGCAGTGACTTTTCAATCTGTCTGTGTGGGTCTGTGTGGGTCCGAATCATGCCTGAGGAATTTTTCATGTGTGTACTGCCTCCAGTCTAGCCAGCTGTGAATGAATGCCTGACTTTCTCAACAGTCACCGAAAGGTAAGGCAGTGAAAGAGACGAGATGGGCCAACATCATAATGCTAAAAAAGTCTGAGGTCCCTACCATCTAATTCCCCTTTGACCTCAGGGTTACTGGAAAAATCTTTAAAATTTACACAAATATACCATTTCACATGACTAAATGAGAAATCAAATAATCATTTTGATACAGATTTATAATTTACTTCAGAATTTGAATTTGATAAGATTGAATGCTGTAGAATTTGTATATTTGAAAAATAAAAAAAGCAACAGCAAAATCACTAATTCTGGGGGGTCACAATCAAATTACCCAATAAAATCACATTCAGCGTTACATGTACATGTCATGAGGAAGTATACAAGTACAGGTAAAGGTCTGTCCATAACCTGGCTGGTCATGCATGAACAAGATGATCACACACATCAACTTCTCTCAGGGCCAGCACTATGTTAGCGGTGTCCATCTGCTCTCCCCTGCAGGTTTTCCTTCCCTGTCGCTTAAGTGTGTCTGGTGGGCGGAATGGTGAAGCACATTCAAGCCAGGGAATTTTCTTTCTTTCCGTGGACTGGCTGACTCTTCTGACAGATCCATGGACTCAAGATTTCATGCCTTGAGTACAAGCCCAGCCCGCAACATAAAACCTGGCTTCTATGCTGCCCATCTTTAGGCTCTGGTCATTCTGGTGATGTAAGTCTGCACAGCAAAAAAAAAAAAACAACAGAAGAGACAAAGCTTGTCTCTGGCCTCCAGTGTGTTTCTACCCTTGAAACACTTACTTTCTAAGTAAGCTGCCAATTCTTTATCCTCTGCTTTCAATGCTTGTTGTCGTGGTGAGTTGCCCTGCACACACACACACAATCGTGATTTAAAAAACACACAAAGAAGTATAGAATTAAAAACAATCCCCCCAAAAACCCCAGTAACAAACAAATGAAGAAAGAAACAAAAACAACAAACAACAACATCAACAACAATAAACAAGCATAAAACACAAGTAAAAGAAGAAGAACAACAACAAAAAAGACATAAGAAAAAAAAAACTGGCAAGAACATGGAGACTGCCATAGCAAAAACACTGTATAAATTGGATTAGCTTGGATACATGTGCATGATGTGTGTGTGTGAGAGAGAAAGAAGAGAGAGAGAGAGACAAGAGAGAGAGAGAGAGAGACAGAGTGTGTGGAGAGAGAGAGAGTGTGTGTGTGTGTGATAGAGACAGAGAGAGAGAGAGAGAAGAGAGAGAGAGTGTTTGTGTGTGTGTGTATGTGTATATGAGACAATCCAAAATTTCTGTACGAAAATACTGGCTGCTCTCCCCTGGACGCCTGCCACCACAGTACACTACTGTCCACTTGACCAGTCTTCCCCATATACATACTTATTAGCCTAGTCGAGAGGAGTTTCAGCGGAAATTTGTGAGACAACCTCTCTATTGCCATGGCTTACTTTACACGCATTATATTTTATTGAACTGGTTTTAGGTGGATGTGTTAAGTACATGTCTTGTCTCCAGTTAAGCATTATTTGTCATTATAACTTCTCAGAACGAATCTAGAAATCTCCAAATTACTGATCTGTTCACTGTACATATGTGTGTATTGTTCTGTAATTAAACTGTGAACAGTGTACAAGGACAAGGGAGTGGATGTCTCGGGGTAGAAGAGAAGATCAAAACAAAGCCACTGAGTAAAACATCAAAGAAATCTATTTTAAAGACACAGCTTACCCCCATATTCCATTGTCTTATACAATGATTTTGATAAAAGGAAAAAAGGAGACAATTTTGACCATAAACACTTATATATGGTCGACTATTGTGGTTGATAAAGTCCGACCTAGCACTTTATTCATTTGTGTACCCTCATGTGGGATCTTAGGCCAAAGTCTGATGCACACAGGTGGCTGCATTCTGGACACTCAATGGAACGCTCTGCAGAGTTGGTTCTGGCCTTTATTGCTGCACGCTTTTCCACGTACATTTCAAATAAAGGCACAACTTTTTTCTATCACACACATTGCTTGTATACATCATAATCATCAATAACAACAACAACGTGTGTAACACATAACTGACCTGAAAGTCGAGACGTGTAAGGGATGCTCCAGCAGCAACCAACATGTGACAGATTGTTCGTCGCTGATACCATGCAGCCTTGTGTAGTGCTGTCTGTCCTCTGTGACAAGATATATACAGCTCAGTGAACACTATGTAACTGGCACCCTAAATAGCTCAGCTAGTCCCAAAAAGTGTTGGATTATTAAAATCATAAAAACGTTCCTGTGCAGCGCTATTCATCCAAAGCCACTTGGGCTCTTAGATCTTTGTTTTAGGGCGGCACAGAAAACTCAAGCTGTTATGTGAGCTGACCACATTTCACTATGTTAGTACACTAAAACATGTCTGGATAAAAGGACAGCTAGTTTTATGATATCAAACACTATAAATAACAAATAAGTTACAGCAGAAATAACACCCAGAACATATTCACAGCTCAAAAGAGTACAAAACTGCAGTTGAAGTCACACAAAATACATGTACAAAATGTCAAATAATATCCACCAATCTTTCACTCACTACATGAACTCAATGTGGTAGTTAAGGGTATGGGCAGGAACACAAATCACCCACTTCTGGTCTTTCTTGGTAAACCCCAGCCCAACTGGGCTTTTACAGCTAAGGGAAGTAACAACCAGTTGAACCCGTTTTTTTTAAGAAATGGCACACAATTGTTTCCCTTCATCTGACAAAATGATGAGACGGAGAAAAATATTTCCCTTCAAGAGAGGAATAGCAAGAGAGCGAAAAACAAAACAAAACAAAACAAAAAACAAAACAAAACAAAGGTACAATGTATTGCAACATTTCAGCAATGCACAGTGTGTGTATGAAGTCCTGAAGGAATTAAATCAAAAGGCAGAAAATGGTACTTACTTTTCGTGCTCCACCATGTCCAGAATCACAGGAGGGGCTGAAAACACACGACGAATACAATGACACCATGTTTGTCTCTAAATAGAAATCCTCCATTCCTGTGTATCTGTGTATTTTGTGTTGGTGGTGTGTGTGTGTGTGTGTGTGTGTGTGTGTGTGTGTGTGTGTGTGTGTGTGTGTGTGTGTGGTGTGTGTGTGCGTGGTGTGTGTGTGAGTGAGAGAGAGAGACGACAGACAGAGACAGAGACAGAGAGAGACAGAGACAGAGAGAGACAGAGACAGACAAAGAGAGAAAACATGATGGCTTGGGTCAGAGGTCATATGCCCCACTCCTTTCCTGTCTTCCCCCTCCCAGTTTGTGTGTGATTTGGGGGCCCTGGAGGTTTTGGTCATTGTTGGGCAATTGCTTTGGTGAATGATGCGAATGCAGACCTTGGTTTGATTCTTTAACCAATATTTGGCACCTTGTAAATGTCATTACTACCATCATCATTATCATTATTAATGTTCCAGGAATTACAAAATCATACATGTACAGTGATACAAAATATACATATACATACTCAGATGCACCTTTTCTGCATTCTACGGGCACTGATATATCACATAATCATGTATTCATAAGAAACATATATGTATGCTTATTCTTAGATGCCCCTTGTCTACATCACATTTCCTCAAGCTATACTGATAAGGTGTGGAAAAAGCAAACTGTTGCAAAAACAAACAAACAATGACAGAAGACAAGAATATGTACAAATTACAGAACAATGCTTAATAACACTCACCATTGTCTATGAGAAACTTGACAATGTTTTTGTGACCGAAGCGAGCAGCATGGTGCAGTGCAGTCATTCCGTACTGGTCAGTAACTAACAGGTCTGCTCCTCGATGATATGCCTCACACAGCTGACCAAACAAACTAAAACACTTGACAGAGCCTCACAGACACAACACACCTGACAGACTTCACAGACAGCCTCACAGACACAACACACCTGACAGGACCTCGCAGACAGCCTCACAGACACAACACACCTGACAGGACCTCGCAGACAGCCTCACAGACACAACACACCTGACAGACTTCACAGACAGCCTCACAGACACAACACACCTGACAGGACCTCGCAGACAGCCTCACAGACACAACACACCTGACAACTCACAGACACAACACACTTGACAGACTTCACAGACAGCCTCACAGACACAACACACCTGACAGGACCTCGCAGACAGCCTCACAGACACAACACCGACCTGTCACAACCTTCACAGACACAACACACACTGACAGGACCTCGCAGACAGCTCACAGACACAACACACCTGACAACTTCACAGACACAACACACTTGACAGGACTTCCAGACAGCCTCACAGACACAACACACCTGACAGACTTCACAGACACAACACACCTGACAGACTTCACAGACACTCACAGACACACCTGACAGACTTCACAGACAGCCTCACAGACACAACAACCTGACAGACTCACAGACAGCCTCACAGACACAACACACCTGACAGACTCACAGACAGCCTCACAGACCAACAACACACCTACAGACTACACCAGACAGCCTACACAGACACAACACACCTGACAGGACCTGCAGACAGCCTCACAGACACAACACACCTGACAAACTTCACAGACACAACACACTTGACAGGACTTCACAGACAGACTCACAGACACAACACACCTGACAGACTTCACAGACAGCCTCACAGACACAACACACCGACAAACTTCACAGACAGACTCACAGACACAACACATTTGACAGGACTTCACAGACACACACACACCTGACAGGACCTCGCAGACAGCCTCACAGACACAACATACCACACAAACTTCACAGACACAACACACTTGACAGGACTTCACAGACAGACTCACAGACACAACACACCTGACAGACAGCCTCATAGACACAACACACCGACAAACTTCACAGACAGACTCACAGACACAACACACTTGACAGGACTTCACAGACACAACACACCTGACAGACTTCACAGACAGCCTCACAGACACAACACACCTGACAGACTTCACAGACAGCCTCACAGACACAACATACCTGACAGGGCTTCACAGACACAACACACCTGACACATGTGTAGAACATCAAGCACATAATGTTTAAGATTGTGTAAGTCACTGTCAGTATTTGGCGGCTTAAGGAAACATGAAAACAACCAGAATGCATACCCCTGAAATCAGATTTCGACTGCCATAAATCAATGGAGGAATAAAAAACAATCCATACTTGCAAAAGCTCACTTGTACATTCAATTGTTCATCTCGTGGGAGTAGTGGTTCGAAAAAAAAAAAAAAAAATAGAACAACTCCCCAAATGAAACAACAACAACAAAACAAAAATAAAGGAATACCACTTTTTTAGCAATGCAACCAAATCCCCCCCCCCCCCCCCTCCCCAAAATCACAACTAAACAAAACACCACCCCTCCAACTGTTGAACAGATATACTTGCTGATCTCATTCATTGCTCAGCACCGGTGAATGTGCCATCAATACCTCCAGAAGTTCTACAGGGCCACACCCAAAACACCATCCAAGAGCAAAGGAAATGAAATCAAAACACTCTCTTCCCACCCGCATAAATTCACATCCAACAAAACCAAGTGGGAATGGGCACATTTATCCTAAGGCCAAAGTAACCCCAAACTTCATCGATGACAACACAACTCTGCAGCTTGATTTAAAAAAAAGTCACACACCGAAACAAATAGTACATTACTAGCAATGTCAGTGTTTAATGGGTGGTTGTACACATAAGGGCCATTACACTAAAAAATGTTGTGCCAAGTTGTGTCTCTGTAGTGTGGTGAAGAGGTTAGCATGACTGGGGGCGATGGCAAGGGTTCCACTCTCTTTAGTCCAAAATAATACTGAAGGATTTCTCGATCCTGACTGGCTCCTACCCAGAGCTGAGGTTGCTATGGGCTCAATGGGAAAACTGGGGCCTCATAGGTGAGTTGTGCATGCATCATGGAAGGTGTTGCTTAATTTTCTTGACCAACACTACAGATGCCTCTGTATCTCTCAGGCCTGGTTGACGTCAAGATATGTTATGAGAATACGTATAACCCTGTCACACAGTCTCAATCTGAAACGGCGCTCCACAGCAACATTGTATTTTCCCCATTCTCATCATCAAAGCATTGTGAAAACTGTCCCAGATTCTATGGCTTTTCATGACCTTGTCTCATGGTGTCCTCAGTTTTGATGGGTTTGGACATGTGTTGGAAATAAACAGTGCAGGGATGGTCACACAGAATTGGTGCAAAAGGTGGAGCAGAAGAAAAATTAATGTGTCTGAATCTAGTATCTGCCTGCTCGTGAAAGGGTTAGCAGAGTGAAAGGCTTAATGTATAAAAGACGAGCTCAAAACAAAGAAAATGTACCTTTTGAGTCTCTCCTCGTTTAGAAGCATCTAGTAATGCTGAAAAAGAGAAACAACATTAAATTCAATCAAGGCAATTGTGGGCAAAATGCAGCAATACTGATAACAACGATAAGTAAAAATTGTCCTACAACCTCAAGGTCATAGGGAGACGAGGCAGTAGAGATCCAAACTTTTCTTGCATCAGCGCAATATAAAGGTGGTGCTTCTCTGCTCTCCTTCACTGCTTTACCTTCCCTGACAAAGAAGAGGGTCATGTATCATCCACTGACAGCTGGGTGGATAGGATGTTGCTTGCACACAGTACTTCCCCAGTCAGGGTAGAACTCATACAGTAGCTTGGAAGGTGGGAGCTCTACCTCCATGAAAGCTATGCTGTTAACAAAAGTTCATTATCATTATCATTCAGTAGTACACTCAGGGCACAATCACATTTGAACAGCTCAGAACAGCTGCTATGAATCAACAGAAGAGGGACCAGCGAAAGCAAACTCCAAGGCAAAAGGACTCCTTCCTATGCAGTGCCTGTGGAAGAACGTGTATCTCCAAGATTGGTTTTGTATTCCACATAAGGACCAATACCAGGCAGTAAAGGACCAGTATGACTTCGATGGACTGATGGGCGAGAGTCTTCTATTTTCTTTATACTCACGATGACTTTATACCTAATATAAAAGAGTTCAACATTACTGTTTAATACAGACAATCAGATCTTTCTGTCCACGCCTCCATCTGTCCTATTATAATAAAACTTTCACTGAACACTAATAATTCAATTTGCTGAGCACTAGGCTCACAAAACAAAGACTGCTTATGAAATGAGATGCAATATTAACTGGCCTTTCCACTGCCCAATCCAATGTGCTGTCCTCAAAGATAGGTCTTGTATCCCAAATGAAGACCCATACATGCGATGAAGACCAGTATGCTTACTCATCCGTCGGATCAACATAAGAATCCATCACCACCAACATCATCCATCATCACCATCATCATCTTCACCATCATCATCAACATGGTTGTTCTGGTCGTGTCACTGTAGACTTGTTATCCTCGTTGGCCACATCACATAAAAAACCAATCAACCAATACCACTACAAGTATCACCAAAAGTACCTGAACTTGTCTACCTTTCTCCAGAGGGGAGGCAATGCGGGGAATTGTGTGGACGTCTGCGGTGGCTCGTGAAACAGCAGCAAAGTTATAGTGTTTGTCTGGACCCAGCGTGGAGTTGGGGGTCCCTGGCTCTGAACTGAAACAGTCATTGAGGGACAACATCATGACAGCTGTTAAAATAATACACATAAGTTTACATTACTTCTGAAGGAGGGATGAATTTCGCAATCTCTGATGCTAGGTAATTCATTTAAATTAAGCAAAAGTACAAAAGCTAGGTCACTCAGTTTTAATACTTACATAGTCTAACAATGCATATACCACAAAATAGCAGATTAAGTGACTGAAAATATAAATGCAACAAGCACCAGGAGTTCTGGTAAATACGGAAGGTCAAAAATACTGTAGCTGTATGTGTGTTATAAATCAAAATATTTTGAGAGATACACATGGAGCACAGCATGAGTGTAAGGAGTTCATGTTCACATAAACGATATTCTATACCATACTGTGAGATGCTCTGAACTTTCCCACATTCCATGTGAATGTCATTTTACTATGGTAATGTTGATGAGGATGATGTTAATGGTGACAATGATTCCAATAACTAGTACCAGGTTAGGCATGTATCAGTGTCTAAACGTAAGTATGTACACACTTGTGTCAATGTTAACATTAAAAACACAAACATGGTTTAGTGTCTGTATACAAAATCAGATGTTCATATTCTTCAAAATCCACATTCAAGTACACGCTTAACACAATGTCTGCCTTCAAAAGAAAAACAAACAGATAAAACAAAAACTCCTTTCTGGACCAGAAATAAAAATTCTAAAGGCCTTTCTCTTTTAATGAACTGAATACAACAGCAGACTTGAAATTTAAACAGCTTCATAGAAACACAAATTTAGAGTCTTAACGCGGCTTGAGTGGTAAAATGCTACCTAAATCACTTATCCTAACAAACATACGATCTTTCACCATGGAAAATATTTGGGCACAACATTAACGATTAAGAGAAACACAACAATGCAAAGGATGTGTTTAACACAGATACAGCGATACAAGTGGGGGTGGGGTAAGAGGGAGAAAAAAAGAGAGGGGATGGTTGGAGTGAGACAAAACAAAGGAGTGAGAGGGAGCCAGGAAGAAAGGATGGCAGCGGAGACAGAGAAAGGCAGCCACGCACACAGAATAACAGAATGGTAAAGATAGGCATTCTGCAATATGTAACCCACCAAGTTATTATCATACAACATATCACATATTTCATTTACTCAATCTTCTAGTGAAAATGTACCTGTATAAAAACAAACTAAAAAACCTTCCAAAATTGACAATTTTTGATAAAAGATCAGATCACAAAATACCACAGGAAAAAAACACACGCAAAACTGACATGGGACCTTGGATACTCTAAAAAGAAAATCGCTCTTGTATTTACCAGTGGTGGAAATGGCATGATGTGATCATCTACATATCTGCAACATTAACAAAGTTGCTTCTCTCTTTAACTTTTATGTATCTGATCAGATTCTTTGGAAAATGACTGCATCTCATAAATATGTGTGTATCTTTAGCAAAAAATATTATGATTTTCATGTCTGATGAAGTCTACATTCTGTGACGTGATTGCAACAATACTTTGCTAATCATGTTCTTTCTACAAAAACAATCACAAGTGTGAGAGAAGTTATTTTTGTACACAAAAATACACTCTGTTTCTTTTCCTTTCATGACAGATAAATGTGTACACACACACACATATGCGCGCGCACACGCACGCACACTATCTCTGTCTGTCTGTCTGTCTGTCTATCTATCTATCTGTCTGTCTGTCTGTCCATCTATCTATATGTGTGTGCGTGTGTATGTGTGCGTGTGTGTGTGTGTGTGTGTGTGTGTGTGTGTGTGTGTGTGTGTGTGTGTGTGTGTGTGTGTGTGTGTGTGTGTGTGTAAACCAACAAACAAAAACTCATGAGTACTTTTCAGCAGTTAACAGTTAAGCAGACATCTTTTGTTAAAAAAAAAAGTTTGTTAACGGTGATTCAAGCTTACAGTCCCAAAAGTACACATTTAGCAGATTACACACAATGCAATATCACAACATGTCTTGGTATTAGAAATATAGAATATAATTGATAACATGCAAAACAAAACATACACAGAAGCATGTATTACTTTTCATATCTATATAGCGCATCCACGAACATGCGCACCTGTGTACGTGCGTGCGTGAGAGAGAGAGAGAAAGAGAGAGAGAGAGAGAGAGAGAGAGAGAGAGAGAGAGAGAGAGAGAGTGAGTGTGTGTGTGTGTGTGTGTGTGTGTGTGTGTGTGTGTGTGTGTGTGTGTGTGTGTGTGTGTGTGTGTGAGAGAGAGAGAGAGAGAGAGAGTGAGTGTGCGCACGCGTGTATGTGTGTGCATGTACATATAAATCCCTCCTCGAACAAATCCCAATGAATACACACAAAACAAGATTAACAACTTGGTATGCACACAGGCATCTGGCAACAACGAAATGGTGTCAGATCTCTATATTCAATATGCTTTTGTATGCTCGTTAAGGGGAAATGCTTTGTTTTGACTGAAAGTGTGTGACCTCGGTTATCTCTTTCAATTTTGTAATGATAAGAGAGAAAGACGCTAGATCAAACTGAGATGTATCGATGTTTACATGTGATCATGAAGTAGTCATGCCTTTTCCTTTTCTGCTGCCTATGTGTTATTTTTGACAGTATGTACACTGTGTGTATGTGTATGTACATAAATCAGCGAGTGCATGCATACACTCAAAGCTACATGAATATGACAATATACAACAATATAAGTGGACGTAGGTATGCTTGCATATTTCTTGCTGCTGTCATACAACTGCGACATTACAAGTATACATAACTACAATCTTTAAAAAATCACACCATTCACTGGGAAAAAAAACCCCAATTAAGTCTTGGAATATTATTAAATGCACCACGCCTGATGGAACACGGCACAGGCATCTCTATGTTCATTCAGAAAACAAAATGATTTGCAACTGTCCGAACGAAATTTTAGTATAACGTTGCTGTCAAATGCAGGCATACCTCAGGCAAAGACAAGGATTCACAGCTTACAGCATGCATGCTTCTACAATTATATGACAAACAAGCACACACTTTACAAATCTATCTCCTCCTCAGTTTATGCTGTAACTGATCTGATATAAATATTTCTTATGTCGAAAATAGTACAACTGATCATCAGACGAAATAATTTCCCCACTATCAATCAAAAACACAACATATTCTAGGTGGAAATTGAAAGCATGCATCCGGAGATATCCATCCCAAGTGACATAAAAACAAAAACAATACAAAACAAACAAACCCCGAAAACAAATAAAATGAACCACAGAGCGGAAAAAGGAAAGTGAAAAAGAGAAAGAACGAGAGAGAGAGAGAGAGAGAGAGAGAGAGAGAGAGAGAAGAGAGAGAGAGAGAGAGAGAGAGAGAGAGAGAGAGAGAGAGAGAGAGAGAGAGAGAGAGAATTTAAAATGAAATCAAACAAAGTAATCACTACCTTAAAACAACAACCAACAGAAACAGAAAACATTTAAAATGAAATCAAACAAACTAATCACTATCTTATAACAACAACCAAGTAAGAGAAAGAGGGAGAAAACATTTAGAATAAAATCACACAAACTAATCACTATCTTATGACAACAACAACCAAACACATATGTCCAAAAAACATTACTGGATAGGAGAAAACATCTGCCATAATCAACCAGACCTTACATCAACTACATGTAAAACAAAAACTGCCCACTGAACAAAACGTTAATTAGGTCTGATATTTTAGTGCAATAATTTCTTAATGCTCTTCTATCATAAAAAAACAAAACAAAACGGTTTTGTTCAAGCACGTGACATCTTAAGCATTTCGCTATCATAGTCGGAAAGTTTTGCTACATTGTTTCGTTTTGTTTTTACGCATTGTCAAAAATGACTGACAGAAGAAATAAAACATTTCTCAAATAAAAAAATAACATATACACTTTCTAAAAAAATAACATATACACTTTCAAAATCGCGCTATCTTCATCTAAACGTCCAAAGAGTCTCAACAACTAAGCACAATATTCATTTTTGCTAACTTCATAGAAAAACGCAAATAAAGAAGAAACTACTGTATTTCCAATCAAGAGTAGTCATGATGTCAATTCCCACGACTTCAAATCGTGTTTATCTAGTTGATCAGGGTTCTTGCCAGATGAAGAGCTATACAAGCAATCAATATCAATTACAGAACAATTTGAAAAGACACAACAAAAACAAACCAATTCCCAACAGCAACAATCACACACACACACACATATATATATATATCTATCTATACATCTATCTATCTACACACACCTACACACACACACAACCACAACAACAAAATACCACCATCAAATCTTTGACATCGCTCTTAGATAGTCAAATATCAACAATAATATCAACACGTTTTACATCACTGACAGCTCTCTCTTCCAATAATATCTACAAAATTGCCTAGATCGATGCTTGAAGCCTTTTTTGGTCCAGTCGTAAATGTGGCTTTTCTATGTGTGCGTGCATGCGCACCTGTGTGTGTGTGTGTGTGTGTGTGTGTGTGTGTGTGTGTGTGTGTGTGTGCGTGTGTGTGTGTGTGTATGTGTGTGCAAGCGTGCATGTATGCTTGTGTGTGTTTTGGGTAAGTGTTTGTATGAAAGAGTATATGTATGAGTGTGTGTGTGCATGTGTATGTGTACATATGTTTTCATGTTTGTGTTTCTATATGAAAAACTTGTATCAAATAGTTCTAATTCTATGCAATATTTTCTTCCTTTTTATACTCTGTGTTAGTGGTGGTAGGTATTGTTATCATTACTATCTATTTCATGTTATGATCTGTAGTTATCTTTGATGTACTATATGGTATTATTATCATTACTACCTATTTCATGTTATGATCTGTAGTTATCTTTGATGTACTATATGGTATTGTTATCATTACTATCTATTTCATGTTATGATCTGTAGTTATCTTTGATGTACTATATGGTATTGTTATCATTACTACCTATTTCATGTTATGATCTGTAGTTATCTTTGATGGGTAGAAAGAAACTCTAGGGAGAGCTAGACAACAGAAGGTCTTCAGAGAAGTAACCCCCTTTAGACAAGTGTTTCGGCCCTGAATTCCTTACACTCTCGGGGGGCCGGGCCACATCCAGGTCATGACTCCTGGATGCCCTTCTGCTGTTGTCTATTTTTTTTTTTTTTTTTTTTTCCCACGCCGGGGAGCGAACCTGGGCGATTCTGCGCTTCAAAACTGCGGTACGCGGTTTTACCAATGTGCTAACGGGGCACACATCATCTGTAGGGAATTTAATCCTTATGAAGTTCACTTTTTTGGTTCCTCCTTGCCCAGATCCAGCTTGAGCTCCTTTCTGCTGCCTCTGCCATCGCTTTAAGGGCTCTAGTCCTCTTCTTCCCAGAAATGGCGAGTTGTTTCATGAGATCATAAGCGGAGGTGCCCACAAACCCTCTTGCCCCGACCTCTATGGCGAAGATTTTGACCCGCAGACCTGCTTTCTTCAGGGTGCTGGCAAGACCGGCGTATTTTTCGGTCTTGTAGATATGTGCTTCTTCCATTCTGCTTTCGTATGGCACAGTGAGTTCTATCAGAATCACTTGTTTCGAGGAGTCAGAGTGGAGAGCGATGTCTGGTCTCATGCCTGTCTTGCTGATGACATCTGGGTAATTTCTCCACTCTGGGAGGTCTGCTGTACACTCCCAGTCGACTGCTCCATCCAGAAGACCCTTTGGCAATGTGCTGGTTGTCATAGCACTTTCGGGCCAGACCTGTTTCCCTCCTGCTTTGTAGAACGTTGTCATAGCAATTGGTGCGTTTGGGGTCATGGTTTTTTCGCTAACCACATCTGTGATCACTTTCAGAACTTGGTTGTGCCTCCATGTATACCTTCCTTGGGCTAGCGCTACTTTGCAAGAGCTTAGGACATGTTCCACTGTTTGTTTCTTCTGACAGAGCGGACATGCTGGGTCGTCTGATTTCCCCCATTTCACTAAGTTTGCATTCGAAGGGAGCAGGTCATATACAGATCTGAGGAGGAAGCTTATCCTTAGAGGAGCCATGTGCCACATATCGTTCCAGCTGAGACTTCTTTGGAGTGCACTGTCCCATGTTGTCCATTGCCCCTGTTGACCTTGCTGGACTGCCTTCTGCACTCTTTTGACATCTTCTTCTTCCTTCAACTCCTGTATGATCATGTCTCTTTTTTCCTTCCCTTTGGCTTTGGACCACCACTGCATTTTTGTTGCTCCCAGTCCCTGTCTGTTGGTTTGCGTGTGTCCAATTATTTCTTTGATGCTGAGGTTTCTCTTGGCATTGTTTACAGCCTCTTGGACTTTCCACTTTCTGCCAGTTCTCAGCTTTGGATGAACTGATCTCACGATATTGTCTTCCGATTCCTCCAGCATGCTCAACAGTCTTGCTTTTCCAACTTTGTATTCCTCCACTATGGATTTGAGAGGTAGCTTCAGCATTGCTTGACGACAGTAGAATGCAACATCAGTGAGACCAGGTGGGACACCGAGCCATTTTCTTGTGTATTTGTTGATTTTGGCTTCCATTGCTTCCACTGTGCTGGTGCAAATGTCATAGATTAGCAGTGGCCACAGCAGCTTTGGTATCAGCATGAACTGTAGACACCAGACTTTGTATTTGCCTGGCAGTCCGCAGTTATCTATTTTCTTCAGGCCTTCTTCTGCTGTTTGCTTGGTTTCACATCCCCTTTGTGTGTCTTTCAGGGAGTCATCATACCATCTTCCGAGACTTTTTACTGGCTCTTCTGTGACAGTGGGGATGGCTTGGTTGGCTACCATGAATTTGACTGAATCTGCCACTTTTCCTTTTCGCAGTGAGAGACTTCGGGATTTCTTAGGTTTGAACCTCATTCTTGAAGAGGCCACCACCTCATCCAGCTGCTTTAAGATTTGGTGTGTCTCTTCCTCATCCGTGGACAAGACTGTTGTGTCATCCATGAAAGCTTTCAGAGGAGGCATCTGGTATCCATCTCCCAGATTCACTGGACCTGAACTCTTCATTGCAGCTTTCAAGATGACTTCCATTGCCAACACGAACAGTATGGGAGAGATTGCACAGCCCATTGCAATGCCCACCTCTAGGTCTATCCAGTCCGTGGTGTATTCTTTGGTAGAGAACCGCATTGAGAACCCTTGGAAATACTTCCTCAGCATTGTTCGGATGTTTTCTGGGATGTGATACATTTCAAGAGCCAGCTGGATCATATCGTGTGGAACTGATCCATATGCATTCGCCAGATCAAGCCAAACTACGTCAATGTCTCTCTTCTCTGTTCTTGCTTTTTGGATGGCATCCCAAATCAACGTGGCATGTTCCAAGCATCCAGGCATTCCTGGTATGCCTCCCTTTTGGACTGACATATCCAGATACTTGTTTTCAGTCAGGTATTTTGTCAATCTTGCTGCCATAACAGAGAAGAAGATTTTCCCCTCGACGTTCAGAAGTGATATTGGCCTGAACTGATTGATGCTGCTGGAGTTCTGCTCCTTCGGAATGTACACTCCTTCAGCTCTCATCCATTGGTCGCTGATCTTCTGGTTCCTCCATACTGATCGAATCATCTTGTGGAGCCACTCGAGCACTTTTGGGCATTTCTTGTAGAGCAGGTATGGTATTCCGTTTGGTCCAGGTGCTGACTTGGCTCTGGCTTTCTTTACTACGTTCTTCACTTCATCCAGTGTTGGTGGTTTGTTATTGAATTTTCCTTCTGGCGCTGCAGGCCAAACCAGATTCTGGATTTCAAGTGGTGCCTCGCGCTGAGAATCGGAATATGTTTCCCTAAGATGCTGCTCTAGGGTTTCCTTGCCCACTGTGAGAGTCCCTGATTTGGGTTGTTCAAACAGCTTTCTTGCAAAGTCAAAGGGATCTTTGAAGAAACGATCTTGAGTCTTCTTCTTTTTGCTCTTTCTTCGCCTTGCTGATTCCACTATGCTGAGGGCATTGTGTTTGGCCTTCAGATCTTTCCAGAGTTCCAGGAGCCCTTGCTTCTCGAATTCTGAGGCAGTTTTCATTCGCTTTTTAAGCTTCCTTTTCTCCCTCCGGATGCTCTCCATCTGTTGCTGTCTTCTGGATTTCTGGGGAGGCGTTTTTGTCTTTGGCTGCTTCACTCCATAAGTGTCCCTGCAGATAGAGTATATGATGTCTCCGTATGTGTCAAGTTTGTGTTCCAGCGTACTGTTCCCTATTAGCGCATTCAGCTTAAGGACAAGTTCCTCATCTAATTTCTCCCATTGTTCTTTTGCACCGGCAGGCGGCAAATTGAGTTTTCCACTCCTGGATGCCCTTCTGCTGTTGTCTATTTTTTTTTTTTTTTTTTTTTTTTCCCCACGCCGGGGAGCGAACCTGGGCGATTCTGCGCTTCAGAACTGCGGTACGCGGTTTTACCAATGTGCTAACGGGGCACACATCATCTGTAGGGAATTTAATCCTTATGAAGTTCACTTTTTTGGTTCCTCCTTGCCCAGATCCAGCTTGAGCTCCTTTCTGCTGCCTCTGCCATCGCTTTAAGGGTTCTAGTCCTCTTCTTCCCAGAAATGGCGAGTTGTTTCATGAGATCATAAGCGGAGGTGCCCACAAACCCTCTTGCCCCGACCTCTATGGCGAAGATTTTGACCCGCAGACCTGCTTTCTTCAGGGTGCTGGCAAGACCGGCGTATTTTTCGGTCTTGTAGATATGTGCTTCTTCCATTCTGCTTTCGTATGGCACAGTGAGTTCTATCAGAATCACTTGTTTCGAGGAGTCAGAGTGGAGAGCGATGTCTGGTCTCATGCCTGTCTTGCTGATGACATCTGGGTAATTTCTCCACTCTGGGAGGTCTGCTGTACACTTCCAGTCGACTGCTCCATCCAGAAGACCCTTTGGCAATGTGCTGGTTGTCATAGCACTTTCGGGCCAGACCTGTTTCCCTCCTGCTTTGTAGAACGTTGTCATAGCAATTGGTGCGTTTGGGGTCATGGTTTTTTCGCTAACCACATCTGTGATCACTTTCAGAACTTGGTTGTGCCTCCATGTATACCTTCCTTGGGCTAGCGCTACTTTGCAAGAGCTTAGGACATGTTCCACTGTTTGTTTCTTCTGACAGAGCGGACATGCTGGGTCGTCTGATTTCCCCCATACTATATGGTATTATTATCGTTACTACCTATTTCATGTTATGATCTGTAGTTATCTTTGATGTACTATATGGTATTATTATCATTACTACCTATTTCATGTTATGATCTGTAGTTATCTTTGATGTACTATATGGTATTGTTATCATTACTATCTATTTCATGTTATGATCTGTAGTTATCTTTGATGTACTATATGGTATTATTATCATTACTATTTATTTCATGTTATGATCTGTAGTTATCTTTGATGTACTATATGGTATTGTTATCATTACTACCTATTTCATGTTATGATCTGTAGTTACTTTGATGTACTATATGGTATTATTATCATTACTATTTATTTCATGTTATGATCTGTAGTTATCTTTGATGTACTATATGGTATTGTTATCATTACTATTTATTTCATGTTATGATCTGTAGTTATCTTTGATGTACTATATGGTATTGTTATCATTACTATCTATTTCATGTTATGATCTGTAGTTACCTTTGATGTACTATATGGTATATTATCATTACTATTTATTTCATGTTATGATCTGTAGTTATCTTTGATGTACTATATGGTACTATTATCATTACTATTTATTTCATGTTATGATCTGTAGTTATCTTTGATGTACTATATGGTATTGTTATCATTACTACCTTATTTCATGTTATGATCTGTAGTTATCTTTGATGTACTATATGGTATTATTATCATTACTACCTATTTCATGTTATGATCTGTAGTTATCTTTGATGTACTATATGGTACTATTATCATTACTATTTATTTCATGTTATGATCTGTAGTTATCTTTGATGTACTATATGGTACTATTATCATTACTATTTATTTCATGTTATGATCTGTAGTTATCTTTGATGTACTATATGGTACTATTATCATTACTATTTATTTCATGTTATGATCTGTAGTTATCTTTGATGTACTATATGGTATTATTATACATTACTACCTATTTCATGTTATGATCTGTAGTTACCTTTGATGTACTATATGGTATTATTATCATTACTATTTATTTCATGTTATGATCTGTAGTTATCTTTGATGTACTATATGGTATTATTATCATTACTATTTATTTCATGTTATGATCTGTAGTTATCTTTGATGTACTATATGGTATTATTATCATTACTATTTATTTCATGTTATGATCTGTAGTTATCTTTGATGTACTATATGGTATTATTATCATTACTACCTATTTCATGTTATGATCTGTAGTTACCTTTGATGTACTATATGGTATTATTATCATTACTATTTATTTCATGTTATGATCTGTAGTTATCTTTGATGTACTATATGGTACTATTATCATTACTATTTATTTCATGTTATGATCTGTAGTCATCTTTGATAAATTATGTTCATGCTGCGTTGGTGTCTGCGTGTTCGACTATGTTTATGCTGCATTAATTTTTAATGACATGGTAACACCCCTCCCCCCCCCCCCCCAATTGCGATGTAGTTGTTGTTGTTACTGTTATCATTTTTGTTGCTATAAAATATGCAATGAGCGTGCTTTGAAATGGGCTGTATACACTATACGAATTAAGTATCATCATCATCATCATCATCATCATCATAATCATAATCATCATAATCATCATCATTGTTATTGTTGTTGTTATTGTTATTAGTGTTATGTCATTATTATTATTGTTATTATCATCATTACTATTAGTACTAATCATCATCTTTATTATTGTTAGTGCTATTTTCTATTATTACTATTACTGTAGTAGTTGTTGTCGTCATCATCATCATCATCATCATCATCATCATCATCGTTACTACAATTATCATCATCATAGTTTCCCTCTCCTTACAAGATCAGTCTGAGAGGAAACATCTCATAACTTGGGAACAAAATGTTTCTTGTTTAACTTTAAGACAGATGTTTGCATCTGGGTTTTTGGACGCCAAATTATTTCCAAGACGGTCACACATATATACATCCAAGTAGGTTACCACCAAACAGTGATCAACACACGTTACAGGACAAAAGTCTCTGTGAGGCGTGAGAAGAAAAGTGGAAAATCTTCTCTGACTGAATATCATCATATTACACATAAGTACAATGATTCTGTCTTGGATACGGGGTGATCAGGAAACAATTTTCATGTGGAATTTAATATGTCTGTGTTGATCACCATTTCTGTTTACTGTGTTACTAATGAACATATGGCTAGAAACTTATAGCCCTCGTGTTGTGTAAAATACCCCAGAAACAATTAAAAACTTGTACAAACCCAAATTATAACTGTACACATGATACCATCAGCATTTCAAGGACATGCATTTGTGGTTACTTTAGTGAAAACCAAGACAGTCTGTTCCCTCTTCATTTTCACACAATGTTTCTGGAAGCATTCTCACTTCACTAATCAGCAAAGCCAGAAGGAAGGAGAGAGGAGGAAAATAAAGTGAAAGGACAATAATGGGAAAGGAAGAAGCTCTCTACGGCCAGAACCCTAATGGTTGTGGCAACTACTCTGCCATCAACATGCAGAGACAGGTGTACATGGAGGTGTGTCAGGCACCTGTTGTTGGGGCCAGGTGGTGCAGGGACCAGCAGCAGATTCTCCACACTCTCTGGGCGGGTGATGGTGGGAAAGTCTGGACACCTGCACATTGGACCGTTATTTTCCTACAACTTGAAAAGCAAAGGCAAACTATCCCATGGTGGACAATGCATTACTTACCCGTTTACCTGTTTTAATACATCATAACTTTATAGAACAAGGACAAAAAAGTTGAAATACATCATAACTTATAGAACAAGGACAAAAAAGTTGAAATACATCATAACTTATAGAACAAGGACAAAAAAGTTGTAATATGACTCCAAATTGAGATTGAAAGAATCAAAACAATTGAAACTTAATTTACCAACCGAGAAAGAAACGAACCAACACCCCCCACTCCTCCATAAAAAAATTAGGCTAGATTAACAATCTCGCTTTTGCATACCAAATAGCAAAAAATCTAGATTTTGTACTTATCAAGCTGACCGTAACCTTGAAGAAGCTTCGGATCAAATAAAACTTGACATGCATCGAGGACAATGGTAGACTAGCACAACAGTGAAAACAGACTTTTAATATTGTCGGAAGTTCCTGAGAAATAGCTGTTCACACATCTTCTTCAAAAGTGCTGATGTTAGGCACTTTTTTGGTTCATGGTATCTTGATCTTGGGCTTTATTTTTCTCATTTATACATTCACGACTCAACAGTCCACAACTTTGACCAAAACAGGTAAACACCCACCCACTGATACTGTCGTTAAAAGTCCAGTCGACTGCGCAGTCATATCAGGGCTATAACCATCTTAAAAAGTACATCATACCTCACTGGAAAAAAAAAAAGAACACGTGGAAAAGAAAATTAAGTACACATATCAATGCATTTTGTGCACATAATCTAAGGATATGCCCTTGGCTTTGACCATACCATCCAATTTATCACCAGGGGATTAAATTAAATGTACCTGAATACAAATATAAACATAACTAAGGATATTAAAACAAACATATGAAAATGGGCCTAAATCACCTGAAACTGCTTCTGCACATCACACTTCCTTAGAGCCCAAACTGCACTTAATACAATGCTAACAGAAAGTATGAAAAGCTTTATAGAACACATACAGGCGAATGGACTAGCAAGGCAGAAAATGATAGGAAGAAATGATAGAAAGCAAATGAGCAAGGCAGAAACAAACAGAAGGACAGAAAAGAAGAAATTTCTAGCACAGAATTTCCAGAAGATGGAGATACTATTTATACTGAAAGAACCCCCTGCATCTGCACAGGAAAACACCAACCCACAAAGAGCTGAAAAAATCTGGACATATTTTTATCTCACACATCACCCCCTTACTGATATGAAACAATCTCCGTTTTAAAACTTTTTTTAAAGATAGACTGAAAAAAAAAAGACGAAACAGATAAACAGGAAGCATCTCTATACCTTTAGACAAAAATAAATCAGGTTTCCTTGTTTGTTTATGAATTAATCTTTACCAAATCTGGATTATAGATTCCGTTTAATGGAAAACCACAAATGTGTATATGTAACAGCATATTTTTGGTATCTGAGCCACAATAATGACTGGCAATTTGAACATGTTCCAGGAATGGACATATTGGCTATTTCATCAAATCTTATCTGAAAAAGTTCAATTTCTTCCCCGCCCCCACCTCCCAACCCCCCAAGTCACCAAGTAAAAATATGCAAAAACGTTTCTGAACTTTTTTGAAAAGTGCAGCACAAGAGGTAATGAGTGATTGCTTGACTTTTTCCCCTAACCCCTCAAAAAAGGCGGTTGGAAAGAACAGATAATTCAATATCAACCAGAAAGATCCCACATATCTGTCTGTATGATAAGAATATACGTGTCAGCAAAGATGTCTCAACTATTCATGGAAAGATTAAAAAAGAACTGGATCATACACTGATTTCAATACAAATGCACAAGTCTGAATTTTTACTTAACTGTGATTTCCACATTGGGTCTGGCTCGCTTCGGAAAAAAATGTTTAGCATTCTGATTTTTCGAGGATGCATGCATGCACCTTGTTTTCTGCCCACATAGTGCATGGAATATGTTGCTGCACAGTCTGCACACTCCATCTTCGATGAGCGTGTATGCTGGGTATTTTCATGTTTCCAGAAGCCACCAGAAAATATGATTTGATTTAAAGGACATTCAACATATATTCATATGTATTTATGTTCTACGTGCATTCACCCACGAATGGGATTCAGGCATTTGGAAAAAATCTTCACCTTTTGCCACCAGGTGGGAACTACCCAGGCAGGGCTGAACCCACACCGTCCAACTGGAAGTGCGATTAAGTCCAGGACAAAGAAATTAGTAATAAATGTATAATAATCAATGTCCAGGACAAAAAAAATTAGTAATAATTGTATAATAAACAATCGATAAGGAGCAGAAAAAAAATCAACAAAAATCATGTACATCACACAAAAACAAGTCTGTAAATATCTTTAGAACAAAGATCTGAAGGACAAAGGTAAACAGATATATCATGATACGAAAGTTAGTGTCTTTCACAATGCAATCTGGTGTGCATAGCTGAATATATTTTGGAAATAATCAGCCATCTAGAAGTGCAGTACAGAAATTTTGCCACAACATACACAGCAAATGCTCAATAAGACATGGAGGAAAGCAATAATATGATCGAACTGTATGAACAAGTACATCTTCTCCTACTGCAGTGTATCATTTAAAACAATTCAAACACAGAATAATGTGTATTCCTAAGGAAAAAAAAGTCTGGAAACAAATATACACACCTTATCACTGTTAAACAATAAAAAGAAAACAAGATAACAAATCTGACTTTCCTTTCTCCTGTTACCCACTGAATGACTGGTCCATGAATACGCTTTATGCAACTATTGTTTCCATATATGAACCGTCCATGGTCTTCAATATTGTTATGATTTTAGTGAAGATTCACAACTAAAAATGGGAACAAAATGTGATTACTGAGAAATCTGTTGACAAACTACATTAAAAAAAAAAGAAAAAAAAAAAAAAGAAGACCACAGAATGCAACGGGCTGTATTGTATACTTTCAGATCTTTTGTTACTATTATTTGCTGATACAACTCCGGCTTTTCGGACACTGGGACACTTACAAAATGATCAACTTGCTACTTAATGGACAAGTCTAGTTAAAAGTGTATTTGTAAACATCCAAGAAATCCTTTCTGAAAGATGAATGCTTTAATTACAAACGCTGATGCCGCAAGCTGACCTTGATCACCGACACTACTTTTACTTATAAACATTAAAATTAACGCCTTCGCTTCTGAATTTTGACTATAGTGTATACTGGGAAAGTTTCAAGAAAAACAGAAAACTTATATCTATGCCCCTTGTTTACTCATATCTTCAAAACTATAAAAGTGTATGTTAAAATGACTCAGAAATGAACAAAGATCATCTATGACTTTTGTTTACTCATATCTTCAAAACTTAAAGTGTATGTTAAAATGACTCAGAAATGAACAAAGATCATCTATGACTTTTGTTTACTCATATCTTCAAAACTTTAAAGTGTATTAAAATGACTCAGAAATGACAAAGATCTCTATGATTTTTTTACTATATCTCAACTATAATGTATGTTAAAATGACTCAGAATGACAAGATCATCATGATTTTGTTACTCTTCTTCAAAACTTTAAAGTGGGCCTAAGTTAATACTCAAAACGACACAGATTCTTCAACAAATAATCCATACGTTTGAGCCAGATTTTTACACAGTCTTCCTGAAATGTCCTGCTCCTTTGATTCACACACATCACACACACACACACACACACACCCACACACCCACTCTCTCTCTCTCTCACCAGCACCGGCCCACAGAGACAGGCCGTTTTATTCCGATTTACGACTTTCCGATCAGAAAGACTTACTGGCTGGTTGCTCTCTCTCTCTCTCTCCTCTCCCCCCCCCCCTCCACACACACACACACACACGAGGGGCAAGATGCAGAAAAAGAAGAAACCTGTACCAGCGTGTGCCCTATTCAACTCTTCCCCCTGCCCTCTCCCACGCTGTGACACACCACACCACTAAACAAAGTTTGCTGTATTGAGGCACGAAAGGAGATGTCAGTGGAAATAAGATCAACTTATAACTTACCGATCGATATCACTGCAATACTGAATGACGCAGACTCACAACTTTATCTGACGTAACTAGTACGTCAGTGATGCACTGCCATCATGGAATCTTGTTATAGTTCACTGCGTCAACAACGCAGCCAAGAAGTTACAGACGGGAAAAGAAAAAAAGCTTGAGGGGGAAGAAAATGACGCCACGTTCTTACCGAAGAAAAGCGGGCGACTTGGGTGGTGTGACAGGAAAGGAGAAAGATGTGGCTGAAGAGGACGCAGAAATACATGACCCCCGTGCCGAGACAGCTGAGGGAGGGGCTTCCGCTATACCGTTGGGGGCCCCTGCTCCCCCAGGGCCAGGTGAGAGCCGCACACGAGGACTGAGCTCTGGGTCCAGAATGTACAGATCCTCAGATGATATGTCCGTGATGTAGTGCAGCGATTCCTGAGAGCGGTCGATCCTGAAGAACCTCTCTGCCGTCGTGGCTGCACATAGTTGATCAATGTAGATTGGTGTCGAAAAATGAGGAACATACCAAAGAAAGCAGTCTGGGTTATTCTCTCCAGCTCAACCAAACATCAGGGAAATTCTGTTGTTGGTTTTGTCCTGTTTTGTGTATGTACCTTTTTTTGTTTTTTGTTTTTGTCTTTTGTGTATGCTTACAAAGGCCAGCTGGCTGAAAATTTGCTCCCGTCTAGCGCTTTGTTGTTGTTGGTTTTTTTGGTGATTGCTCGTAAATACATGTTGTTAATCTAGTTTCCGTGTGTTTCTGATAACAAATCAGATAAAAATAGGCCATAACAAAGTAAATACAAACCTGATAAATGTACCGTAACAAAATAGAAAAAATACAAAATTATGAATAATTTCATCAAAGTATAACAAATTCTGAAATATATCACCATATCAAGATGTGAATTTGTTTTTCCTGATAAACATTCCAAAACAAATATATGAATATATCACCATATCAAGGTGTGAATTTGTTTTTCCTGATAAACATTCCAAAACAAATCTATGCACTTTATGAATGTTTAAAAAAGGGACTGGTAGTGCTTTTTGTTAAGGCGGCTACAAATAAGTTTTTACAACAATTCAAATCAAAATAGTTTATTATAAGGCTGATCCACACGTTCTGTCACTTCGCAAAATAAAAATGGAAAGTAAATGTACAGGAAATTTTCCGAGTCCTTTGAAGTACGCTCACCTCCTATCTACACTGAGTTTCAATCTCCGCACAAAGAGTCATACGCTTTTTGAAAGTCTGATTGACAGATGGTAGCAAGCTGTTATTTCACTGCTTTTCACGAGTCTGGGATTATTTTTGATTTTTGAAATCTTCACGTACATTTCGTGTTAAGACACAAAAAAAGTGTTAACAATACTGACAGAAATCGTGCCGAAGAAAAAAACAGCAACAAAAAACAAAAACAAAAACAAACAACAACAACAACAACAAAAACCACTCCAAAGCTGCACATTTTCACAACTTCAAATGGAATAGCATGTTTCAATAAGAAAAACAACTACAAACATTTTCAGCAATCAACATGGCTACTAATGCTTTGCAGGAAAATCAGTTATCTTAAAATTTATTATGTGTTCATTAACGCTATTCGTATTTCTGTGTCAAAAAAAACACTCTTAAGGACTTTTAAAACACATACACGTGGTGTAGCCTATTTTCGCATGTGTAAACACAGCATTCTGCGTGGAACAGTTGAGTTTCGAATGTTACCTGACTTGAAATTAATGCCATATCTGAACAATACAATCTTTCATAATATCTAAAGAGGTAACACTGGAGCAATGCCTATTTACGACAGTGTGGAGTCATTCATTTCTATGTCTTCTTCATACTGAATAACCCCAACGAACCTTCTACCACTCTGTGATTTTTCAGTTTTTCTTCTTCTACCGCGTTTTTCTTTTTCTTTTCTTCTTTCTCTTTTTCCTTTCTTTTTTTTTTCACAATTTTGTTTTACTCACAGTCCAGGAAACACCATTTCTGCGAGAGCTGTTGGCATGGGACACTGCTTCCGCCTTGTGAGTCGGCCTCATTTTGGTAGTCCTGCCACACAAACACAAAACAGACCATTTTAAGAAAAGCACGATCAATACAGATCAATGAACAAATGGCATCAGTAACGTCAACTACGACTCCATACAAACTGGTTCCTTGTTCTACCACCACAGACTTGCAAGAAAGGGATCACCAAATTCAGTCCCACGCAGTGGTATGACGCTGAGGGAATTCGCTATCCTCATTGGCACCCGTCAGAAACTTTCTCAGCTGCCTCCTCTTTCTCTCCCATTATGTAACACATCAGTCCCAATTTCTGATTCAGCTAAAAACCTTGGTGTCTGCATTGACTCTACCCTCTCCATGAACAACTTTGTTTCTCAAACTGCCAGATCTTGCTACTATCATCTCCATCGTATAAGGCTGATCAGGAAGTATCTCTCTGTCGAAACAACTGCAAAACTCGTTCTCTCCTTCATAATGTCTCGCATTGACTATTGCAATTCACTCCTGTCTGGTCTTCCTGCCTCCACCATTCACATCCTACAGCGCATTCAAAACAATGCTGTACGCCTTGTACTCAAAAAGAAAAAAGCTGACCACATATCTCCTCTCCTGGCACAACTTCACTGGCTCCCTGTATCAAAGCGCATACAGTACAAACTAGACACCATGTGCTACAAAAGCCTCAATAACGCAGCCCCCGATTACCTGTCAAGCCTACTTGAGATCTATCTTCCCTCACGTACCCTCCGCTCTGCCTCCGATCCTCTGACTTTTCGCTTTCCACGCACTAAGCTCAATACCTATGGTCCACGAGCCTTCTCTGTTTCTGGTCCACTCTCCTGGAACAAACTTCCTCTCTCAGTCCGTCAGCAACCTACTTTTGTCTCCTTCAAGTCCGCTCTCAAAACTCACCTTTTCTCCTCCGCATAAAATCCTAACCTCACTCAACCCCGCCCCCCCCCCCCCCCACCTCTGCAGCTTGTCTCCGCTCGGAGGGGAATCACATGGTTATAATATATAATTGTATATGCTATGCTCTCTATAATTTTCCATTGCTTTTATTCTTGTTTTTATTGCTTTTATTCTTTCTCCCCATTTATAGCCATGCGTGTGTGTGTGTGTGTGTGTGTGTGTGTGTGTGTGTGTGTGTGTGTGTGTGTGTGTGTGTGTGTGTGTGTGTGTGTGTGTGTGTGTGTGCGTGCGTGTGTGTGTGTGCGTGCGTGCGTGCGTGCGTGTGTCTGCTTCAGCGCTTAGATTTGATTTTATCAAGATTTTGCGCTATATAAATATTGTAATTATTATTATTTATCTCAGTGGTCAAGACGCAACGACATTCCTATCGCGTTAACCCTTGCACTCCCCGAACATATCCACCAGCTGCAAACCTTTAACCCTTTTACTTCCTAACCCTATCAGCTGTTTGCAAATCTTAACCATTTCACTTCCTCACCCTATCAGCTGTTTGCAAATCTTAACCCTTTCACTTCCTCACCCTCTTTACCAGCTGCCTGTAAATCCTAACCAGCTGGCAGAGAGGGCGAGGAAGTGAAAGGGTTAAGGTTTTGCAACAATATCATAGCTGATGACGCATGAAGCTGACTGAATAGTGTGATGGAGTGAAAGGTTTAACGCCTTCTGTGACTGTGTGTGTGCATTATGTTGTGCGTTTGCTGTGTTGTGTTGTGTTGTGTTGTGTTGTGTTGTGTTGTGTTGTGTTGTGTGTGTCGTGTTGTGTGTTTGTATGTTCGATCGTTCTTTGATTTAACGTCTTTTCACTATAAGTGATATTAGACGGTGTGTGTGTGTGTGTGTGTGTGTGTGTGTGTGTGTGTGTGTGTGTGTGTGTGTGTGTGTGTGTGTGTGTGTGTGTGTGTGTGTGTGTGTGTGTGTGTGTGTGTGTGTGTGTGTGTGGTGTGTGTGTGGTGTGTGTGTGTGTGTGTGTGTGTGTGTGTGTGTGTGTGAGAGAGAGAGAGAGTGTGAGTGTGTGAGTGTGTGGTGAGATCTGGGAGGAGCACATATTACATGGAACTGTTTGAGCGCAATGAATATAATTCGACCAAACACCCAAAGCAAAATCCCAACGTTTGCCAGACCAATTAGTAACCAGAATCTCATTCAATAAAATCTCCTGGTAGGATTTCAAAAGTATCCATGCTTTTTCTTCTGGAAGAGTTAGTTTCGACAGTAACGGGAGAACAGCTGGCAGCTGTGCGACTGGCGGCTGGGCGGGCTGCCCAATACAGAGATACAGACTCCGTGTAAGGCAAAGGGGGCTTTTTCATTCTCTCTTGGTCCGGTGGCTGGGTTGGACCTGGCTGGTTTACGTTGTGTGGTTATGTCCCATACTGTTGTACGGATGCGAGGCGTGGACAGTCAACAAGCAAAGCCAGAGCAAGATTGAGGCAGCCGAGATGTGGTTTCTCAGAAGAATGTTGAGAGTTCCATGGACAGCAAAGAAAACAAACGAGACAGTCTTGATGGAGGCAGACACAAGTAGATCACTCATAAGGAAGATTAGGAAAAGACAGGCAACATTTATAGGCCATTTTATGAGGAAGGGGGATTTGGAGCACCTGATCACAACGGGAAAGCTGGAGGGAAAGAGAGCACCAGGTAGACCCATGGAGAGAATGCTGGACGGACTTGCAGAGTGGCTGGGGATGAGGAGGGTGGGGGAGATGCTAGGGGCAACAAGAGATAGAGATGGTTGGAAGTCCATGGTCGCCAACGCCATGCGGCAGGGCTCCTGATGATGATGATGATGGTTATGTCCCAGGTTTGTCATCTTCCCCCATCTGGCTTGTGAACAAGGTAACTGGTCCAAATGGGCCATGCGGTGCGTGTACAGTGGCCTTTTGCTTGGTGAAATGGCTACAGTGTGATGCCGGGAGATGCAAGGCAACTGTTTGGCCAGTGGTGAGGTACTGTTGTTTTGGGTCCCATCCATCTTGTTAACTGTGGCCGGAATTCTTGTGTCTTTATATAGCGTCTTAAGTGTTCTCCAACTGCAGTCAGGGAGGAAATGAGCCCCTCCCCCCACTTTCTTTTTATTCGTGGTGGTGTGTGTGGTGTGTGTGTTGTGTGGTGTGGTGTGTGTATGTGTGTGTCTATGTTGGTATGTGGTGGTATGTATGTGTGTGTGTGTGTGGTGTGTGGTGTGTGGTGTGTGTGTGTGTGTGTGTGTGTGTGTGGGGTGTGTCTGGTGTGTGGTGTATGTGTGTTGTGTGGTGTGTGGTGTGTGTGTGTGTGTGTGTGTGTGTGTGTGTGTGTGTGTGTCTGTGTGTGTGTATGTGTGTGTTGTATTCTGATGTTCTTCTGAAGTTCTTTCATTCTGTTCCCTAATACCTTCGCTGTTTCAGCGCATTTTGTGTTCTCATCAGCG
>CM060311.1:38929448-39039448 GCA_030674185.1 Monoplex corrugatus | reverse complement strand
CTGTCTGTCTATCTATCTATCTATCTATCTATCATCTATCTATCTATCTATCTATCTATCTATCTATCTATATCTATCTATCTACCTATCTAAATATCTATCAATCTATTCAATCTATCTGTCTGTCTATCTATCTATCTATTTGTGTGTGTGTGTATGTGTGTGCGTGATTGCGAGTGTGTGTGTGTGGTGTGTGTGTGTGTGTGTGTGTGTGTGGTGTGTGTGTGTGTGTGTGTGTGTGTGTGTGTGTGTGTGTGTGTGTGTGTGTGCACACGCATGGCACTACATTAATCGTTATTCCCCTTCATAAAATGTCAGCACCATAATAATGTTACCTGACAATTAAATTTATGATGATGATAATGTGTGTGCGCGCGTATGTATGCATTTCCCTGTGTGTGCATGCGTGCACGAACAACTTTTCTTTTGTACGTACGTGTGTGTGAGTGTGTGTATGAGTGAGTAAGTGAGCGAGTAAAAGAGTGAGTGAGTGTGTGTGTGTGGGTTGTGTGTGTGTGTGTGTGTGTGTGTGTGTGTGTGTGTGTGTGTGTGTGTGTGTGTGTGTGTGTGTGTGTGTGTGTTTGTGTGTTTGTGTGTATGAGTGTGTGTCACGAGCACACATGCATGCGTGTGTCTGTCCTTCTATGTGTCTGTGAGCATGTGTGCATAAAAGTGTGAAAGAATGTCTCAGTTGTTTATGGACGGAGTGTTCACAAACTCTGAACCAGATCTGACAAAAGCACACATAAGCTCTTTTCATGCCTTTTGGATAAGAACATACAGATAAGATGATTTCAGTCTAGAAATAATTATATTTCCTCAAAGAAACTGGCATAAAATAAGAGTTCTAATCACAAGAGAATCCCATGCATAGTCTTGAGCTTATCTGCATGGCTAAACATCGATTCTATAATTAGACAAACCATGCATGCTTACAGATCAGAATGGATCTGACTGATTTCATGGCAACTAGCTATCAATACATTCTCTCTTTTAAAAATAATCTTGCATGTAAACTGTGATGTGTGCAAACAGTTGTAAGCTGTATCAACAACCTGGTAGATTTTAAACATGCCAGGTGACAGATATTCAACATATTTTCGTTATGCACAGTCATAAGCAATTTAAGCCTGATGCTACTGAAGCCAGGTTTAGCCAGGAGCGTATCAAGCTGAAGATTGGAAAGCAGATCTGAAGTGCTAAATAAAGAAGGCAGGTTATCCTGAAGACATATACACTTACCATGACTATAAAAATGTTAACGTTTGATACTGAAGAGGTGGTTAACATTTAAAGTGAACTTTCAACTCTATGTCTCAACCGACTAACAGAACTGTAAGAGAAGCATTTTGCAATATTTTGTAGTGACGTCTGACAATCTCGAGCAGTGAGTGAATAATTTGTGTTAGCAGATGATGTTAAAAGGTGAGAAACTAGAAGAAAATTTTGAAAATGTAAGGGAAATACCCAACACCATGCAAAAAAAGGTTACATCCCTTGACCCATTGGTGACATAACAACACAAACACACATACACACGCACACAAATCTAGGACGTAAGAAGCCACAAACCTACAGTCAGCATGAACACATGCACACACACATACACACCCATACCCATACACCAAAACCCCAGTTCTCCGACTACATTCACAACCCAAGGGTCTAGTCGCAGACAGCTACGCCAGCTCGGAAGTAGCGGTTACGTGATGGTGGTGGGTGGGTAGGAGGTAGCTAGGTAGGCAGATACGTAGTAGAAGGTTGTAAACTCATGCAAAATCCACTTACAGGCTGAGCGCAATTTGTCCTTATCATAATGCAAGGCCTCGTAGTCGGCCATAGAGATGCGGCTGACTTGAATGCGCAGCCTCTCAGGGAGGGAGGGAGGACTGAAAAAAGCAAAATCAGGACTATGACTGGGGTCAATCTACCTGTGGGGGCCCCTGATAACGGTAGCTGTAATAAAGGAATGAACAATGTAAGGACAGTTTTGAAGACAGGCAAGGGACGAGGCAAAGTGTATTGGATGATGAAGGAAACAAAGACCTGTCTAAACCTGCTGAAAAATGATGAGGGGACTTCAGTACGTCTACACCTAGTGACGAAACATACGGGAAACTGCGATCTCTCTAAAACTAGTGACAAATGATACGGGAAACTATGATCTGTCACACCCGAAGGCGAACAAGAGAAGGAAAACTGAAGGCCTGAAACACACTGGAGTACTATACAGAGCTTGGCCAAACAGACAGGAGTAGAAACCTTCGTTCCTGTCCAAATGCCAATCGTATAATGGACAGTAAGTAAACATGTATGGTTCTTACAATGTGCCATAAATTTATTATCAGAGGATGTGAAAAACTGTAATTAGTCTGTTTTTCGGTAATGTCGTCTATAGGTCTGTTTCTACATTGTGGCATAAAGTTATCACTGACAAGGAAACTACTGAATTCTGTTTTTACATGTGCTCTAAGCCTTATTGGAGATAAGATGGGGAAACTATAAATAAGTCTGCTTCTTACATTGTGCCATAAGCTTACAGTTGCATTAAATTTATATGGATGTTTACACTGTGTCCTAAAGCTTACTGTTGCATATATGGGATTTACACTGTGTCTAAAGCTTACTGCTGATATATGGATGTTACATCGTGTCCTAAAGCTTACTGCTGCATGATATGGGAGTTACATCGTTCCTAAAGCTTACTGCTGCATGATATGGATGTTACATGTGTCCTAAAGCTTACTGCTGCATGATATGGGATGTTACATCGTGTCCTAAGCTTACTGCTGCATGATATGGATGTTACATCGTATCCTAAAGCTTACTGCTGCATGATATGGGATGTTACATGTGCCCTAAAGCTTACTGCTGCATGATATGGGATGTTACATCGTATCCTAAACTTACTGCTGCATGATATGGGATGTTACATCGTATCCTAAAGCTTACTGCTGCGTGATATGGGATGTTACATTGTGCCCTAAAGCTTACTGCTGCGTGATATGGGATGTTACATCGTGTCCTAAAGCTTACTGCTGCATGATATGGGTTGTTACATTGTGCCCTAAAGCTTACTGCTGCATGATATGGGTTGTTACATTTTTGCCCTAAAGCTTACTGCTGCATGATATGGGTTGTTACATGTGCCCTAAAGCTTACTGCTGCATGATATGGGTTGTTACATTGTGCCCTAAAGCTTACTGCTGCATGATACGGGATGTTACATCGTGTCCTAAAGCTTACTGCTGCATGATATGGGATGTTACATCGTGTCCTAAAGCTTACTGCTGCATGATATGGATGTTACATTGTGCCTAAAGGGATTTTACATCGTGCCTAAAGCTTACTGTTGCATTATATGGGATGTTACAAACTCGACATCCTGATACCCTTCTGCATTTAAACTGCCCAGAACAAACTACATACAAATATACTTGGCACATTTTCGCAATGTCCCAATCGTTAACAGCTTACATACTTACGCTATTACAGAACGATGTCTGAAAACTGCCATGGTCAAAATTAAACAGCAGAAGTACTAGACATCAATGGTCAACACTGTAACATTATTCTCAGTTGGTATTAGAATAATCCGATATACTGGACAGCATTGTAGTTGCCAAATAAAACGCTACAGGGAAAACCATAGATCTGTGAATTTAAGCTTAAAAGAAACTGTAGCAAAGCTTCACAGAGAATACACACCTTTGTTAGCTGTATAAGGGACGGTGGAAAGAAAACTTTTTCTTGGTGACAAAAATAGTGGTTTTGATATTGAATATTTTAGCCTGCAAGAGGTTATCATATGTATGGAAAATACTCTCTTGATAACAAAAATAGGGGTTTTGATATTGAATATTTTAGCCTGCAAGAGGTTATCATATGGATGGAAAATGCTCTCTTGATAACAAAAATAGGGGTTTTGATATTGAATATTTTAACCTGCAAGTGATTATCATATGTATGGAAAATGCTCTCTTGATAATAAAAATAGGGGTTTTGATATTGAATATTTTAGCCTGCAAGGAGTTACCATATGTATGGAAAATGCTCTCTTGATAACAAAAATAGGGTTTTGATATTGAATATTTTAGCCTGCAAGGGGCTATCATATGTATGGAAAATGTTCTCTTGATAACAAAAACAGAGGGTTTGATATTGAATATTTTAGCCTGCAAGTGGTTATCATATGTATGGAAAATGTTCTCTTGATAACAAAAACAGAGGGTTTGATATTGAATATTTTAGCCTGCAAGGGGTTATCATATGTATGGAAAATGTTCTCTTGATAAAAAAACAGAGGGTTTCGATATTGAATATTTTAGCCTGCAAGGGTTATCATACTCAAACACTACTACAATGCTTTATATCCTACCTACTCCCCTACTCCAGCCTCAAAAGATGCACCTAGATATTTGCTCATGATGGCCAATCAAGGACCAAAGCAAAATAAAGGCACACGTTCTGTGCGACCTCAGTTGCATCAGGCAAAGGTGCATCTTCCTTTTTGCATTTTTCTTTTTTCAAAATGCCACATTTGTCCTTTGTTGTCTTCTTCTTTCTTTGTGTGTGTGTCGTTTTTTTTGTTCTGTTTTTTTGTTTGTTCACATCTTTTCCGTTCTATTTTTTCTTTCTTTCTATTTTTGCGTGTCCGAAATCCACTTTTCCATACTACGCTCATCAATGGTTCATTGTTTGGTTATGTTCTTTTGAAGAAGTTCAGGGTGTTCTTTTAATATGCTTTATCTATGCTAGCGTGCCTGGGTTTTCTGCTGACCTGGTATCTGTGGGAATACCGGACAATCATCGATACACTGGCACAACAAAACACTTCATATGCCTTAACATTCACATTAAAATGTTTCAATTCAGCAACTGCATTGCCAGAGGTGAAGAAAGCTAGCCGCCACAGATGTATGTCATGGTGCAGATTAGAATCTGACACGATTTGCACTTGATCTGGGGCAGATCCTAATTCCCACTTCCATCGGGGCAACTGCAAATTGTCCCAGCGATCACAAGCAAAAGTTGCTTACACAAATGCACGCATGCGCACTCACACACACACATACAAACACACACATACTCACACACATACACACACGCTCCATACAGGCTCTCTGAATCAAAGTGACTGCCAGCATTTCAGCAAATAGAAGCCAGGTACACATTACTGAAACAAGAAAGGCTGTAAAACACATCTCACTATAAAATGCATACCACGTACATCGTGTAAGTTATGCACTTTGTTTTTGATTTATGAGCCAGCATTCCCAGGTGTTCCCAGGCGGCCATCAAGGTACTTACTATGTGGGTCCCATGTTGCCTAAATAGGTCATCTGACAACAACCTATGTTTCAAACGTGGTATGGCCGGCCATTAGCGTTACGCCTGTTTTTACCAACATTTGTTTCGTTTAAACAAAGCTTGGCACTGCGTGACTTCGCTTTTACTATGAATCAACATCGCTGGGGCAATTCGCAATCATCCCGGTGAAAAGTCTACAATTCTGAAGTGTCTCTCCCAGCTGCACCAAATTCTAATCTGCAGGTGGCATGTACATTTTTGGTTGTTACTTCAAGTTATTTTTTGGTTCAGAAACATATCAATATTTCTGCTGCAAGGACGTGAATGCAAACTGTATCACGGAGTGTCAACTAAGAAAAAGGAATCCTGAATAAGAGAGATCATCCCACGGAATGAATTAAATATATATTAAAAAAAATTAGCATACTGGCAGGAAATTCAGAAAAAAAGAAAAGACGTCGTGGCCAGTAGTAACACACTAATGTCTACACTACAAAATTATTAATGTACAAATGAATTGACTATCCAAATATAACTGGGAGTAATGACAGAATTATAACGGGACCGTCTAGATCTAGCAAGGAATACGATGATGTTGAAAGAGATGGAATGAGACAGAAAGAAATAGAAGAGTGGAATGTGAGGTCATATAGAAAGGTATGGGTTATAGGATGGTATGGGACATGGCGCAGTATTTGTATTTATTTGCAATAAGTACAATATACACTATCCCATATCTCATGGAAATGATAATGGGAAAGGAAAATCGGGACAGAGGGAAATGGGACATAATGGAATATATCCCTTATCCCACGGAATGTGATATAATACTGGAAGAGGTAAAACTGGGCAGAGGGAAACAGGATAGTATAGAATATGGGGTCATATGGGATAGTATGGGATATGGAATGATACGGGACATAATGGGATGGCATGGGACAAAATGGGAATATGGCACAGAATAGGATGGCAATGGGACAGAATGGGATGGTCAAGGGACAGAATGGGATGGACATGGGACAAAATGGGATGGTACGGGGCAGGGGACGGTATGGAACAGAAACAGATGGTAAATGGAACAAGAACATTTCTGAAAGAAGAACAGATTTGTTGCTTGGACTGTTCAAAAACTATACATCAGGTGGACTGGAAATGCTGGTGGAGATAAAGCAAGAGTCACGGTCAAAAAAACATCCTACATTCAAATACAGTCTACTCTCCATCATCACAAGCTTGGCCTACACAAATCAAAGTTCTTAATCTTTCCCTCCGATCAGTTATAAGCTGAACAGCAATACTTATCCCTTTCAAATCAAGATTTAAACACAATGCTATATATCACATTTCGATCAACATATAATAGAATTTATGTAATTATAAATATTCATTACATTTTAAACACTTTATCATTTGCCAGGACACAGAAAATGTCAAATTAATCAATCATCAAATTCCCATCTACATTTAATTTTTTTCTGCCGTATATATTTTCTGTGAGACTTCTAAGTACACTTACTGCAACAATCTAAAGTTAGGAAACAAATATAAATTTCACTCAGAGAGTAGACTATACAGAGAAAAAGCAAAGGTCATCTAAGTATGGTTAGTCAACGTGATCTCCTCTGCAATTTTATATTTTTTCTGCTTCATATGAATTATCATACATCTTTTACAGCAAGCTGAAGCAATGACACGAAAAATGAAAAAGTTCATCATTAAAACGTTCAGGGTAAAAAAAAAATCATTCTTTTTTCACTGGTTTCAATTATCATAACACTGAATAAAAAAAGTCAGTTTCGAAAACCAATACAACACATGAAATCAGAGCGAAAACGTTTGAACACAACTCTGCCAGCAAACGCAATAAAGATATTTATACTAAAAAAATATTAGACACTAGGAGATTTGCAGAGGAGATCAGTTCAATTAAAACAGGAAAGATGAGGACACACATTACCTGGTCTTGAGTTTTGAGCTGATAGGACATCCAAGTACAATCATAAGCATGACTTGTGTACATTACACTTCACATGATCATTGTCTTTCACTTATGTATAACAACGTCACTACATATCATCAATCATTATCACATACATTCATGCATTAAAACTTACACAGTTTATATACAGTTAATGCGGATTTGAAGCAGTTTTTGGTTTAAATTAAAAAAAATTCAACAGGCATAAAACTAGAAACGGCTACACTCAAACAAAATCTATCATTTACTAACCTATATTATTTCTATTGACCATTTATAAAAGTTTAACCATTTTATCAAAGTTTTCACACACTGCTTAGATGCCGTATCCCCAAAAGTATTAACCTGGTAACAACATATCTAGCCCTGTATGACAACAAAACGTTGTCAAACCTCTTGTATTGCACATAAAATACACTTTTTAAATATTAATACTAAAACAAAAACAGAACGTACATAAGTATTAAAAACATTGCCTGTCAAACTCAAGCTAACTGATTTAAAAGGACTGAACAGATACTTATTCATTCAGCAATGTGCCCGACATAGCCCGCATGACTGTGAAGATTCAAATGTTTAGAATTTGAATACTGATAGATCAATCTGATTTTTCCAACCTTCACAGCTTGAATAAATATTTGATCATAACAGTCTCAGTTCTGTTGACTTCAATCTTTATCTTTAAGCAAATTTGGTGCACTGTTGAAACAAAAATTACAAACATCTTTGTCCTTATTTTTAAACAACTTTATCCAAAAGACCGACTGCAAAAGAAGTATTCCAAGAAATATTTGGTGACCCAAACAGTGATTCCGAGCTTCAAAAGTTACAGTACTTTCGCTGAAGTAGTTAAGCGGTGCTAAAAGACTGTGAACTGTTAGACTAGACTTACTGAATGAAAACACACTGAAACGTCGTTCACAAAATGACATCTTCCACTAACTTACTAATGAAAGACTGGCTGAGAAACGTGCACAGGCTGTAAACTCTACAAGGTTGAAAGTGGTAAGTCGTACGTGCTAATCTGCAATTTCTGTTCTCTTATGCATTTAACTGAATGTTTTAAATCTACAATTTTAAGTATGAAACAGTGTGACAATTTCAGTAAAGTGAAAAACCACTGAGCATGTCATGATGATAAAATTAATGTAAGACAAAACAGTGACAATAATTCAAGTAAAAGGCACAATTGTGCATCAATACTTACTCATTGGCGATAGGCATGGAGCCACGACGCTTAAGTTTGGCGATCATGTTGGACTGGTTGCGGAATGTGATGTGAATTTTGGATGGCCGCAGCCGACAGGGCTCACCGTCCACCTGCATGGGCATGGGTTTGTAGGTGGTGATGCGCAATGCTCGACACTGCGTTAATCTTTCACCATGACCACCAACATGTAAGGTTGCCTGGAGACACATTATGAATGCAGTGTTGCACACTTTATGAATGCAGTGCTGCATAGACTATGAATATAGCTGCATCAACAGATTATGAATTCAATGCTGTATACAGATTATGAATGCAATGCTGTATAGACAGATTATGAATGCAGTGTTGCATAGACAGATTATGAATGCAATGCTGTATAGACAGATCATGAATGCAGTGTCGCATATACCGATTATATATGCAATGTTGCATAGACAGATTATGAATGCAATGTTGCATAGACAGATTATGAATGCAGTGTTGCATAGACAGATTATAAATGCAATGTTGCACAGACAGACTATGAATGCAGTGTTGCATAGACAGATTATGAATGCAATGTTGCATAGACAGACTATGAATGCAGTGTTGCACAGGTTATGAATGCAATGCTATATAGACAGATTATGAATGCAATGCTATATACAGATTATGAATGCAATGTTGCATAGACAGATTATGAATGCAGTGTTGCACAGGTTATGAATGCAATGCTATATAGACAGATTATGAATGCAATGCTATATACAGATTATGAATGCAGTGTTGCACAGACAGATTATGATGCAATGTTGCACAGACAGATTATGAATGCTGTGTTGCATAGACAGATTATGATGCAATGTTGCACAGACAGATTATGAATGCTGTGTTGCATAGACAGATTATGATGCAATGTTGCACAGACAGATTATGATGCAATGTTGCACAGACAGATTATGAATGCAGTGTTGCATAGACAGATTATGATGCAATGTTGCACAGACAGATTATGAATGCGTGTTGCACAGACAGATTATGATGCAATGTTGCACAGACAGATTATGATGCTGATGTTGCATAGACAGATTATGATGCAATGTTGCACAGACAGATTATGATGCAATGTTTGCACAGACAGATTATGATGCAATGTTGCACAGACAGATTATGAATGCTGTGTTGCATAGACAGATTATGAATGCAATGCTGCACAGACAGATTATATGCAATGTTGCACAGACAGATTATGAATGCATGTTGCACAGACAGATTATGAATGCTGTGTTGCATAGACAGATTATGATGCAATGTTGCATCAGACAGATTATGAATGCATGTTGCACAGACAGATTATGAATGCAATGTTGCACAGACAGATTATGAATGCTGTGTTGCACAGACAGATTATGATGCATTGTTGCACAGACAGATTATGAATGCTGTTTGCACAGACAGATTATAAATGCAATGTTGCACAGACAGATTATGAATGCTGTGTTGCACAGACAGATTATGATGCAATGTTGCATAGACAGATTATGAATGCTGTGTTGCATAGACAGATTATAAATGCAGTGTTGCATAGAGAGATTATGAATGCAGTGTTGCATAGACAGATAATGAACGCAGTGTTGCATAGACAACTTATGAATGCAATGTTGCACAGACAATTATGAATGCATGTTTGCATAGACTGATTATGATGCATGCTGATAGACAGATTATGAATGCAGTGTTGCACAGACAATTTATGAATGCAGTGTTGCATAGACAGATTATGAATGAAATGTTGCATAGACAGATTATGAATGCAGTGTTGCATAGACAGATTATGAATGCAGTGTTGCACAGACAGATTATGAATGCTGTGTTGCAAGACAATTTATGAATGCATGTTGCATAGACAGATTATGAATGCGTGTTGCATAGACAGATTATAATGCTGTGTTGCACAGACAGATTATGATGCTGTGTTGCATAGACAGATTATGAATGCAATGCTGCACAGACAGATTATGATGCAAGTGTTGCACAGACAGATTATGAATGCAATGCTGCACAGACAGATTATGAATGCTGTGTTGCATAGACAGATTATGAATGCTGTGTTGCACAGACAGATTATGAATGCGTGTTGCATAGACAGATTATGAATGCATGCTGCACAGACAGATTATGATGCATGTTGCACAGACAGATTATGAATGCAATGCTGCACAGACAGATTATGAATGCAGTGTTGCACAGACAGATTATGAATGCAGTGTTGCACAGACAGATTATGAATGCAGTGTTGCACAGACAGATTATGAATGCAGTGTTGCACAGACAGATTATGAATGCAGTGTTGCATAGTTGTAATAATAATAATACAATGCCAAATCTTGACTCAAGAATCAAAGCAAAACGCGCATTCCCATCATTCACCAAAACAATCACCCAACAACGACCAAATCTCTAGGGCACAAAGCATATATGCAAACTGAAATGTGAAAGACAGGAGGGGAGTTGGGCGTGTGGCCAATGATCCAAGCTGTCATTCTCCCTCTGTCTGTCTGTCTGTCATACATACAGGATGACGAGCTAGGATACACTCAAGCCTGTTTGACGAATGACCCCCTGACCCAACTTGTCATCTTTTCTGACACACACACACACACACACACACACACACACACACACACACACACACACACACACACACACACACACACACACACACACACACCACACACACACACTCTCTCTCTCTCTTTTTCCACTGTCTCTTTCTTCTTCTTCTTCCTTTTGTTTTTTACAGTGACAATGAATGGTGATCTAGAGTTATCAAACATAATGCTTTGGTAAACTGTCAACACAAAAACTAAAGTGTTACCTCTGTATCATCCATCGCAATCCCCCAAATATATCGAAATATAATACATACGAGGGCATATACTTGCATTTTTGCACTCTTTCAACTACCCATTCCGGTTATCCTGATTCGTACAGACAGGCACAAAAAGCTGGCAACTTACAGCTGATACAGAGCAAACAATTCACGCGCATGATCACAAGTGCTAGATAAAGCTGTTGCAATGTTTCCTACAGACAAGACAAATGACTGCCGGACAGCAAGCGGGGGAAAAAACACGCCTTGTTATTCTGAAACACAGCAAGCTTGCAAAGTGTAACTATTAGACCTGGCAGGACTCTGTCCAAGACCATACTTCAAGGAACAAGTGAGGGCCAGACGAAGACATATTTACAATGTCTTTGGGGCCAGACAAATCACAGATCAAATAAAACTGTGTTACTAATAGCCCAGGCGATCACAGGGCTGACGCCATGTAAAAAACAACTCCACGTCTAATTTAAAACACCAACATACAAGAACCAAGCACATGATAACTCTTTCAAGTCTAAATCGCATTTCAAAAATCATTCCCGTACATACGATAAGATAAAGTTTACTGATCCCAAGTAAAAACTTGAAATTTACGCCTGGAAAAAACAACTCTGTAGAAGTACTTTAAGGGATCTGCTTATGTCTCACATCGTTCAAACTCCACCACTCGACAAGAAAGTGCTGATGCTGAGTGGACCATCACACAGTATGGACATTGATGTTTTTCCGTTTTTCAAAAGGTATGAGTGAGTGTATAATGTGCGACCTGTGTGTAACCTGCTTAATACTGCCTCTTTCCTGAGATTCTCAATTACAGATGAGAGAAACTGTTTAAAGCCATGAAAAGTTTGGCAAGACAAGCAAGAGGCACAAGATCCTGGGTGGAAAGCATCACGAAACGGACAAGCTATTCCCACTGAATGTGGAGTAAAGCAACATAACGCCCGCACAGTACGGGACAAACAACTAAAATAATGGACACACATTCACCCGAGACATTGCTCAAACACACAATAAGTTAGAAAGACAAGCAACAACACCACTAAAATTCCGGTGGAAAAGGATAGACACTGCAGGTGACCCCCGAAAAACACAGCATCCATCGCAGAAATCCTGACATCCCCTAGAAGACAAATGACGAACGCACGTATCAATAATGCACTTCTGCCATGAGACATGATGGATAACAGTGATGCAAAATATACTTTTCATAACTACTGGCCCTAAGACATCGTCATATCAGGGATTACGGATGCAGTGTTGTTGCTCGAAGACACAGAGAACCACAGCTTGCTATGATGAAGCACAGCAAGCTTGCTTGTACGATCATGTGACCTCCCATGACTATGGCCAAGACTGTCCTCCAAGGAACAGCTTAGGGTCTGCCCTTAAGAGGCTGACCCAGAAAATTCGAGACAGAAAACATCAAGGATCAGACAAGTCACAACAACATACACTGGTTACATCCTGCACATGGCAAGGGATAGACAACGTTGGTGATCCCTCAGAACAATGGCATCCACCATGGAAACCCTGATATCCCCTTAGGGACACAGGAATACATGAATGAATGCGTTGCTGGTCTAAGGACAGAGACAATGAATACAGTGTTGCTAAACGTAATGGCCGGAAAACCTTATCGTATCAGGGATTATGGATGCAATGCTGCCCCCAAAGGCACAGAGAGATCAAGAATGGGATATGTTACTAGGGAGAGATAACAGATATGACATTAGCCCTGGAACAAAAACAAAAACAAAGTCCCCCCCCCAAAAAAAAACCAACAACAACAACAACACACACACCACACACACATACACTTACAAACACACCCAACCACCTCTATAACAAACAAACCAACCCCCATTCCAAAGCACTGGACTTATTCCTCTAGTCCCGAGAACAAGATGGAAACACGCAAAAAGAATAAAATCTATGAAACTATCGCCAACATCCGCCCCCCCCCCCCCCTAAAAAAAAAACAACACTAAACAAATTCCAAACACCAGCCCCGTCTACCCCATCCCATGTCCACCACCGTAAAAAACAACAACAACAACAACAACAAAAAAACAAACAAACAAAAAACAGATGGTAAGATGCATAGGAGAGGGAGGAAGGGAGCCTGGTAAAGCACTTGGAGAGAGGGAGAGGGGGAGACAGAGAGAGACACAGAGAGAGAGATACAGAGAGAGACAGAGAGAGAGGGAAAGAAGAGAGAGAGAGAGAGAGAGAGAGAGAGAGAGAGAGAGAGAGAGAGAGAGACAGAGAGAGAGAGCGTGGAGAGTGAGAAAGAGAAAAAACAAACAAAAACTAAAACAACAACAACAACAACAACAAAAAAAAGAGAGAGAGGAGAGAGAGGGTGGGGAGGAAGGGGCAAGAAAAGAATACAATGCAAAAAAGTAAAGCAATAACTGCTCACCAATGAAGAGTAGGTGAAACCGATGACCTCCAGGTAGCCATCATCCAGAAGCTGGGGTTCAAAACCAACAGCATTGGGATTACCCCAGGGAAGCGTTCCACTTGCATATCTACGACATTATACTGCACATTAGATCTGTGAAGCACAAAGACTACACTTATCAATTTGCATGTTGATTCAAGAACTAAAGTATACACCGGATACATGAAACAAAAAGACCATGAGATATCGTTTTATTTGAAAATCAATTCAATGATCAATCCCCTCCCACATATAAACATACAAACAAACAAACAAATAAACAAAACAAACAAACCCAACAACAGTAAAAGAAAAACAAAACAAGGACAATGAATAGATATAAACCATAAATCCGAAACTGACCAGAAACAAAAGAACAACGCAGTGGCCTAATGGAGCAAATCTGGAGAACAAAGACAACCTGTCAAAAACAACGAGCAATGGCTATGCTTGAATGCAGAATAACAGAAAACCCCACATGAGAAAAACAAACACATGTACTCATTCACTTCTCTGTCATTTCATCATTTGTGTATCTGGGTTTTCCATACATGGGTGTTTTAATTTATTATCAAAGAGACTGATCGATCAAGCAAAAGATAATTATACGAACATGTATGCACGCTATATATATGCATCACGATATCACACTCATACAGACAGAAAAACAGCAGCAAGCTCTACAGGAAATCAGCACTTTCAGGGCTTGAGAACCGAACAAGAAGACAACAAAACGCAAGAACGAGGGGATAACGATTCTGTCTGATAAAGCACCTGCTCACAAGTCGTCCCTCGTCTCAATAACACTCTGCATAAAACTGTGAAACACAGTTGCAGCCCTAATATTTTACAGGTCTTGTTCCCTGTCACTTTTCCCTGTTAACTCATCTGAGGAAATTCTTCCAACACAAAGTTTGAAATCCTGTTTATCCCTTGGAACTGCTATTTTTAAGTGTCTGACACATGCAGCCATTATTACATTATCGTTATTAATGTTTAAAGCTCAGCCGACTGCATAGAATCATTCATATCAGGGCTAGAACCGTCTTAAAACACACACAAAACCTCGTAGACCCTGAAAAGAAGACGCCTGGAAAAGAAACTTAAGAACTCCTATCAATGCATTGGAGCACATGATCTAAGGACATACCCCTCCCGTTGACCGTTCCGCTTACTTTACCTCCAAGACGCTTGAAAAATCAAACAGCAAACAAATGTGACCCCCCCACCACGAAATCAGTCTTAACTAGCATTTTGGGCATATTGAGATATACATATCACTGGAAAGTGTACATTCTGCTGATTATTTTGGTACTAGAATAAAGCTTGTACTCAAACAAATGTAGAATACCGATTTAAATTAATTAATAATCTTTTTTCAAGAAAAAAAATTCTGTGGGGGATAGATTATAGTCTACAGAAATAAATTTTAAGAAAAAGTCAAAACACCCCAGACAGACCCTCAGTCACCTTTTCAGCTCCTAGTGTTGTTCGACCGACTGCGAGTTAAGACTGATTTGGTGGTGGGAGGTCACAAATGTATAAACATAACTAAGTACACCAAAACATTTATAACAATTGGCTTACATTACCTAAGACTGCTTCTGTACATCACATTTTCTTGAAGCCCAAAACGCACTTAATTCATGTGCCCAATTATCAATCCTAATACTAATAGTAAGTATGTTAGACTTTATACAACACATACGGGTGAGTGGACCCGCAAGGCAGAAACCAACAGGAACACATGACAGAAAACAAAACAGAAAGGCAGAAACAAAACGAGTGACAGAAAACAGAAAAATTCTAGCACATGATTTTCATAAACTGGGGATACCATCTTTACTGAAAAAATCTGACATCCCCACAGGGTACACACGCCTGTACTTTAGTATTTCGACAATGCTATGAACTACCAGAGAAGTAAGAAGCATTAGAAGAGTACTTCGCAAAGCTAAGTACAGTACTTTCCAAGGACTGACTCCGATATTCTCGTTTTAACATGCACTCTCATTTTAACAGCAAATGTCTTCATATTAAGGAACAAATTTTCGCTCATTTCTTGAATCAAACGCATGTCAATCATAGAATGACTCACAGTAAACTGGATGTCATACTGTACAATATGGAGAAATGGTAGATAGAGGACATTTCAAGGCTGGACAAAGTGTAACCTTCTGGGCTGGGTTGCCAGTCAACAAAATAAAGAAAGGCTGAACCAGAATACTGAGGCTATGGAAGGTAAAGAGTTAGAGAACTGCCATGTGTTATAAACCGACGGAAGTGGATATATCTTTGTTTCAAACAATCATTAAGAAGAAGCAATTACTGAAAATTACTTCGACTGAAATCATACATGTGTGTATGAGTGTGTGTGTGTTTGTGACAAAGAGTGAGAGAAAAACAGCGAGAGAGAGAAAGACAGCGAGAGAGAGAAAGCCAGCGAGTGTGTGTGTGTGTGTGTGTGTGTGTGTGTGTGTGTGTGAGAGAGAGAGAGAGAGAGAGAGAGAGAGAGTGAAACAGAGAGACAGACAGGGAGACAGAGAGAGAAGAGAGAGAGAGAAGGGAGAGAGAGAGAGAGAGAGAGAGAGAGAGAGAGAGAGAGGAGAGAGAGAGAGAGAGAGAGAGAGAACACATATACACTCACAAAGACATTCGGCTTGTTCTGCAGACGAAAATTTCCAGGCCAAAGCATGTCTGCTGCAGGTATTCAGACCCCCCCCCCCCCCCATTAAGTTCTATCCACGACAGGCCACAGAGAGAGAGAGAGAGAGAGAGAGAGAGAGAGAGAGAGAGACAGACAGACAGAGACAGAGAAAGAGACAGAGAGAGAGAGAGAGAGAGGAGAGAGAGAGAGAGAGAAGAGAGAGAGAGAGAGAGTTTGATGATCAAATGCCTTTTACAGTATTCAGCGCAAATAGGGGGAGGGGGGGGGGGTCAAATATTGAAATAAAAACCCACACATTCAGTTACAGATATGACATGACTAGTCACAACACAGCACGGGTCAAACAATAATAATGCTGCTTATTTATGTGATCAAATCCGTTATCAATTCGTTATTTATTCTAATGCAAATGAACAAGTACGCAGTTTTCCTAAAAATGTCAAAGGGTGCATGTTACGCGTCCACGACCCGCATACACATACGCACCCTCACCTATACCCATGCGTACACCCTTCCCCTCAACAGGCAATAACATGAAGTGAGTGTGTGTGTGTATGTGTGTGAGTGTGTGTATGAGTGTGCACGTGCGTGCTTGCGTGTGAAAGAAAGACAGAGAGCATGTGTGAAAGAAAGTGGGGCAAGGAAGAGAGAGAGAGAGAGAGGAGAAAAGAGAGAACAGAGACAGAGAGAGGTGGGGGGGGGGGGGGGGCGAGAGGACTCATATGTACACATTCACAAACACAAGCAGACAAAATTGCTCGGCTTGGCTTTGTGAACCAACATTTCCAGGTCAGTGCACATCTGCTGCGGGCTTGCAGAGAAAACCGCTGATTTTTTTTTTCCATGAAAAGTCGGATTTGCCGCAGTGGCTGCAGGCAAAACCACTGGCTGTTCAATGGATACTGCTAGGTTTTTGAGCTTACTTCTCCATTCCCTGATGCCAACACAAAGGAGGGAAGGAGAGAGAAAGACCGACAGAATGAGAGAGAGAGAGGGAGAGAGAGGGAGAGAGAGAGGGAGAGAGACAGAGAGAGAGACAATGAGAGAGAGAAAGAAAGAAAGAGAGAGAGAAAGAGAGAGAGAAAGAGAGAGAGAGAGAGAGAGGAGAGAGAGAAGAGAGAGAGACAGAGAGAGAGAGAGAACCCAATTTCTCAGCATATTACCAGATAAAAGCAATATCATCATCCAAAACAAAGAGATCACCCACAAAACAACTTTTGGTGTACTAACCTTGGAATGTTGAGAATGACAAGGCAATGAAGTTTCAGGTCTTGGATCTTCTGTGTGATGTGCACCCCATCACACTGAAAAAAACCCAACAACAACAACAAACTACTATTTAAAAAGAAAGCAACTGAGATAATCTGGTTCTGTTAACCAGCTGCCTCTTACCATCCTCTCGTGGTTTAATGTCAACGGGGCGTGCTCGAGTCAAAGACCAGAGTAACAAACCTTTGACAGAGCCTAAAATACCTGTAGATCTAGTACAGGAATTTAAAATGCTAGTTTGTATAACGTGGGAAATATCTTGAACCATGGCAAGTATTTAACGTAACTGTTACCTTCTGAAAACGAAAGTAACACTCTCATTGGAGGTGAAGCATGGTTGTTGAAGTGGCAGCATGATAAAAGATGGTCACGCACATCACAAAATATATTAATCATTTCCCTGTAGGGATGCTGAAGGGATCTTAGAGTATGAGCAGTATTCCCACCTTCTGGAAATTTTTTGACAGAAATTTCCCCCTTTTTCAACTACTCTCTTTGTTTCTGTCTTTTTCTCTCCTTTCGATCGCCACTTGCTTTCTATCAGTCAATTCACCTGCATGTTTTCAAGGAATCTTCTCACATACATGTTTTCTCTTCCCTTACCACATGTCTGAATATGCAGATTGTGTAGCAACATTATTAAGCCTGCACAGAATGAGCCAGAAAATCGTGCATACACTAATCTGGGAAAACTTAAATACAACTCACTAGGACACACTGAACGTTTGAGGTCTCACCAAACTGGAATGCAGAACAAGCATTTGTAATAGTAAACATACAGATTTAGGAACACGAAATGGACGCCCCAAGAGCGTTCAGTCAAATTGTCACTGTATAAGAACGAGAAGTCCAATGGAACATAATTGCCCTTAGCGTTGTTTATGCTTACCTCCACTTGTATGTGGTCTGCAAAACCTTTCCAACTTCGCTTGAGGAGATCTCGTCCTCCTGCCTGTTATCAGAAATAAAAGAAACACTATCAAATACAATAAGAAAAAAAGTAAAGACTTTGAAAAGAGAGATAATAAGTGCCTCAAACAAAAATTTAAATAAAGTTCATTCACTGGCGCCTCTTTTGCTTTGCGCTTTTCATCCTTTTTCATTTTTCCTCTTTACGGGCATCAAGTGACACAAAACCAGCTGATGAATAAAGAAAAAAAAGCAAAGCACACTTGAACAGCTGGTTGGAGCATAATGCCAGCAGTAGTGGTGATATCTCAAGGCCAAAACAGAATCAAATAAATTATAAACAACTCCTCATTTACATGTCTCCTCTGTTATGGTAGCCGATGTTTATTATAATTCATTTTCATAACTTCTCTGAAATTGTATATTATGGTTCATCTGTTTTCATCATTGCGTTAAAGTCGACATGTCTCCTCCCCCTTCCCTTGTTTTTTTATATTTTTGTTTTTTGTTTGTTTTCTTTTTTGATTTTTGGTCTTCTTCTTTTCCTCTGTTGCTTTATTGAATTTTAATTAATGTATTCCACTGTTTGATTTTTCTTTTACTTTTCATTCATCTGTTTATTATTTCATTCATCTGCTTATATTTCATGCCTATGTGTTATATGCGTAGCGTAGCAAGGGCTAGCTGTAAAACAGGTCCAGAGAGTCCTAAGCTATTATCCTTGAGTAAGAAACTGTTTGAACTGAATTCATCTGAAGTATAAATGTCTTTTACAAAGAAGAGTTTTCAAAAATAAATGTGTTTTTCACTTCAAACAGTTCATGTTACGGGACAAAAAAAACACAGGTACTTACTCCAGCATAGAACATCTTGTTTCTAAATCGACTGTTGAACTTCTCAGGGTTGGCCTCTGCAAATAATCATCCCATGAACTGCATCATTGTAGAGACAATGTATCAACACAGAAATCATTTAATATAAATTCTTCACAAAATTCTTCTTCAACTGTGTATCACTGGATCGCAAACGCACAGACAATGTGGGAAAGATAGAAAAAATGATTGAGACAGATACAGTCTTGGTACCTAGACTAAAGCGCAACAAACAAAATTTTAAAACGCAAAAGGAAACCAATCAACCAACCAACCAACCAACCAACCAACCAACCAACCAACCAAAACCAACCACGGAAATATCAAAACCAAACCCAAAACAAACAAATAAAAAGACAGAAAGAAATGACAAAAATAGCAATAAAAACAAAACTGAACCAAAAACCCTGAATCATTAATATGGATTGTTGCAGTCGACACTTACTGTCATGTCAGCAAATACATGATTTGATACGTTTACTGTCATTATGATGAACAGCAAATACATGACTTGATACGTTTACTGTCATTATGATGAACAACAAATACATGACTTGATACGTTTACTGTCATTATGATGAACAGCAAATACATGACTTGATACGTTTACTGTCATTATGATGAACAGCAAATACATGACTTGATACGTTTACTGTCATTATGATGAACAGCAAATACATGACTTGATACGTTTACTGTCATTATGATGAACAGCAAATACATGACTTGATACGTTTACTGTCATTATGATGAACACAAATACATGACTTGATACGTTTACTGTCATTATGATGAACAGCAAATACATGACTTGATACGTTTACTGTCATTATGATGAACAGCAATACATGACTTGATACGTTTACTGTCATTATGATGAACAACAAATACATGACTTGATACGTTTACTGTCATTATGATGAACAGCAATACATGACTGATACGTTACTGTCATTTGATGAACAGCAAATACATGACTTGATACGTTTACTGTCATTATGATGAACAGCAAATACATGACTTGATACGTTTACTGTCATTATGATGAACAGCAAATAATGACTTGATACTTTACTGTCATTATGATGAACAACTACCAGTTCCTCATGGACACCGAAACACAAGCTCGATCGCTCATACATGTACAGACACACACACGCACACACAGAGACACACAGACATACAGACACACACACACACGTTTGTGTGTGCATGCACAACTAACAGTAACACCAATCATTACTGTCATTATTAGTAAGGCTAGAAATAGTAAAAGCAGCAGCCGTAGTAGTAGTTATTGCAGTAGTAACGACAGCAACAGCAGGATTAGAAATCCAGTAACCACAATAGTAGCAGAGTATTAGTATTAGTAGTAGTAGTAGTGGTGGTAGTAGTAGTAGTAGTAGTAGTAGTAGTAGTAGTAGTAGTAGTAGTAGTAGTAGCGTAGTAGTAGTAGTAGTAGTAGTAGCAGCAGCAGTAGCAACAGCAGTAACAGCAGAAGCAGTGGCAATAGTAGAGACAGTTACAGTGATTACTGCTGCTAATACAAGTAGCATAATACGAACAGCAATAACAGGAATAGCAGTGGTAAAAATAATGCTTCCATCAGCAGTACCAGCAGCAGCAGGAGTAGAAGTAGTAGTAGAAGAAGTAGTGGTGATGGTGATTGTAGTGTAGAAGCAGCAGCAAGAAAAGCAGCGACAGTAGCAGCAGTCTTCGCAGAGGCAGCAGCAGTATGAGGAAGAGTGGCAGTAGTTGTAGTAACCAAAGTAGCAAACACAGGTAACAGGGTAATAATAGCAGTAGGGGAACATTTTAGGTTGAAAATTGAAGAGAAGACAACAAACCAGAGATAACATCAAACTAAATCATGGGGATTCTTAAAGACAGCCGAATCAACTCATACAAAATTTGGTGTATCTGTTCAAAGCAAGTTCAGTGCTCTGGAAAATATTTTGGACTTGATGGATGAACGTATGAAGTAAAGGGAATAGAGGACGAATATAAAAAGATAGATAAAGAAATCAGGAATAAGTGCAAAAAACAGAAGACAACACAAAACAGACCCAAAGTATATGTGCAGTTATACTAAAGAAATTGCTCATAAGAAAAAAAAAAGAAAGACGTACACATCAACTGGTTGTTTAAAATCAAAAAGGGTAGGATTATTATAGAAATATGGAAATAAGGTAGATGGGAACAGCATATCGAAGACCTTGTCCTTTTTGTCGATGACAGAAGGGACGAACACATTAAAAAGAATTGATCAACCAACCGGAAAAACTCAATACCGGTGGGAAAAAATCGAAGCATAATAAGGAATGTCTATGGGAACAAACATCAGCAATGAGAGTAGAAAATGATGCCAGTTCTTTTCAAAGTATCAAAAGAAAGATTAGACAAGGATAATTTATGTTCTACATCAGATTTGTTTCCATTTTACAGCAAAACTATCATCAGAAACCTTGAAGAATGCCCTCGGACAAAAGTTGAAGGAAAAATGATAAACAGCCTTCGTGATGCAGATGACACTTATAATTACAGAAAATAAAAACAAGCCTACACAATCTTGTGAGTGTAACAGAAATAGAAGGCATAAAGAAATGGGCTAGAACTAAATAATAAGAAACTGAAGCACGGTAATCAGTAAAGGACAAAAAATCTCCTCAGATAAAATAAAAGGAAACAGTAAAACGCTGAGACAAATCACTTAGTTCAAATTACGGGAAACAGTCATCTCACCAAACGCAGATGCACATTAGAAATATCCAGCAGAATTGGCAAAACTAAAACAGCATTAAAAAAAACTGCAAAAGTGTTCTTACCAACAAATGCCTATCAGCAGACATCAAGAAGAGAGTTTTTCAATGTTGATGCAAAGTCTGGACATTCAAAAAGCAAAGCCAGAACAAGATTGAAGCAGCTGACATGTGGTTTATAAGAAGACTGTTAAAAGTTCCATGGACAGCAAAGAAAATAAACCTGACAGTCTTGAAAGAAGCAAACACAAAAAGAACAGAAGATTACAAAAAGATAAGCAACATTTACAGGACACATTATAAGGCAAGAGAACTTTGAGTACCTAGTCATAACCGGAAAGCTAGAGGGAAAAAAGCGCCAGATAAATCTTGGGAGAAAATAGTAGACCGTTTTGTTGAGTGGGTGGGGATCAAAGGATAGGAGATATACTTGCAGCGACAAAAGATAGATTCGTATGAAGGGCCATGATCGCCAACACCATGCAGCAAGGCACAAAATAACGAGAGCGATGAATAACAGCGCAAACCCTGAAAGTCAGTGGTTTGAAACCTTGCCTTGGTCAGAAGGCTTGTGCATGATCTCAATACTCTAAAAGCTATGCCGCAAATGCTTCAACTTCAGGCAGGGCCGCCCAAGATGGAGGGGTCAATGGTTTAATAGAGAGCACAGCAAGAGTGATCCCTTGTCCACCAGGATGGGGGTTGGGCACTGGACTAACAACCCAATCCCGGAAAGCTTGTTTGTAGCAGAAATCACAAAAACATCGCCCCGTCAGCAACTCGGCTGGTGCCGCCCTGCATTTGCCTTGGAATCTTCGGGAAGAAATCAAGCATAACAGTAGCACAAGTAAGTAAAAGCAGCAGCAGTAGTACAAGTAATAACAGCAGTAGCATTACCAGTAGTACGAGTAATAACAGCAGCAGTAGTAGTACGAGTAATAACAGCAGCAGTAGTAGTATGAATAATAACACCAGTAGCAGCAACGGTAGTACAAGTAATAACAGCAGTAGTAGCAACGGTAGTACAAGTAACAACAGCAGTAGCAGCAACGGTAGTACCAGTAATAACAGCAGTAGCAGCAACGCAGTACAAGTAATAACAGCAATAGAGCGCCGATAGTACGAGTAATAACAGCAGAAACAAAAGTAGAAAAAGTAATTGCCGTGGTGGTTACCTCTGGACTCGTGGAACTCGAGAGCCACATGGGCGTCAGCTCCCAAGCTGAAGTAGTTGTTGAAGACACTAAGAGGTAACTCAGAGGCTGCCTCCTCCCCCTCCTCCACAGTGTCTGCTTCGTTCTCTTCCACAGAAATGTTCCACCTGATCAACACACCACCACAACAACGTTACCAGGCTACAGACATCATCAGAGACATACATAATGATTATAACGATAATGATGAAAATAACAGGTATGGCATTATACCGTACAAAATATTGTTACATATGCAACACAATGTGTACGCAAACGCACACCTGGTCATCTCACACAAACACACCTGAAACTGCAACTTGATTTTTAATCTTTTGTTCCTATTCTCACCACGACCACCCAAAAAAACAAAACAAAAAAACAAAACAAACAAAACAAAACAAAAAACAACAAAAAAAACAAAACAAAAACAAATAAAAGAACAACAACAGGGGCGCATGTACCACAATGGACACTTACCTGTCTAACTGGAAACCTGCCCTTCCTCCACATTGCATAAATTTTGGACAGAGGTTCATCTGTGTAGCCCTGCACACACGATATTATATAGAACTGTATGTATTTAAATAAATAGATCACATATAATTCTGCTAAGTTTTCTTCCCTTTCAGTCTCTTTTGAAGTTTTTCGAAAACCCAAGAAGCAAAATTCATGGTACTGATTGTATTGTATTGTATTGTTTGTATTGTATTGTATTGCATTGTACTCTGATGTATTCAAATTAAAATCCGACTTACAATTTATTCTTTTTCTTTCCTTTCAGTTTAATTAGACCTTTTCCTTTAAATTTAAGAAGCAAAGTGTACATACAGCAATAATATCAAAATCATAACACAATCTGTATGTACTCCATATGCAGATTTACACAGATACAAAAATATACGTGCCAAGTATATATTCACAAAGGGACTATACATTAGTTTGTAACATGCACACAATTAACATGATACAAATACTGATTAATACATCTTATCTTCTTGACAGCGTACGGAACAGGCACTCCCTGTTATTGTACAAACATTCCAAACATTTTTTTTATCCAACATCCGAGAAACAGACATCGACAGGTGGCATCAGAAAGTCAGAAGTCAATTTTAACACAGTCTCCACAAGACTGAATATTAACTGTATCCACTTCATGAGGAAAGGGGAATTGGAGCACCTGGTCACAACAGGAAAGCTGAAGGGAAAGAGATCACCAGGTGGACCCAGGGAAAAAATATTGGACGGACTTGCAGAGTGGCTGAAGACAGAGAGGGTGGAAGATGTGCTTGCGGCAACAAGGGGAAGAAACATATGGAGGGCCATGATCGCCAACGCCATGTGGCAAGGCACTTGATGATGATGATGATGATCCACTCAATGAGCCTAAAAACTGCTATTGCATCATCTGGTTTGACACTGACAGACTTTTACTACAACTGTGTCAAGGAACATCACTTGGATTCCATAAACCAAACCATTCCGGGACTGATGGATTATCAACAGTAGCACGGGCCTTATTAGGTAGTGTCCTTTACATGCCGGATCGCAGCAGGCATGGCTAACTCCACCGAAGCGACCTTGCAGAAGTAATAAGCCTTCTATGGTGGGTGGCCCACATAAGCTAGATACTGCTGGGTGTTGCAGAGTTCCTGGCATTAGGACTTCGGCTGAACAAACTTGGGTCTGACGGGGAGCAGAGAAGCCGAGATAAGCGGTGTGGGCGAAATGCTAATGAAGTGGCGTGGAAGAAGTGGCAACAAAAAAATTGGAAAGAAAAGCGAAAGAAAATCAGAAGCAGAAAATGGGAGAGAGAGAGAGAGAGAGAGAGAGAGAGAGAGAGAGAGAGAGAGAGAGAGAGAGAGAGAGAGAGAGAGAGAGAGAGAGAGAGGAGAGAGAGAGAGAAACGAAACTGAAACTGAAAATGGTTTATTGCCATTGACATTTTTGTCCTTGTGGCAAGGAGCATAAAACAAAGTCATTAAATTTTACGGCGACGTTTTCGCGAAATAAAGATTTATAAATATAGTCACGGCCGACATTATATCCATTTGAATTTATTTTTCTAATGATGAAGAAAAAATTGAAGGAAAAAAGTTGAACAAAAAGTTGAACAAACAGTTGACACCCAACGTAATTAGTCATATAAGTAAGAGGAAGACCCAAATCCGGCAAATAAACATAAGAACAGTATAAACTGATATCTTCACTGGAGATAAACTTACATTAATTTAAAGAGAGAGAGAGAGAGAGAGAGAGAGAGAGAGAGAGAGAGAGAGAGAGAGAACGAATAAAAATCAGCACTAAACCACACACACACACACACACACACACACACACACACACACACACACACACACACACACACACACACACACACACACACACACACACACAAATACTTTCACTCCATTTTCTGTTTACTGTTCAATGGAAGTACTGGACATATATCTCAGTTTCAATACAATATTACTGTAAAAGTAAAACTAACTGAAAAGAATGTGACGGCACTGTAGACAAATATATTTCAAATACAAATACCTTGAGTAAAATTTTCACTAACCATTTCAGGATATTATCCTGCTGAAGATTCTATCATTTCACGTTGCTTAGTTTTTTGTGCTCTCAAAAAAATACAACAAAGAACAGAGCATCGACATTAAAATAAAACATTGCATAAGTACCAGTTATGTGACATGATAGCAATGCCGGGTCTACTTTGTGGGTGGCCCTACAGCATCTGATACTGACAGTTCCTTGTTAACTCCTGCTGCTATGCTCCAAATGAAATCAAGTTGGACAGACTCTTAGGTAATTTTCTACCTAATGGAAGATGGGAAAAAAGTGGAGAGAAATAAAAAGTTGTACTGACCCCACCCCAATTGAGTGTCCTGGCCAGGTCGTTGCCAGTGCCAATCGGCAAGATACCAACAGGGGGGGAGGTGACAGCCCAAGGGAATCGATGACAGACAGGATCCAGCCCACCGTGCCATCACCCCCTGCTGCCAGGATTCGGATGTTAGGCACTTTTTTGAACAGGTCAAGCCTGCAACGAACGACAACAACAAATACAAACATATGACAGATGTGAGGCAAGTTTTCCAGCCTGCAATAAACGGTGAAGAAAATCGTTACACGATGGATTTAGGCGCTTGACTGATCATATAAAATGAAATGAAAATATAAAAACATGCAAATTCAGCTTGCAGATCATTCTAAATCTAAATATATGAGGACTGTATGGTTTCTTGATTACGCATCTCCACCCTGCAATAAATGAGTAAAAGACATAATTATGATGGATGCTAGCATTAAAAAGGTATCTGCAATTCGCTGAGAAATTGTATCAGGTTCATAGACTGAGGCCATGTTGAAAAACACACACTCAAAGGTTGTGCTGTATCGGAGAAATTGTAGATTTATAGAAGAGAGGCAATTTTGGAAAAACATGATTTCAGAAGTTGAGCTGTAATGGAGAAATTGTAACAGATGGAGAAATTGTAACAGATTAATTGGTGTGAAACTCTTCCAGGAAACGTCCCTTCCAGCGTTGTATTGCTAAGCTCTGTAACCTGACCAGACCATTTTATTCTGTATTGTAAACATGTACGTTACATTGGTCCATCACACGCTAGGCTTGTCTTACCTGTCATTATCAACTGAGATCTGAGCATAATTATACTCAAACTGTTGCCTTATACTGTTGTTGTAATCCAATAATATGGATGATAAGTGTTAAAATATCACGAAGAATTCAAGTCTTCTCTCCTTCTACCTCAGTGTATTTCACTTTTCAAGATCTCACCAGCACAAAACGTGTTCCTCAGGCACAGAACCATCCAGATTTGGGCACAGTGCATATGACGCTATCAAGATATGATTAATGCGTCCTGTTATTTGTTGTTATTTTTGTTTAAAGTCCAGCCGACTGCATAGAGCCATATCAGGGCTATAACCGTTTCAAAACATACACAATTCTTCAACAGAAAAAAAAAAAAAAAAAAAAAGGGAAAAGAAAATTAAGTACACATATCAATGCATTCGCGCACATAATCTAAAGACATGCCCCTGGCGTTGACCACTCCGTCCAAGTTATCTAGAGGGATTTAAAAAAGACACCTGAATACAAATTGTAATATAACTAAGACACTAAAACACACATAAGAATGGCCCAAATTACCTAAAATTTCTTCGCATATCACTTCCCAAGAGCCAAAAATGCACTTCATACATGTACCCCATCATCAAACCTGAAAGAAAGGACATAAGACTTTATCGACTACATACAGGTGAATGGACCAGAAAGGCAGAAAAATGATAGGAAGAAATGACAGACAGCAAAGGAGGAAGAAAGAAACAAAGAGAATGCCAGAAAAGAGGAAATTTCTAGCCCAGAATTTCCAGAAGGTGGGGATATTATTTATACTGAAAGAGCCCCGGCATCCCAACGGGGGTGATTAATACGTCCTGAGCAAATTTCAAAATCCAATTTCTCATAACACCACTCACCCAAACCGTGGGCCTCCTTGAGACAAATTGAAGACTTGTCTGGGGTTCAGGAGCCAACAAAACTTGTGGTAGAGTTTGGCCCCCTGATTGCCACCACTCTTCGGGTTGATGAAGACCAGGACAGGTTTGATGAGGGGTGATGGGATGGGTTTAATGATGAAAGGGCGGGAATCTTCTTTGCTTTTCCGCTTCCGCACAGAAGCTTTCCGTTTTTTGCTTGATCTTATCGATGACTTGAAAGACCCCTGCAGACGGAAGGTATTGACGGGCATGTTTAATACAAGAGACACACACCAGATTGCTTTACAATATCTACATTATTCTTCTTAAGTTACAAAAACCAAACGTATGTATAAAGTGAATAATACTACAATGCGATTAAGACTGTTAGCCTACATTTTTTTCATTATCGTATATATTATGTTGCATTTGTACTTCGTAGCTTCAAAATAAATCTTTCACCTTCAAACCTTATAGTTTTGACAACATAATTGTTGGAAAGGTTAAGTACTCATTTTCATTTTGTTTGATTTGTTTCCAAGTGGGATTGACAATTCAATCCTTGATGCACTGACTCGTAAGTGCAGAAGACTTGCAAGACATGCAAGGTAGGACAGATCAACAAAAACAGTAATAACAACATTACTAATTCCTCTTCAGTGCCAAAGACCGATGTTTTTTAATCGATATCAACGAATGCAGATCGACTAGCGGTTGAGACATCCTACATTTACAAATGTGCATTTCTCCTTCACTGAAGTGATAGACCAGTGCTGAAACTTGTTGCCTCCTGGGATGTGATAAAACCCTGGCTCAGTTCCTGGTTGGAGAGCAATTTTTTTCCCGCCTGCATTGGACTGTGGCTGGTGGTCTGGGCACTAGTGTTATGGATGAGATGACAACCCCGTGTTTACACAAGCAGCAAACATTTTGTTTATGAAAAGAATCCATAGCAACAAAATGGTGACCCTTGTAAAAAATGTACTTTGCAAGAACAGTCTCCTCAAACATGGTATAAGAGAATCTTGCACACAGAAAAAAAAGGAAAGCAGTCTGAATTTCACGGATGGTAAATCTGTAAAGAAAATAAAAACATTAAACGTCTGACTCTCTCACCGTATCCATAAACTTAACTTTTCACTCTCACACTCTTTGAACTAGCTTTCTGCAAGAAGCCGGTGGTTAGGGTGAGGGAGTGAAAAAAGGGAATGAAAACAGTCAGTCAGAGTCTTTGCAGCTTGTGGACGGTGTGTAAAGTGATAAATAAAAATCAACACCAACACACCACAACCATCACCACAACAACATACACTCATTGTTTGGGGACCAATGTAACGTGCAGGCAAATCACCAACCTTTTTGGGTAACTTGATGATCCATGAGGGTGGGATGATAATGCTGGCGTGGATACCCAAGGTGCATTGCTCTTCTATCTGCTGCATCATGAAGCAGGTGGTTTTGTTGTGGTAGGCCGTCTTGCACCACGAGCAACTGATGGCGATAATATCCTGCATACAACACGTTTGCACACAAATGTAAAAACTGATCAAAAGATACAAGAGGAAAAAAGCCCATACACCTTCAACAGTTCCTTACTCCATGGTGTAATAACATACACCTTCAACATTTTTTCTGCTCTATAATACAGTATGTTAATTCCAAGTGACATGCTTACTGCAGACAATTTACGAATCAATACAGCAGAATATGGCCATGATTTCCTACATTTCACAAAATCATAAAAAAAACCTATAACTCGAGTCAGCCCTATGCCTGTCTCTCAGACCAGCAGAATGTTTATAATGCCAGCTTCCATGCTAGTCTGATAGAAAGATAATGCATGATTTTGTTACTATGCTGCTAAAGTCCTTACTAGTGAAATAATCATACAAGGAAAGAAAACATCAGCCTTGTTATATATCATTCTTGCACAGCGCTATTCACCAACTATTCTGGACTCGTTGCACATTGCACATTTCATATTTCAGTGGCGCACGGGGAACTCAAGCTGCTCATTGAGCTGAGCACATTCCACAGTGGTGTTGCATAGTCTGCATCTTTGGAGGGTGTGTATGCTGGGTGTTTTTATGTTTCCATAAGCCAGCAGGAACTGATATGACTGACACAAAGGGGGTTACGGCACTGGCAGGTCTGCACACATGTCGATCTGGGAGACCAGAAAAATCTCCACTGTCTGGCATTATCCTAGGTTAGCAAGTTTCAAACACATCTGCGCGCAAGCAAACAGGCAAGCAAACACACACACCACACACACACACACACACACACCACACACACACACACACACACACACACACACACACACACACACACACACACATCAAGCACGCACACTAAATGTACACACACACACACACACACACACACACACACACACACACAAAATTTATTTAGCAAACAGGTCACCTGAAAATCATACAGCGATGAAAAGTGCCAACATTAAGTGTAACAGAATCATAGAGCAAGCCAAAGAACAACACTGGACATCTTTTTGTAAATGTGAAGTAAATAACCACAAAGACACGATAAAGATTTGGGAAAAACTAAAATTAATGAAAAACGGGATTAAGTTGCCATCAATTCCAGTAAAGCTAGAAAATAACCCTATTCCTAGCTCATTGGAAAAAGCAGAAGCTTTTGCAGACGTGTTTGCTGAGGCCTGTCGTGTAGAAGGACTCCCTGTCTCTGATAGAAATTATAGGGAACGAGATGAAAAGAAAGATGTATATAAGGACCCTGCCTCTGACAATACTCACTACATAAATGCATCACTCACACTTCAAGAATTAAAAGATGCCATTCAGTCCCTTCCAAGTAAAAAAACGTCAGTTGGACTAGATGCAATTTCCAATGAGATGCTGAAAAATTTACCAGAAAATTTTATAATCTTGCTACATGACATATTTCAAAAATGCTGGAATAGTGGGATAATGCCTAACAACTGGAAAGAAACAATAGTGGTTCCTGTATTAAAACCAGGTAAATGTAATACCGATTTGAAAAACTACAGGCCAATTGCATTAACATCACATGTATGTAAACTAATGGAGAAAATAATCTTAAAGAGACTGATGCACTATTGTGAAAAGAATAAAATAATACCAGTAAATCAGGCAGGATTTCGAAAAGGCAGGTCACCAGTAGAGATCCTAACAAAGCTAACTACTAATATAAAACAACAATTTGCAAGACGTCAATGTGTTTTAGCTACATTTTTTGATATAACGAAAGCATACGATCAAGTGTGGCACTCCCGATTGTTATTCAAATTTAAAAGTATTGGGCTGACAGGTCACATTTTTGGCTATGTTAAGTGTTTCTTAGAAAACAGAGTATTTCAAACGAGGATTGAAAATGTATATTCCACGAAACGAATTCTTCAAATGGGTATCCCTCAGGGATCCGTTATAGCTCCCCTTCTTTTCATGATATTAATGCATGACTTACCCAGTAAAGTATCTAAGCATGTAGTTTTAGCTCAATATGCTGACGATTTATGCTTGTGGATGCAGGTAAATATGAAAAAGAAAACTCCTTTGCGCTGTATCAATTATACACGCAAATGCTACCAATTAGAACTTGATAAAATAGCGCGATACATGGTAGAAAATGGGTTACATCTATCCCTGGAAAAAACAAAAATAGTTTTATTTAATAACGGAGCTAACCCAGTAAATATTCCCACTTTCAAACTGGGAGATACTCTTCTTCAGTTTAACGAGTCGATTAAATTCTTAGGAGTTTTCCTTACAGCAAAATTATCTTGGAATCAGCATATTGAATACTTATTAACCAAAGCTCAAAAAAGTTTAAATTTCATAAAAATAGTTCGCAAACAGACATGGGGTCAAGATTCATCAACACTTGTTCATCTTTGTAAATCGCTTGTTAGATCTAAATTAACCTATGCTCAAGAAATCTTCTTCAGTGCACCGAAACACTTACTAAAAAAACTGCAGAGCATAGATTGTAAAGGTTTCAAACTTGCACTGGGTCTTCCAATGCATGCTTCCTGTCTTCGGACATATAATGAAATCAAACTGTTGCCACTTGATGAGCAAAGGAAAGTCGCTTCTACTAAATTTTTGTTAAGAAACACTACCGTAGAAAACATCTCAGAAACAGAAATTAAACTGAGATCAGATACCGACTTTCCAAAACGAGCTAAATCAATATCTTCACAGGTCACACTTGCAACATACACATCTGACGTCATGAAAGGCTCAGGAATTGATCTAGACGTAGATCCTGTATCTATACGACCTTCCTTTTCGCCAGTACCCAGTTGGGAACTCCAAAGAGCACGATTTGACGTACACCACACTAATTTAAAAAAAGGAGACAATATAAACTTACTGGCAAGTCAGGTTAAATGTCATATAAACGACGTATATTCTGATCATTTGAAAATTTACACTGATGGGTCAGTAATTGAAAGAAAAGCAGGCTCAGCGTTTTTAATACCTGCTCTCAAAATTGAAAAATCTTTCTACATAGGACTTGATAAATCTATCTTTACAGCTGAACTCTTTGCAATATTAATGGCTTTAAACTTTCTGATAAGTCTTCCTAGGACAATTTTTCAGATACTTCTTTGCGTTGATTCAAAATCAGTACTTCAGGCTCTTGAATTATCAAAATTACAAACAAGATCAGAAATGATTCTGGAAATAAGTCACTTGATTCATAATTTATCTTTAAGAGGCACTGATATTACTTTCTGCTGGATACCTTCTCATAGTTCTTTTAGTTATAATAATAAAGTTGACAGGGCTGCCAAACGGGGAGCTAATAACTCACCAGATTCAAACAATATCCAGCTTTCTCTCTCGTTGCACGAGAATTACACTTTAGTGGACAACTACGTCTGGAAGCAGTTCCAATTAAAACAGAAAAAGTATGATAAATGTCACATGAACTTTGAAGTTAGCAAAATACTTAAGCAGCTTCATGCCAGCAGAACTATACAGTCCCTTATGTACAGATGGAAACTTGATGCATTCAAAACAAAATATACCAATAACATAGTGTGTCTGTGTGGAAAGAAGATAACACATAGTCATATTCTTTCTTGCGTTAGGGTAAAACGACATATTCCAACACTATCTGTGAGTACAGTTTCTGACATATTTGCCTCATCATCATTACTGTATGAATTTTTTGTTAGCCTGTCAAAAAGTCCTATAGCGAATTACCTTTAAAATGTTATTTGACTTGTTCATTGTTGTGGTTAGTCAATTATTAGTTTTACTTTTTATTCATTTCTTCCGGATATTTACTAATTTTGTTTGTCAGTTTGTTTTTTTAAATCGATAATTATGGTAACATTATTTGTTAGTTTTACCTTCCCCTCTTCAAAACAGTTGTTTTCTGGATTATCTTTTCTCAAATTCAAAATTGACAATTTTCAAATATCTTCTTCACTCCTCCTCTATCACTCCCCCCCCCCTTTTTTTGTTTTTGTTTTTGTTTTTTATTTGTTTTTTTTGTCTAAAATCACTTTAGTGAATAGACATTAAATCAAAGACCACCACACACACACACACACAAACTTTGACATACACCACACTGATTTAAAGAAAGAAGATAATATCAACTTATTAGCGAGTCGAGTTAAATGTCACATTGAACACTTTTATCCCAATCATTTAAAAATCTACACAGATGGATCATTAATTAAGAAAAAAGCAGGTTCTGCGTTTTTAATACCAGCTCTTAAAATAGAGAAATCTTTCCATATTGGACCCAACAAATCAATATTTACAGCTGAACTCTTTGCAATACTGATGGCTTTGAATTACTTAGTAAGCTATCCTCGGAATATATCACAAATCCTTTTCTGCGTTGATTCGAAATCAGTGCTTCAGGCTCTTGAACTAATGAAGTTAGACACTAGATCTGAAACGGTAATAGAATTTAGCCATTTAATTCAGTTCTTATCCTTAAGAGGCATTGATCTTACTTTCTGCTGGATACCATCTCATTGTTCGTTTCATCATAACGATGTGGTTGACAGGGCCGCCAAACGAGGAGCTAAGGGTTCACCAGAATCAAACAACATAAAGCTTTCTCTCTCCTTGAATGAATCTTATAACTTAGTGGATGCCTATGTTTGGAAACTGTTTCAAGATAATCAGAAAAAGTACAATACAAATAGCATGAATATTATAATCAGCAAAATAAGTAAACAGTTTACCATAAATAGAACTATGCAGTCCCTTATGTATAGGTGGAAACTCGATGCATTAAAAACAAAGTACACCAGAAATATTGTCTGTCTTTGTGGACAGAAAATAACGACCAGTCATTTACTTTCTTGCATTACTATAAAGCGACTCATTCCGGTACTTTCTACTCACACAATTTCCGACATATCTGAATCATCATTATTAACATACGAATTTTTTGTTAGCCTGTCAAAAAGTCCAATAGTTCAATATTTGTAATTCGTTCATCTTCTTGTTCATGGTTACAGTTAGCTAGTTTATTGTAAATATTTGTTGTAGTATGCTACTTCATTTGTTATGTTTACGCTCCCCTCTGACATTTGCCTTGTCCTTGCTTCTTACTTGTTTTTCACTTGGTTTTAGCCCGAATATGTTTTTTGCTGCTCGAGTGGGCTGTAAGTGATATGAATTTGAACTTAAATTTCATTTATTTTTTTAACCATGACTAACTACACATAAACATTTGCATTTGCTCTTCCGGTTTCTATTCCCCTTCCCCACATCGCTTTTTTTACGTACTTAATTTTTCATTTATTCAATTGTTTATTTACTTATTTATTTATTTATCATTATTATCATTGTTATTAGCATTTATTATTTTTTATTTATTTATTTACTTTTTTGTTTTTTTATTTGTCTAAAATCACTTAAGTGAATAGACATTAAACCAATGACCCACACACACACACACACACACACACACACACACACACACCTCCCGTCTAATATCACTCATAGTGAAAAGACGATAAATCAAAGAACGAACACACACAAACGCATGCACACTAAATGCACGAACACACACACACAAATGTATATCCACACACACTCGCGCGCAAACATACACACACACACACACACAAATGTATATACAAACACACTCGCGCGCAAAGGCACACACACACACACACACACACACACACACACACACACACACACACACACACACACACACACACACACACACACACACACACACAACACAACACACACACATTCGCGTAGGAGGAAACTCATCAAAATCACCGCAGCAATTCCATCAAACAACATCCCCCCTCCCTGTCCCCCCTCCTCCTTCCCTCCCTTCCCCGAATGTGTGGATGATATTGTTCCGCCATCACTCCTGGCATAAGACATCATTACATCTTGCACACCAGGCTCACACGCACTTCCCAGAGGATGTATCCATACCACCAATCCTGCGAACACCACACCACCAAAGCTTGCACGCTATAAACTCAATCACAATCAGACATTCAATATCCCTGGTGGCATCTCTGAGAAATCAATTGCATGTGTGACAAATTGCATCCGATACAAAAGTGGACCCTTGGTGCGATGGAACTCGTAGTAAAACCTGTGCAAAGCTCTCCCCGTAGGTTTCAGCGTAAAATTTTCATATTCAGTTTCTTTCGTCTGTTTGCCATACTTATTCAACAATTTGGCACAGTCCTTTGTTTAGATTATTCGACTATTTGGCACATTTTGTCACTTAGCTTATTCAACTATTTGGCTTATTTCTTTATTTAGTCAACTACTTGGGCACATTTCTTTATTTAAATCACTGATCTGATTTGGCATGTATCTATATTCAATTTATTCAACTACGTGGGTCATTTCTTTGTCTAACTTGTTCAACTATGTGGCATATTTCTTTAACTTACTCAACCATTTGGCACATATTTAAGTTATTCAACTGTTTGGCATACTTCTTTATTCAAGTTAGTCACCTATTTGGCACATTTCTTTATCTAACATATTTGGCACATATCTTTACTTTGCTTATTCAACTATTTGGCACACTTCTTTAATTATTTGGCCAATGCAGCAAATGACAAGCATACGTCGGCTTCAATACAAAACAAAATTATGATGATTTCTGGATGCGAATGAAAGCTTGGAAACTATCATAAAAAGCACAGAAGCAGGCTTTGAAATGTATCCATCCTTTTTATTTTAGATTTCACGACGGCAGAACTGGAAGTTTATCTTCACTCTCAAAACATTTTACGATTTTGCTGTTTGAATCAAAGTTAAGTGCCAACGTTCAAGCAAACAGAAACCAGGAACACACTGAAAGAGACAGAACGCGCACATATTAACCCTTTGACTCCCACACCCTATCCGCCTACTGCAAAACCTTAACCCTTTGCCTCCCTCACCACATCCACCAGCTTCCTGCAGGACACGGTGAGGGAGTCAAAGGAGGTTAAGTCTTTGCTTTGTTTAATTTATCTATCTGTCTGTCTGTCTATCTATCTATCTGTCTGTCTGTCTGTCTGTCTATCTGTCTACTATGTATCTATCTATCTGTCTGTCTGTCGGTCTTTCTGTCTGTCTATTATCTACCTACCCATGTGTCTGTCTGTCTACTTATGTATCTTTCCCTCTCTCTAAAATTGTATATCAAGAGAGAGAGAGAAAGCGACAGAGAGAGAGAGAGAGAGAGAGAGAGAGAGAGAGAGAGAGAGAGAGAGAGAGAGAGAGAACGAAGGATGCCGGTGGAGAGAATGCCGGAGTCAAATGGTTAAGTTTTTGCTTTGATAGCCTGCTTGACGACACAGAATGCTGGTAGAGAGAATGCCGGAATGAAAGGGTTAAGTTTTTGCTTTGATAGCCTGCTTGACGACGCAGGATGCTGGTGAATAGTGTGCCAGAATCAAAGGCTTAACAAATCAAGACAGGCGTACATTTTGGGCCAATGTACTTTAGTCAAACGTACACAAAGGACAGAAGCAACAACAACAACAATCCCAATACACAGAACTTATGACAACATCATCATCATCATCATCATCATCATCATCATCATCATCAGCAGCAGCAGCAGCAGCAGCAACAACAACAACAACAACAACAACAGGACTCGGCTGATGTTCCGTTGAGTTGAATGAGTCATTTTCTCTAATCTCAGCGACACTTTCTAGGGAAGATGTTTTGTTGTGTTTGTCCTTACGTTTTTCTATATTTCTTCGCTGGCTTCAGCCTGCCCTTGACAAAATCCAGTTCGCCAAAAATTTGCGCCTGTCTTATATCGTTAACTGAATACGCGTTCTCTGTCTACTTCTGTGTGTTTTTTGGTTTCGGTTTTGCTGGTGTTTTCTTCCTTTCAGTTTTCTTTAAAGAAAAAAAAGATGCTGATGTGTGTATGTCTGAATGTAAAGGCTCAAAGCACATGAGCAAACGTCCACGCACATAATCTGTATAGTTCAAAAATACATGCTCTTCTGTTTGGTGGCTTGTGTGGACTGGCTTGTCTCTTCATCGCGCAAAGCACTTGCCAGTCAATGAGAGCACGCGCACGCACGCACACACACACACACACACACACACACACACACACACACACGCACGCACGCACGCACACACACACACACACACACGCACGCACGCACGCACACACACACACACACACACACACACACACACACACAACACACCAAAATCACAAAACACAATTAAACACACCACAAGATCACACAAAACACTGCAATAACAAAATAGACGCACACTGAAATACACAGAAAGGCATCCCCAAAGCAGTGACAGTGAAGGTAAAATGTTTTCGTGTCCAAGACATTTCTCTTTATGCTTTAGATGATTTTAATGTTTCTCTGGGTACAATGTTCTATATTTCATTTTACGGATGGGGCATTCATTATGATTACTTTCTTTTTGTTGCTGAACGAAGAATGGACACTAAAAGATAAAAAGAACTTTCTGCCTGTCTCTGGGCAGACTGTTTTGTCACAAACCATCGGTACATTTACAAAATTAATCATTCAGAAAGAAATGCACTGAAAAATTTGCAAACAACAAATCACAACGAGCACACAAAGAAGAGACAAAATGAAATGCAAATAAACAAATACCCAACTAATAATAATAATAAAAAAAAACAACCAACAACAACAACAAACAACACCCCCACTTTCTAAACACAACAAAAGACAAAAACAAAACAACAAACAAATAGTAGCGCGCGCGCGCACATACACACACACACACAACATACACACACACACACACACACACACACACACACACACACACAGATATACACAATCTCAAGCACAGCCAGCTGCACGTCCATTTCATTAGCGTTTTCCCGTACTTGCTTTATGTATATACATATACGTTCATTGCTTTGCTTCATTTAATAGGTGCGCTGTAGTGCTACCTCATCAACAAATGGTCCATGGAGAGATTTGGTCTTGTTTCTCTATTTTTCTTTGTACACTTCTTTCCTTTTTTTCTCTTTTCTTTCTGTCTTATTTTTTTTAAAATCCAGATATATCACATTTTACAATTCATCGCAACATATGCCAACAAACAGAAGCTGTGATTTCTGCTATTATTCAGATTGTCTGTCAAACATCAGGCCTCACTCTATTTGTCATCATTATCAACATTATTTCAGACATCGGGACTAATCCTATATTGTTATTATTGCCGTAATATCTCTATTACTTAATATTATTTTGAAATACATGTACTGTCTGGGGAGGCAGCAAAAGCCAGTAGAAACTCCACGTCAGCATCATTGTATTATGTGGGACATGGCGGAGCTGGGAATCGGTCAACACTCACAAAATTTATTATGATTATTTTTATTATCATTACAATGTTGCTACTATCATTATCATTACTGGTATAGATTTCTTTCTTTGCGAGAGATAGAAATTAATTTATACTGCTTTATACTGAACGGCTCAAATCTATCTGTCTATCTTTATCTATCTACCTATCTATGTCTGTCTAACCTCTCTCTAAGCTGTATACCTACACCGAGAGATATATATATAGAGAGATAGAGAGAGAGAGAGACAGACAGACAGACAGACAGACAGACAGACAGACAGATAAACAGAGAGAGACAGACAGAGACAGAGACAGATGGCAAACTTACCTTGCTGGGAAATGCAAATCGTTGTTGAAATGACTGCAACATACAAACAAAAACACTTTATCAACACTTCTACAATTACACACGACGTATACAGACTCTACGTATACAGACTCTCAAGCAATTTTGTACAGAGAATTTGTGTAGAATTAGCTCACGGATCTCAGATGCAGGCCGGAGAATCATTATTATTTTGTATTTCTCATCTGAATGCTCAGTCTTCAACAATACAGAAAGACACCTCTGTGTGTGTGTGTGTGTGTGTGTGTGTGTGTGGAGAGAGAGAGAGAGAGAGAGAGAGAGAGAAAGAGAGAGAGAGAGAGTGTGTGTGTGTTTGTGTGTGTTTGTGTGTGTGTGTGTGTGTGTGTGTGTGTGTGTGTGTGTGTGTGTATGTGTGTGTGTGTGTGTGTGTGTGTGTGTGTGTGTGTGTGTGTGTGTGTGTGTGTGTGTGTGTCTATCTGTCTGTCTGTCTGTCTCTCTGTGTGAGGAAAGTTTCAAGCATCAATTCCTCCATCTCCCCAACAAGATCTTGGATAAGGTCTGGGTGTTCATCTTTTGGATATGATGCAACAAGAAAGGCCTTTTATTTAGTAGACATAAAGCACAGCAACAAAGACAATGTCTCCGGGCTACAGTTTGTGGAAAATGAATTCTTACAATTAAACAAACATGCACACAAACAGAAGAAGCAGAAACGAAAAAAGAGTTGTGTCACATTATGGCAACCTGTATTTATGGGCCTGAAGTCGCAACGCATTTCGCACCACAAATAATCTGTTTTTCATATCAAAAACATCTCGAATTTCACAAAGATAACATGTTTTTCCTGCCAAAAGATACCCGCATTTGACACACACAATCTGGTTTTGAAGCCCACAGAAGCTCGATTTTTACAAACACAATGTGTTTTTTCCTGCCGAAAGCGGTTCGCATATCAAATGTTTTTCATACCAAAAGCAGTTTGATTTCACTCAATTTGTTTTTCATACCAAAAGCAGCTCACATTTCACAGAATCTGCTTTTCATGCCAACACCAGCTAGAATTTCATAATCTGTTTTTCCTACCAAATGCAGCTCACATTTCACAAACATAATCTGTTTCTCCTGCCAAATGCAGTTCACATTTCACAAACACCATCTGTTTTTTTCTGCCAAATGCTGCTCACATTTCACAAACACCATCTGTTTTTTTCTGCCAAATGCTGCTCACATTTCACAAACACAATCCGTTTTTTTCTGCCAAACGCAGTTCACATTTCACAAACACAATCTGATTTTTCTGCCAGATGCAGCTAGCTCACATTTCATAAACACAACCTGTTTTTTTTCTGCCAAATGCAGCTCACATTTCACACAAGCTGCTTTTCATATCAAAAATACCCGCATTTCACAAAAACAATGTTTTTTTTCCCTACCAAAAGCACATCGCATTTCACAAACATTATCTATTTTTTCCTGCCAAATGCAGCTCATATTTCACAAATCTCTTTTTCATACCAAAAGCAGATCGGATTTCACAAAGACAATCTGTTTTTCATGCCAAAAGCAGCTCGCATATATTACAGAAAATTTCGCAATAATCACAAACAAATACAGTAAAACACAATCTGTAATCTGTCATCAAAGCAAACGTGTTCTCTCCTCCTCCTCAGTTATTTCTACACACAGTTCAGCTTTCGCTGAGGGAAAACTTTCGTGTGCGTGGGCTCCTGTCCATTCAGCTTTGAATGGGCACCTGATCCTGTTCAGGATCTGGACAGATAAAGCACTGAAGAGGGCTTTTCTGAGACTGGTTCTGAGAAAAGTTGAAATCTCTACCATCACCTTTCCCCTCGACCTCAGGGTTATGACACAACCTTGATCTTTTAAACCTTAAGCTGCATAACTTTCATTGTGACCTTATTTCATTTACGAGGGGATAATGGTGCACACTGCATTAACAGTAAAGAAAATAGATAAACATATACATATACAAGCACGCGCACACACACAAAAGTGCACATGCGTGTACAAATATAAAAACATTGGCAAAGACATGTGCGCACACATGCTTGCACACACGCACACACATGCGCACGCACATTCACGCACAGACGCGTATACACACACAGAGAGACATGTGCAGACATTCGTGTACACACACACACACACACACACACACACACACACGCACAACTCTTTCACACATACACACAACTCTTTCCTCACACACTCCTTCCCCCCCCCCCCTCTTCTACAATTTAATGAAACAGAGCCACTTTGAACATGCAAATACACGCGCACCTCTACCATATACACTTATCTTCCCATTCCTTTCAAGTTCCCATATCTCTATGCCTACACCCTGAAGTAAGGAACATAAGTTTCTGACAACTGCACAGTCACATGCGACGAAGAACATAGTGCTTATAATCACAATAATCAGTTTTCAAAGCCCAGCTGACTACTCACAGCAATGTCAGAGCTAAAACCAACTCAAACAGAACACACACATTTAAACACACGAGTACCCCTGAACATACAATTACCGGAAAAAAAAATTAAGAACACATATCATTAATCTAAAGATATGCCCCTGGCGTTGGCCATTCTGCAAATTTATCACTACGGGAATGAAAAACAACAACCACAAACCTGAGTACAAATGCATTAACACACACACACACACACACACACACAAAACAAAACAACAGAGAAATAAGTACATAAATATGCTGGCCAACAGTGCCTAAAGTTGGAACCAAGCAGCTCATGTTTCCTTAGAGCTAAACATGCAAATATGAAACAAACCCAATGATCAATCCCGACAGACAGACAGTATGCAGGGGTTCATGGAAATATATGAAGATGAATGGACCAGCAAAGCAGAAACTGAGAGAGGAAGAGACGACTAAAGGCAAAGGAGCGAGGCAGACACAGACAGAGTGGCAGAAAAGAGGTGATTTCTAGCACAGAATTTGCAGAAGGTGGGGATACTATTTATACTGAGAGAGCCCACGACATCCCCACGCTGGGGATTACAGAGTGGTTAAAGTGCATGTCTAGGAATCAAGAAGTCCTGGGCTCGATTCTAATACCGCCCCTTCCCTCCCCCCCCCCCCCTCCCAATAGTCCGCTCCACACGATTCTGAGTGGTGGTTTGATGTTGGTAGTTTGAAATGGCAAACCCATCCCATGGGCAACACGCCCTAAGCTCATGTAAAACAACCTACAAACAAGAAAGATCTCGTTCAAGTGATCATGTTTCTTTTTCTTCTTCTTAATATTATCACTACTATTATTATTACCATTGTTTAAAAGCCCAGCCGACTGCGCAGAGCCAAATCATCCGCATGGGGATGCTAGGGACTCTTTCAGTATAAATAGTATCCCTACCTTCTACATATTCAGTGCAACAAATTTCCGGCTTTCTGTCTCTCTCTTTGTCTGTTTTACTCCTTTGCTTTCTGTTGTCTTGTTCCTGTCATTTTCTCCCTTGTTGGCACATTCACCTGTATATTTTCCATACAGCTGCCATACTTTTTCTCTGATGATTGATAACTGGACTTATGTATTAACTGCATTTTTGGCCCTAAGGAAATGTAAAGTGCAGAAACAATATCAGGTAATTTAGGCCAGTTTTTACGTTTTAGTATACTTAGTCATGTTTATATATTTGTCTTCAGGCTTATTTTTTAATCCTCTGTCATCCTAAAAAAATACGACCACCCTGTAAAGAAAATTGAGTACACATGTCAATGCATTCGCGCACATAATCTAAGGATATTCCGCCCAAATTATCGGGGGGTGGGGGGGAATTATCACGGGGGGGGGGGGGGAGGGGGAGTTAAAAACAAACGAGCTAAGCCGATTACAAATATAAACAAAGGCCTAACTAAGGACACTACACATACACAATCCCACCCCCACCCCCCCATCAAAAACAAACAAACAAAAAACCACCCTGGCCTGAATTATCTAAAACTGCTTCTACACATCACATTTTCTTACAACCAAAAATGAATGTAATACATGCACCTAAACATTAATTCTGATAGAAAATACATAGGTATTATAAAACACACACAGGTGAAAGGGCCAGCGAGGAAGGAAACGATCTAAAGAGATGAAAGAAAGCAAACTAGCAAGGCAGAAACAAAGAGAGTGACGGTCAAGAGAAAATCTAAAGCACAGTTTCCAGAAGATGGGGATACTATTCATACTGAAAGAGTCTCTGATATCCCCATGGGGGCGTCCCTGTGAGTATTCCATTAAAATGCAAATGAGCATTTAAACGTAGGCTACCTTTACTACTACTGCTAAACACACACACACTCACACACACAGACACACACACACACACCACCACACACACACACACACACACACACACACACACACACACACACACACAGAAGCGTGGCGCCGTCTATATTTTGATAAATCGTTTTTCCCGCGCAATAAGCAGCCCAAATTTCACATGGACAATGGTTGGTTAAAAAACCAATACAAACATCAATATCAAATATAAATGAGCAAAACAATAACAACAAACACCACCAACAACATAAACACAAACAACAACAAAACAGCCAGTGTCTCTCCACGCAACTGTTTTCACACACATACACAGATCGGCTTTCACCAGCATGTTTTTTTACATAAATCCTTGCTGCACGTATATCTTATCAGGTGAAATCGATAAAACTTGTAAAAATTTGAAAATTAGGGGGGGGGGGGGGGGAAGAGAGAAATAGAGAGAATGTGTGTGTGTGTGTGTGTGTGTGTGTGTGTGTGTGTGTGTGTGTGTGTGTGTGTGTGTGTGTGTGTGTGTGTGTGTGTGTGTGACAAAAAGTCAAGACGTTAAACTACGCTGACCAAATACAACGAAACCAACACCAAAGAAACGAACAGTCAGCATGCTGCACTGCTGATCTGTACTGGACGTGGTCTGTGTCAGACCTTTGTCCATCCCCTGGGAACTAGAACTCCTTCCTTCTTTGCCTCCTCGCGTCATCCAACACCGGTCTTCCGGACGGAGATAGCTGTAAGCCAGTACACCATCATGGAAGCTGACAACTTTCCCCTCCATCCTTTATCAATGTCGGGCTGGTCGTGGTTCACATAGCACTGCGCGCTGCACGGACACTATTTCTAGATAACCAGCCACCCCCAAAGGGTTTATTACGGAATCCTACCGCTGGAAAGATATTCCGTCTCGTCAGCAGCGTTCCACTGTTGTCGGCGGTGTCCACTGTCACTGTCAGTCCTATTCCCGGGAGAGTGCAAATCCCTACCGCAGCATCTACACAGAAAGACTGAGACTAATCTGCTTGGGGCCGGCTCTTCTTCAAGCAGCATCTCTCATCTTCTCTTGCGTCTGGTTCTTCTTAAACACAGTGAGTCTTCTTAGCACTCGCCGCCTCCAGGGGCCTCTGTCTGCAGCACTTATCTCCTTGATGTCCGTTGGTGCCGGTACATCAATTTCAGCGGACACCGTTATTTATCAGTCTCGGGCAATTGCACGGACATTCGTCTGACCGCCCAATGCGTAAGATTGTGGGCACCAGTAAGACAGTTCCTGTTATTTAAGTTTAAAGCCCAGCCGACTGCGTCGAGCCCTATCCAGGCTATATCCGTTTCCAAACATACACAACATTTCAACAGAAAAAAGACAAGAAAAAGTACACGTATCACTGCATTCGCACACATAATCTAAGGAGATGCCCCCGGTGCTGACCAGTCCATCCAATAGATCACACAGCGGATCTAAAACAAAAACCCATACCTAAATGCAAATTTAAACATAAACAAGGACATTAAAATACATAAAAACGGGCCTAAATTACCTAAAATTAATTCCGCATATCTCGTATTCCTATAGACAAAAATGCACTTAATACATGCACCCAATATCAATCCTAAGAGAAAGTACGGAAGACTTTATCGAACACGTGCAGGTGAATGGACCAGCAGAGCACAAAATGATAGGAAGAAATGACAGAAAGGAAAGGAACAAGGCAGAAACAAAGAGAGTGACAGAAAAGAGAAAGTTCTTACGCAGACATTCCAGAAGGTGGGGATACTATTTATACTGAAGAGCCCCCGGCATCCCCATGGGGAACCAATAAGACTGACTTCCTTATCTCTTAGTTACTGAACTTTCACATCCTTATCTTTTTGCTGACAGAGCTCGAAATGTTACGCGTTGGCCATACTACTACACTCGATCCTTGCCCGTGGTTGTCATTTTTCTGAACTTAATTTTACGATACAATTTGTTTTCATAAAACCATGTGTGAACACTCACCTTTCCACACTGCTTGCATTTTCCTTCTTGTCTTCGTCTGTGTACCCAATGATGTCGCATGAACGTTTGCTAAAATAGAAGACAAAACTGTAACCATCAGGCAACAAAAACAACTGTAATCACCAAGATAATAACAACAACAATAGTAATAAAAATGATAATTATGATGATGATAGTGAGATGATGATGATGATGATGATGATGATGATGATGATGATGATGACAATAATTACAAGGAGCTAAATCTTGCTGCGTAAATCAACGCAAAGCACACACTCTCGTTGTTATAGTAGTAATGATGATGGTGATGGTGGTGGTGGTGGTGATGATGATTATGATGGAATCTTATCATTCATCATCATCATCATCATCATCCAAATTTTGATGCAAAAGCGCACAATCTCGCCGTTCACTGAAACATCCCCCCCCCCCCCCCCACAATGATGAAAACAAATTTAGGGTACACAGCACATGCATACCGGGAGTGGGAGAAGGATAGGAAGGGTGTGGGATGAAGAAGGGGATGGATAGGGTGGAAGGGGACAATCACTGCCGGACGAACAATTATGTCTTCAAGCTGGACTTAAATGTAGAAAAAAAGTCTGTCGTAAAGACAGGGGAAGCGCATTCCACTTGTACAGGGACCAGACACTGAAAGTGAGATATACATGTATTTATTCAGGCGATCAATAATGCAAAATCAGGTTTTGACTTCCAGGCGGACCATGATTATTCCTCCCTCCATCTCCTCCCCCCCCCCCCCCAAGACCCCTGGCTGATGGTCTGGGTACAAGTCTTTCGGATAAAGCACAGTAAATCACGATCCTGTTTATAGCATGCTTTCAGTGCACGTCAAAGTCCACACCAGCAGAAGCAAAACAGCTGACCGTGGCAACATTCTGTAGAAAAATCCATATCCTAAGGTTTGACAAAAATACACGGTACATGGGAGAAAACAAAACAAAACAAACAACAAACAAACAACAATGGTGATGTACTGTGGCGACTCCTTTCCCAGGGGAGAGCAACCCGGATTTCACATGAAGAAATTTTTGGTAACAAACTCAGGGGGTACAAGTGAACTCAAAGACAATAAGCTCTGTTATCACAACCACACAACAATCTTTTCTCATAAAAAATAGTAAATATACAATTAATGGTTTAGCAAAAATCAAGCATGCATGGTCATTGCAACTCCGATAACAATAATAATGACAATAACATCAACAACAACAATGATAAAACAACAACAACACAGCAGCAGCAGCAGCCGCAGCAGCAGCAACAACAACAACAACAACAGCAGCAGCAGCAACAACAACAACAATAATAATAATAATAATAAATAATAATAATAAAAAATAATAATGAACATTTTGATTAGTATAGGATTGGTTCAAGGAGTTGTGAACTAAATCCCTTCGGACATACATCACTTGTACACACATATATTCATTCATTCAATCAATCAACCAACCAATTAATAATCAATCAATCAATCAATCAACCAACCAACAAGTCAGTCAGTCAGTCAATCAATCAACCAACCAAGCATTCAACCACCCAATCAACCAACCAACCAACCAACCAATCAATCAATCAACCAATCAATCAAGTAATCAATCAAATCAATCAACCAACGAATCAATCAATCAATCAACCAACCAACCGATCAACCAGCCACAATCAACAACCAATCAAATCAATAATCAATCAAAACCAACCAATCAACGAACTAACCGATCACTCAGTCTGTCACTTACTTCTCTGTAGTTCCGGATACCGGCTTCTCTAAAAGTAGGCTTGCACCGCAAGTTTTTCTGTGGAAGTACACAGGAAAAAAGAAAAAAAAAAAAAGAAGAAATTAATCGAATGAATAATTCAGATGGGAAGATGGATAGACAGAGGGGTACGGGCGAGACGAAAATTGGGTGGACAGAGAGAGAGAGAGAGAGAGAGAGAGAGAGAGAGAGAGAGAGAGAGAGAGAGAGTGAGAGAGAGAGAGAGAGAGAGAGTGAGAGAGAGAAAGAGAGTGAGAGTGAGAGAGAGAAGAGAGAGAGAGAGAGAAAGTGAGGAGAGGAGAGAGAGAGAGAGAGAGAGAGAGAGAGAGAGAGAGAGAGGAGAGAGAGAGAGAAAGAGAGAGAGAGAGAGGAGACAACATGTTTACTTTCAGTTTCATCAACAAGAAAATTCACAGACCGACAAAGTATGATTGGATGTTTTTTCTTAGTAAGGAGTGTAATTGGAATCAGTTTGCACGCTATCAGGGCACCTGGATCAGGTATGCCCGTCACCTACGGGCATGAAAATTAGGATGACTGAAGTGAGGTGAGAAATACACAGCAGAGCAAAAGATAAAGAGGTCATACGGTAACTGAGATAGAAGAGACTTTCAATTCTTCTCGAGGACAAAATTATGCGGATGGCGCCCGTCTTCTCTCACTCTCTTCTTTCTCTTCCCTAATCCTGAACTGAACTGAATCGCCCAAAACAGCATTCAAGAAGATGAAAAGCGTTCTTATCAACAAATGCCTATCAAGTAATATCAGGAAGAGAATTCTTGAATGTTATATGGAACCGATACTGTTATACGGTTGTGAGGCGCGGACAGTCAACACGCAAAGCCAGAACAAGATTGAGGCAGCCAAAATGTGTTTTTTAAGAAGAATGTTGAGAGTTCCATGGACAGCAAAGAAAACAAACGAGACAGTCTTGATGGAGGCAGACACAAAAGCTCATAGATAAAGAAGATTAGGAAAAAGACAAGCAACATCTACATGCCATTTTATGAGCAAAGGGAATTAGAGCACCTGGTCAAACAGGAAAACTGAGGGAAAAGAACACAAGGTAGACCAAGGAGAAAACATTGGACGGTCTTCCCGAGGACAGAGAGGGTGAAAGAAGTACTTGCAGCGACAAGGGATAGATTCATATGGAGAGCCATAATCGCCACTGCCATGCAGCAGGGCACATGATGATGATGATGAATCCTAAACTGCAAAGGGCAGGTCCAGGTGATAATCCTGGGAGGTCCGGAATAAAACCAGCTAGATCAGCACCATAGCCACGCTCCTGAAAACCCATCTATAAGAGCCAGGCCATGTCATTCGGATGGCCATATGCTGCATGCCACACCGTCTCCTCTATGGAAAAATTCCAGACTGTCACAGACCCTAAGGCTGTCCAAACAAGCACGCCAATGACTGTATCAGAGTCAGCTCTCGTTGCAGTGGCACTGCTGCCAGAGAACTGGAATCTCATGCATACGACAGAAGAGACCGATACCTTCTGATAAAGAAAGCCGCTTCAAACTTTGAAAGCTACAACCAGTCGCCGTGGTGTAGTGGTTTGCGCAACGGACCACCGGGGTTGTGGGTTCGAATCCCCATCAGCCCCTTCAAAAATCACTATGGGATTTTTCGGCTCTAACCCGTTCCTACCCAGAGATGGGCGTGCTATGGGCTCATTGGGAAGACTGGGATCACACAGTCGAGTCTCATCCACTGCACGGATGCGTCAATGATGGTATTGCTCAAATCTTCTGATCAGCACCACAGGTGTCTGTATGTCTCAGGCTCGGTTGATGCCAAAATATATTATGACAGTAAGTGTAGAGTACAGCCCTATTAGGCACTCTCAATCCTGGATGGAACTCCACAGCATCATGACCATCATCTCATCGGCATCATCATCATCGCATTGTAAAACCTGTAGCTTCTGTGGCCATTAAGTGGCGTAGAGAATTGGGCTAAAAAAAAGGTGAGCAAACTGGTAACCTGCCTAAGTGCAATGATCCTTAAACAAACAAACAAAAAACTTTGAAAGCTACAAGCGAGACTGCATCAACAGTGCCAAGAAACGCAGAAAGGCGTCAGCATCTGATCCTGAAGCATCATCTCTGGGAAAGGTTACCTCCAACTTGGTAATAGAGCGACCATTCCCAACCCAGCAGGTCGTAGATGGCAGATGATCGATGGTCGATGGCCTCAGATATTGAGCTTAGCTGCCAATTATGCCAGGCTTGCCTGGACGAAGGACAAAGCCACACCTACAAAACACCTTATGTGTCCTGTGACAGAGCCATCAGGAGGATATGGTCCATCTCAAGCCTTAGCCCCCGACACTTACAGGACAAATCTTTCTAATATGAGTTATGGGCAAAGGTACCCCTATACCTACAGAAAACCTACAGGCTGAAGTCAGCGGTACCGGACCTGCAGGCGCCATCTAATAAACCACGGTACCACATAATATAACGCCAGTGTCTACATGGTCATCTACGTCAGACGGGAATAGTGTACACCTATCGCACCAGCCTGCCCCTGCGGCCATCCATGGCAGCCGACAGGAACTGGACAAAAAGCCGGCCATATTCATTGCCAGAAGTGGCCTGATATGCTGACGGCAACCAAAGGTAGACAAGGAGGAGGAGGAGGAGGAGGAGGAGGAGAAGAAGAAGAAGAAGAAAAAAAAGAAGAAGCATTATCTTTCTGATGCCCTCTTTGTCCCTGGATGTGCGCTTCCGCAACTGGGCCCATAAGCAAATTTCAGTCCCATCAACAAAGACTACACTACAAATAATATAAAGAGATGTGATAGACAACCATAAATGGTAACGACGCTTACACCAACCAACCAACCAACCCACCAACCAACTAACCAACCCACCAACCAACCGAAATTTTATGACAGAGGGTAGAGCTATCCGTTCACAGCCAAGAAATCACACTTTGTAGCGAGTCAGGAAAAGTCCTTCACATTTTTCTCTTTCTAGAAGACGTACGACACATCAGTTCACATTAAGAAAGTATACAAATTCGGCCGTCAAACTATTACAGAAATTAAATTCCAGAAAAGCACCTAACAGAGTGAATGTATATACTGTACACTGCAAGTACAAAACAACTGTTTCGTACAAATCGTGTTATTATTGTAAGACGAATGCAAGAATAACTGAATAAATAAGCAGCAATTTCTCTCTCTGAATTTCTCCTCTCTCTCTCTCTCTCTCTCTCACGTCTTTCTAGCACTCTTTATCCAATATCTCAAACACTCAAAAACTGACTGCAACTATCTTTGCTGACAGAGTAACATATATCATTTTCATATGCTAAGAAAACATTCAAGACGGAAATGTTACAAAAAAACTTGTTACTGAGGTGCATCGTCATCATCATCAGAGGAACGGTACGCTGAACACATAAGAACATTTATTGTAAGATTAATAATTCTTTCATTATACTGATACTCCTACTACTACTCATACTAATATGGAAAATAATAACATTATTAATTACAAATACATGACGTGAATAACACTGAGAATGCCAAAAATATGATCAGATCAAACTTTCACGATAAAAAGAACATACAATATCAGTGACATAAATGCATCATAACGAAACCCACAAATCTCTATCCAAGTTATTACAAAAATTATATCGACAACAAACGTCTATTCACATACGTGCTTTAACAACAACAATAACAACAACAACAACGTGTGTGTGTATTGTGTGTGTGTGTGTGCACTGTGTGTGTATGCCAGTGATTGTGTACGTGTGCGTGCGTGCGTGTGCGTGTGTGTGTCAGTATACATATTAGTGTTCGTCATAATCCTTTTTCAGAAAAAAAGACCAACAATAACTAACATTTTTGAATAAGGCAACGCTACAAAGAAACGTGTGGAGATAATCAAACCTGTTCCAACAGAGGTATGCAGTCTGTGTGAGCCACTATCTTGCAAGCGATGCATTTCTTTCTGGGACCCGTTTTCTGAAACAAAACATTACGTACTTATATTATTGGTAACGCTGCATCTCTGCATAGTTCTGTTATCTTTCTTTCTCTTTCACACACACATTCTCATATCATTATTATGCAAGTATAACGGAGCAATTGGAAGATTTAATCTCTAAAACAAACACACACACACCACACACACACACACAACGCACGCACGCACGCACGCACGCACGCACGCACGCACGCACACACACACACACACACACACACACCACACACACACAAAACACACATACACACACACACCGAAAACGACAAAATAATTTCGTCAAACTGCCAAATTTCTACAGATAAAACAAAATCAAAACAAAACAAAACAAAAACAAAACACAAGAGAACACGCATACTTGTCAAACGGTTACTCCGACCGACACTTCAATCCTTCGTCACTGTAAACCGCATCCCATAAATTTGTAATAATAGGCATCTGTGTTTGCTTATGTGAAACTGCCTTCCCTCGTTTTAACTGTTAAACTATTAACACGTGCTTATGATAGATTAGTGTGCGTTATAACCCTTTTTTTCAGAAAAAAGGACCAACAATAACTAACATTTCTTTGAAAAAGGCAAAATGTACACAGAAAGGGATGGAGAAGATCAAAACTGTTCCAAGAGAGGTATGCAGTCTTACATTTACATTTTGTGCAATAGATAAAAAGAATATGCACAAGCAAAGAGGCTTAAAACTGAGACAGTTGTATAGCTAATTCCCTTCTGATCATTCACGTTTGTGCAAAAATAGTTAACGTGATCAAGTGGTTAGCACAGCGGACTACTGACTTGGGAGGTCGTAGATTCGAAACCCCATCACTTTAAAAAAAAAAAAAAAAAAAGGATTGCGGGATTTTTCAGACCAACCTGGCTCCTACCCAGAGTTGAGCATATTATGGGCTCGTTGGGAAGAGTAGGATCATACGTCTGATTCTCATCCATTTTACGGACGCGTCACTAAGAGTGATACTGAAGTTTACTCATGAACACCGCAGGTGTCTGTATCTCTCTGACCTGTAGAAGTCAGGATATATCATGAGAGTAAGCGCAGAGTAAACCCTATTGGCATGCAGTCGCAAATCCCAAAAGGATCTCAACAGCGTTATCACCATCATCCCACTCTCGTAACAGCAGCACTCTTGAAAGTTACCCCAAATTCTGTGGCCTTTTGTGCTCTGCTCTTATGATGGTCTTAGTTTCAGTGGGTTTGGAGGTGTGTTGGAGAGCCCAAATGAACGCCGTATGGGCAGTAACAGGAGTGGCGAAGAAAACAAACAAACAAACAAACAAACAAACAAAAACCACATCTGTGAAATAATAATTTGGCAAACTTGTTCCACATTTCTATAAACTCACACGACTAAATTACCTTAATAATAATGCAGAACATGTAACTCAAACCTCCGTTTTGTGTGTGTGTGTGTGTGTGTGTGTGTGTGTGTGTGCGCGTGTGTGTGTGAGTGTGTGCGTGTGTATGTGAGTGTGTGTGTGTGTGTGTGTGTGTGTGTGTGTGTGTGTGTGTGTGTGTGTGTGGTGTGTGTGTGTGTGTGTGTGTGTTGTGTGTGTGTGTTTTGGTTTTCTTTTTTAACGCTGATAACGCATGTTGTGTAATACTGACCTCAAGAATGTTTTGTATCTCTGACACTCAAACGATTACAGCTCCTTACTTTGGTGAAGATGTATCCCAAATGTGATGGGAGGGTGACAGGGTGAGAAAGAGAGAGAGAAGGGGGGATGGAGAGAGAGAGATGGTTGAGAGAGAGAGAGAGAGGGAGGGAAGGGAGGGGGAGAGAGATGCTGTAAGTTATTACCAGCAGAGAAATATAAAGTAAAAGATTTTCACGCAATGAATCAAGAGTGGAGAAGGGTTCGCTCAAGCTAACTTTAAATTTAGCACGGGAAATTAGCACCGGCGATATGCCATTAGATGGGACCCGTGTTTTAAGATAACTAACTGTAAATTTAGCATTGGAAATTACCATGGGTGATTTGCATTAGATGGGACCCGTGTTCAAAGGTCGTGAAGATCCATCCATAAACAAATGAGAAAGCTCTGCTCGTCCATTCTGTACAAACTGATTTGTATTTTTCCCGAAGTAAAATAGAGACAGTTTTCTACAAATCGATATACCTCTCTCCCACCCACAACCACCCTCTCTCTCTCTCTCTGTTGTAGTCTCCCTTTACATAAAAAATAGTGTTTCATATTACCTCGTGTGTGTGTGTGTGTGTGTGTGTGTGTGTGTGTGTGTGTGTGTGGTGTGTGTGTGTGTGTGTGTGTGTGTGTGTGTGTGTTTTGTGTGTGTGTGTGTGTGTGTATGTTTTGTGTGTGTGTGTGTGTGTTGTGTGTGTGTGTGTGTGTGTGTGTGTGTGTGTGTGTGTGTGTGTGTGTGTGTGTGTGTGTGTGTGTGTGTGTGTGTGTGTTCGTTCGTTCTTTGATTTAACGTCTTTTCACTATAAGTGATATTAGTGTGTATGTGTGCGTTTGTGTACAAGTATGATTCTCAGCTGACTATCGATGGATCTTTTCCATAAATTTTGATCAAAGGTGTAAACCACTGAAGACTCGCAAATGCCTGCGGAAGTTTGGATAAGAAGAATCAAGGTGAATATCACAGGAACAGGAAAAACAGAGACTAAACTGATCACTTTCTGAGGAAAGTGTGTAAATAATATTTTCTCAGGAACGCTTCAAAACAGTCAAAATCTCTTTTCGCCATTTTGACAGTCTACTGTTGTCCTGCTCCAAAGACAACAAAATAAGAATTGGAATGGCAAAGCAAAAAATGGTCCCACTCAACATCTGGAAAGACAGAGGCATACCAAATGGCCTGAAAGTTAGACTTTTAAAATGTTTAATTTGGCCAGTCATGATTTATGGCTGCGAAGCCTGGACTCTGAGAAAAAAAAATGATTGCAGAAGAATTGAGGCAGCAGAGATGTTTTATCGGAGACTACAACGTATCAAATGGACAGATAGAAGAACTAATGAAAGTGTCCTGGAAGAACTTGATACCACTAGAAAACTACTAACAGACATCAACGAGAGAAGACTAAAATACTCTGGCCATGTATCATGCAGCAACACGGATCTCATGGCCATCATCTTTCAAGGAAAAACAGTGGCAAAAAGGAAGAAAGGCAGTCCTCCAATCTCATACATCGAGAACATAACCAACATCTGTGACCTAAACATTCAAGAAAATGTCCATAAAAGTCAAGACAGAGGCCTGGGAGAGATGGTGGTGTCTAAGTGTGCAGCGGCGGCCAACACCGAACCTGGTGACGCCGACAGGTGAGACTGCTGTCCTCGCTTCACGCCAGCTAAAGCCTCGTAAAGGTCATAGAGACCCTGAACAGTACAAAATCGGGACTCTTCCGTGATAATTTTTGTATGAAAAAGGAGATATTGTGATAATGGCTTGACAAGTTTAGTTTTTTCCCCTTTCCTTTGGATTCTTTTTGACTTTTCCTGTTTCTTTCCTTTTCTGTTTATTTATTTATTTTCTTGAAGAGGGAAACAGAAAAAAAGAGCACGAGCTAGCCAGCCATCGACTTCACAGCGGCTTCTCTCTGACGCCAAGTGACAAGCACACAATGAGGACAAATCAACTTAGGGTCCCCCCACCACAGAACTGCCCACGGATCATTTCCACTCGCCCTTCCCTTTCTCACACCGTCCCTACACGCCGTCCACCACACACCACTAACTGTCTCCGCTTTCTTTCGAGCGCATACGGTACTTTCTTTTCTTCTTCTTCTTCATCCTCACCCCCCCCCCCCCCCCTTCTCTCTCATCTCCAATCCTGTCAAGTGTTGTGTGGCCAACACATCTTGACATTTTTCTATTGCACGAAAAGCCAGCAGGACAGGCAGATTGTATGTGTGTCTGTGTGTGTGTGGTTTGCTTGCTTCCTTGCTTTCTTGCTAATGTATTTGTGAGTATTACGCAGAAAGAGAGAGAGAGAGAGAAAGAGAGGAGACAGAGAGAGAGAAAGAGAGGAGACAGAGAGAGAGAGAGAGAGAGAGAGAGAGAGAGAGAGAGAGAGAGAGGAGACAGAAAGAGAGAGCCCGAGCGCGCGCGCGAGTGTGTGTGTGTGCAAGCTCATGCATGTAGTCTGTATATCCTTAAGCGCTTGTGTGCAACGCGTACTGACATATTTCCATTAAAATAACGGCTATATAACACTTAGTGTCTGCTTTTCAATAACATTTCGTGTCTGCTTTTCATATGTGTATGAGAACGAGTTAAGTTGCTTGAAATACATGGGTTTTTCAAGAAAACTGTCAAAACCCCTTTCCATCTCCACCCCAACCACCCTTTTTTCCCCCCCAGGCGGAGGTGGGAATGGAGCTGGGGAGGGGGGAGGAACGGAAAAGAACAAGCCATTCTAATAATCTTCCTTTGATGACCAAAAATTTAACTGAAATCCAGATTTTCTATTTCTTAATTCTTTGACTCCCTTACCCTATCTGTCAGCTTCCCGCATTGTCAGCCATGATAGCAAAGCGAAAAACTTAACCATTTCATTCTCTCAACCTACCCACCAGCTTCCTGCAAGACAGACAGGCAGGAAGACAGGCAGGCAGACAGACAGGCAGACAGTCATATATCTCTCCCAGGTAATACCAAAAAATCTCTGTGTTAGGAAATATTCAAAGAAAAAAGTGGCAGGCTTGGGGGTAAGAGACAGAAAAAAAGAAACAATAAGAAAACACATAAACAGTAAAAAGAAAACAAGGACAGTATAGACCCACCCATAAGTAGACCTTTGCTGGCATAGAGTCATAGGGTCTACATATCTTGTTCATAGACAGACAAGCAGACACAGTCTAAATCTGGCAAATAATTAAATAAAGAAATACTACACACACACACACACACACACACACACACACACAGACACACACACACACACACACACTAAAAAGGAAAACCAGACAGAAAGAATCACAGAAACCCTTCCATCACTTTCCACAGAACCAATCACTCAGCAACTCAAGCGCAGATGACTGAGAGGTGTGGAGGACCGAAATGAAAGACAGGGAGAAAAAAAGCAAAGAATGAATTCTAACCAATATTTTTCCCCATCACATTTTTCATGCTAGGAATCACTCGGCAACTCAAGCAGAGATGGCAGAGAGGGGTGGGAGCGTTGGGCAAGGACGGACGTGAGTGATGGATCGTCATCATCATCACCATCATCATAATTATCATCATCACCATTATCATTACTGTTTAAAGCACAGCCAACTGATCACAGCCATATCAGGGCTATAACCATCTTAAAAACACGTCCAGACACTGGAAAAAAAAAAAAAACGCAAATAATCTACAGATATGTCCCTAGCGTCGGTCACTCTCCCAATTTATCACCAGGGGGATTAAAAAAATTTGAATACGAATGTATAAACATAATTAAGTACACAAAAACATACATGACAACTGGCTTATAGTACCTGAAATTTGCACAAAGCAATTAACTTTTCCTTAGATCTTATCTCTTTCTCTCCCTCCCCCCCCTCTCTCTCTCTCTCTCTCTCTCTCTCTCTCTCTCTCTCTCTATATATATATATATATATATATATATATATATATATATGTAACAGAGTGCCTTGCTCTGTTACGATCTTTCCCATTTACCGACAACGCTCAAAGGCCACACTGTGTAGCGTGCTTGCCTAGATCAAAAACGCCTTGCACTCCTCTGGCCTAATTGTACTATTATCTCACAGCCTCTGCCTACCCATAGCTATGCATTGAATATTCCAAAGATCTAACCAATACATGACGCATATAGATCACACACTGCTAAACAATGAGCAGATCTACAATGTGTACATGTATTCTGAAGCGGGCCTACGACAAGATTTTGTCGTTATCTCCAGTCAGTATTACGTTGTAGTTTCACAGAACGTAGAGGAGACAGTCTTTAAATCTATGCCGCCTCCAGCAAATTGTAGTACAACCACCGTCCTATTAGCCATTGTGTGACCCGCGGAAACCCACGCACAAAGACCGCAGATTATGTTGCGGTTGTATGGAGCCCGGGGCGGACTGTCTTTGTTTCATGCCGCCCTTCGGTGTTTGTGGCATAATAGCCAATAGCCACCAACAAAACCACCAAACGAGTATGCCGGTTGTGTGTACCGAGGCACTGCACTTATGTAAGACCTCCATTAATTAGACCTCCATTAATTTCAAACAGAGTTGACTTTTCGCCACGCCCCAAGTGTTGAGTGATTGGGTAGGTAAGAACAACCAATCAGACCTTATTATCTGAAAGGTTTGAAAGTATGACCATGCTCAGTTCCCAAAGTATAAAATAACAAGGCGCGTCATAGCATGTGCTTTTACGCCGCCACTCTCAGTCTCACCAGAGGTGCCCTTCCTTGCCACCACTCTTGATCTCACAGCAGGTGATCAACTTCACGGCGTTACTGTAGTAAGTTCTGGAGTTTTATCACTTTATTATTCATCGTCATTTGCAGTAAGCTTAGACTTTAGTGCCTCTTATTTCTTTAGATTCTAGCTCGAGTCTATTGGGTACCGCGCTAGATTTGCAGAATTCGCACAGCGAGAAAGTATGTTTTGATCTAAACGATGTGCTATCTCACAAGATCTGTAGCACTTAGTGTGGCGGCCACCATCGTAAAGATGGGACCGAGGTTTAAATGTAATAACCACTATAGATTTAGCCCCTATTTTCATGTGGCTATTGTAGGACTATTGACAACCATATTCTGCCAAAAGCCAAGATACAAGGCATTGTTGTGCAGAGGAAGAGTATTTTATACTTGACAAGGTTGTATTTTTACATACTGACATGATGACTGATGAAACACGTGCTCAGCTAATTGATCTGTTTAGTGTATCCCTTAGCTGATCAGCACCACTGATAATCATGTATAGAGTGTTGTTTTGATGACATGGTTTAATAGTAATATGCTATACTATTTTGTTATCATTGTCTCTAGCACTTGATCTAGAATTATACTTAATCACATAGAGATAATGGGTAATAGATTACTCAAGTGTGTTGTTCTCTCAACACTGCTGACTGCTGTTTGATTAGGTGCTGTTTGTGATGACATAGTTCTCATTGTCAAATAGGCCTACTATGTCATCACCACTGAATATTAACTGTCTGAAAGCTACCAGGATGCAATGCATTATTGTACACTATTTTATACTTGATAATGTTGTATGTGTGTACATAATGGTAGTTGATGAAACATGTGCTCAGCGAATTGATCCAATTGTTGTATCCCTTGTCTGCTCAGCACCACTGCTAATCATTATTAATATAGAATGTTGCTTTGATGACATAGCTTAACTAGTAATATGCTATGCTATTTTGTCATCACTATCTCTAGCACTAGATATAGAAGTACACATAACTACATGGAGCAAATATTTAATGGATGACTCAAGTGTGTTGACTGCTATTCGATAAGGTAGACCCAATGTTTGTGACAACAGTTCACATAGTCAAATACTATGTCTGTCGTCACTACTGAATATTAACTGTCCAATAGCTGCCCACTCAGATGTTATGTTACAACTAACTCAGCCCATGGCGGCTGAACAGCTTAATATGACTGCATTATTTTGCCAATACATTATTGAAAGTCTACTCTATGCTAAGGCTATCGAACAAGCAGTATGGTAGTTTACCCTCAACTTATCAAAGGGTTACTCAATGTTTTGTCACCAATTATTTTGTTCCATGTTTATAAGTGCTAGATATCTAGTGCTTTAGAGTGTAAATATCGACACCACATATTTTGGTATAATGTAGTAGTTCTTTACACAACATTTTGTTATCAATTATTTGTTGCATGTTTACAAATGCTAGTGCTTTTGTTTGTAAATGTAGACATCTTCTGTTAGAATGTAGTAGTTCACTCTTGTACATTGACATTGTTATTTCACAAAATGTGTACTTTGTCATTGTATTTATGAAACCTATTTTGTGTCTTACAGGCACTGTCTTCTTCTTACCCATCTCCTTTTCTCAATAATAAAGAGTCAAGTAGCAAAACGAGGACTTGTGTTTTGATTGAGAGACTTCCCTTTCTGCTCTGGATTATAGGACCACCACAGCAATCATCACCAAACCCCTTAACCCACTCATCCACAATACCTGGCGCTGCGATTCATCAATAATATCATCATCACCTTACCCCCCCCCCCTTAACCACAAGTCCATCACACCTGGCGCTGCGATTCATCAATATCATCATAACCCAACTTACCCCCCTTAACCACGCGACTCCATCACATATATATATATGCATCCAACTATAAATTCCTATAGACAGAAAGGACGTAACGCTTTGTGAAAAACAAACAGATGAATGGACCAGAAAGGCAGAAAATGAAAAAGGAAAAGATGACAGAAAGCACAGGCCCCATGCAGAAACAGAGGGAGTGACAGGAAACAGGAAATAGCTAGCACACCATTTCCAGAGATGGGGCTACTGTTTGTACTTAAAGAGCCCCCAGTACCACCACGGGAAGGGGGAGGGGGCGGGAGGCAGGGGGTGAGCGTGAGAGGACAATGCCTCCCTGGACTGTGTGAGAGCGATTGATGGATAAAGCACCCGTCTAGAACGTCAGAAACCCAGAGTTCGATTCCAGATCAAGCAGGGATCTTGCTCCACTGCACCCTGGGTGTTGGTCTGGGCGCTAGTCTTTCACATGAGACCACAAACCAAAGTTCGTGAGCAGCATGCGCCCAGTGCACGTTAAAGATCCCACAGTAACCAAAAGACTGTCCCTGGCAAAATTCTGTAGAAAAACCCGCTTCCACAGGTAAACAAAAAATATACGCAACTAGGGGAAAATAAAACAAAAAAAGTCGTGGTGCAGCACCATGGCGACATGCTTAACCCGTGGAGACTGGCTCCCATTTCGAGCGGAGAGATTCCACTGTAACGAAAAACAATAACAACAACAAATATCAACTCCAACCCAATGGAGAAGAGTGACTACTAAGCAAAGGAGCAAGGCAGAAACGAAGAAAAATGACAGGAAAGAGCAAACACACACACACACACACACACACACACACACACACACACACATACACACACACACACACACACACACACACACACACACACACACACACAGACACACAGACACACACACACACACACACGAATCAGAACGTGTATGCAATATACCAAAACCTAGACAGATGCTAATTTGCCCTACGGTGGAATATCCCCCATGACCATGGTAGATCTGTAATCATCATGGCAAATGCAGTACGTCAGCGAACAAAAATGCCCGTCTTGTTTTGTTACTTTTATGCGTTCTGATTTTGTACATGAGCTTGTGTGTTTCTGGTTCTTATTGAAAACACACTTATCTCCAACTGGTAAAGGCTTTATCTCCGGTTGGCAAAGGCTTTATCTCTAATTGGAAAAGGCTTTATCTCCAATTGGCAAAGGCTTTATTTCCGGTTGACAAAGGCTTTATCTCCGGTTGGCAAAGGCTTTACCTGTGATTGACAAAGGCTTTATCTGCGATTGGCAAAAGCTTTATCTCCGGTTGGTAAAGGCTTCATCTCAAATTGGCAAAGCCTTTATCTCCGATTGGCAAAGGCTTTATCTCCGGTTGGCAAAGGCTTTATCTCCGATTGAAAAAGGCTTTATCTCGAATCTCCGATTGACAAAGGCTTTATCTCAAATTGGCAAAGGCTTTAACTCTGATTGACGAAGACTTTATCTCCGATTGACAAAGGCTTTATCTCAAATTGGCAAAAGCTTTATCTCCGATTGGCGAAGTTTTTATCTCCGCTTGGCAAAGACTTTATCTCTAGTTGGCTAAGGCTTTATCTCCGGTTGGGAAAGGCTTTATCTCCGATTGAAAATGGTTTTATCTCTGATTGAAAAAGGCTTATCTCCGACTGAAAAAGGCTTTATCTCAAATTGGTAAAGACTTTATCTCCGATTAGCAAAGGCTTAATAATCTCCGATTGACAAAGCCTTTATCTCAAACTGGCAAAGGCTTTACCTCCGATTGACAAAGGCTTTATCTCTGATTGGCAAAGGCTTTATTTCTGCTTGGCAAAGGTTTTATCTCCGCTTGGCAAAGGCTTTATCTCCAGTTGGCAAAGGCTTCATCTCAGGTTGACAAACGTTTCATCTCCAATTGGCAAACGCTTTATCTCTAGTTGGCAAACGCTTTATATCCAGTTGGAAATGGCTTTATCTCAGGTTAGGGATATTAATTCCAACTGTGAAAGCGATTAGTAACAAAATATCATACTGATGTTCAGTTTACCCAAGACGGCATTACGACAAGCGGATGTTTACACAGCTAGGCTCTACACCAATATGCCCCGTGATGGAAGATCCCCAATGATCATGGCAAATCCCCAATCATCAATGGCAAATGCAATAAGCCTGTGAATGAACATGACTACGTGCTGGCGCAGACTTGAGATTCTAACCCCCCACACCACCCCACCCCAAATTATGCGCTTGCATACACGACGAATGGCATGTGCGATAGAAGACCCCAAATAACTACGGCACACACTAAAAGCCTCCGCATTAACATGACCTCGCGCTGGCCTCATCTCGAGACTGGGCCTAACACAAAGAGCTCTAAGCTATTTATAAACAGTGCTGCCCCATCCTCATACTTAAACTGTCAGTGAAACCAGCTATGCACACTAAGCTCTGGCAAAACCTTGGGATTCTAATTAACCAGAATTCTACCTAACTTTAACCCTTTGACCGACTCCATCACCTTATCCATTATCTCAGGAATCTTGCAGGACGTCAGAGTAAGGGAGTCAAAGGGTTGATCGATTCCGAGCTATTGCTCACCCATAGTCCACTCTCATCAATGGAACCTTATACACATCCAAGTGCCTCTCCAGTCACGTCCAATGGTCACTGCAGTTTATCAGCAAACTGACCACGCAAAACACTTGACTCCAACAGAGACGGAGTGACTCCACCCACATCATTATGGCAATTAACTGTCCTTCAAGCTGAAGAGGCGCAGCAGCCATGCACTCAGTTGAACTTTCAAATCTTGACAGAATCATAACTCAGCAGTTAAACTCCAAAAATATACCACAGCTCACTTATCATGACAAGTCTGTCTGTAAATCCACAAGTATAACCGCACGCGTTCAAGCAAACAGGAACCAGACAAACACGAAAATAGAATCAGAACGCGTATTATATGCAACCAGACAAGACAGGCGCAAATTTTCGGCCAACTGTGTGCAGGGAAGTTTTGCTCTGGTTTTCCTCATTTTTTGTATTGTTGTTTGATGTTTTGTTTTTGTTTTTGTTTTTGTGGTCTCAGTTTACGCTCGACAGAAGCCAGTTGGCGGAAAATTTGCGCCTATCTTCTCTGATTGTCTGAAATACGCGTTCTGATTCTAGTTTCATGTTTTTCTGGTTCATGACAAGACTGTCAAACACGGCCAGGTGGTTACACAACGGCTTGGAATACTGACCAGGAGGCCATGGCTTTGATCTCCCATCAATTCATAACAACAACAACAAGAACAACAACAACAATAATAATAATAATAATAGTAATAATGATAATAATAATACACCTTGGGAAACGTACGCTCTGAACACTTCTTACCTAGAGCTCAGCGTGCTATCGAATCACCGGAAAACCAGAGATCATAATAGTAGCGTCTCATCCACTTTAGGGATGTGCCATTGAGTGCTGCTCGAATTTTTTTTAACCACTACTGCAGGTGTCTGCATTTCCTACAAGATATATACTAGGCACAGACAATAACAACCTTATCACGAAGTCTCGTGCCTTGATGGAACTGTACAGCGTCACTGTCCTCCTCCTCATTACAATGAAATTATCAGTCATTATAGCAGTGTGAACATTGCTTTTAATACTCTGATCTCGTGGTGATCTTAGTTTCGGTTCCTTCTACTGCTTCCGTGCCTGAGATGACTTCATATTCGTATTCATTTCTTAACATCAGGAAGAGCGTTCTTGAATGTTATATAGAACCGATACTGTTGTACGGATGTAAGGCGTGGACAGTCAACAAGCAAAGCCTTGAGGCAGCCGAGATGTGGTTTCTAAGAAGAATGTTGAGAGTTCCATGGACAGCAAAGAAAACAAACGAGACAGTCTTGATGGAGGCAGACACAAGTAGATCATTCATAAGGAAGATTAGGAAAAGACAGGCAACATTTATAGACCATTTTATGAGGAAGGGGGATTTGGAGCACCTGATCACAACGGGAAAGTTGGAGGGAAAGAGAGCACCAGGTAGACCCAGGGAGAAAATGCTAGGCGGACTTGCAGAGTGGTTGAAGACGAGGAGGGTGGAGGAGATGCTTGGGGCAACAAGAGATAGAGATTGATGGAAGTTTATGATCGCCAATGCCATGCGGCAGGGCACCTGATGATGATGATGATGATTCATTTCTTCTGTCCAAGTAGATTTACCAGTGAACCTCGGGTCGCTCTCCCTATTGAGAGCGCTCTTCCACAGTGCCGCGCCAATCATTTTTTTGTTTAACCAAGACTTTAGGCAAGAAGGCTAATTGACCTTCAAGGGTAGGGACCTGGGAAATCAATCTATCTCTCCAATGTTTTATACCAGGGCAGCTGGGTGAAAGCCCTGCTCTTCAATATTTTCAACTGCCGTGGGATCATTAGCGTGCGCAGGCCAGAAGGCACGCAGGTCCGACTCGTTTTTCGTCCCCTTCCGAAGGACCAGACGTTCAGTTCGATTTTCCGGTCAAACTGAGGACAAAAGTCGAGGCCTCAACGGAAAACAAACCCTGGAACCTCGAGTTCAGTTACTGGTAGACGAACGTCTGAACCATTCTGCCACTCTCATGGTGGGGTCTTTGGTGTCACTGGTTCGTGAGAGCTGTAACTGGAGGGCAGTGGTAGGGATCTCCTTACCGGGATTCTTTCACTCGGTATGGCTCCGTGACAGAGCGATTACTGTCGTTAGCAGGGGGCTTAGTAGGCAGTGTCTTTAGTGTTGGATCACGACAGGCACTGTTCAACTCCACGGAAAAGACCCAGCAGCTGGAGCATGGTCTCCTCCTACAGGTGGTTTCATGGTGACTTGACAAATCTGACTCCCACGGAGTTCCTGGCACTGGGACTTCGAATGAATGAACTTGGGATTGGTGGTGGGAAGTTAGAATGGGCGGCGTGGGATCAACGTCCCTGAAGCAGCGCAGAATTTGAGACAATGCATCACTTTGGGACAGTGCAAAACTTGGGACAGTGCAAAACTTGGGACAGCGCAAAATTTGGGACAGCTCAAAACTTGGGACAGTGCAAAACTGGGGACAGCGCAAAACTTGGGACAGCTCAAAACTGGGGACAGTACAAAACTTGGGACAGCTCAAAACTGGGGACAGTGCAAAACTTGGGACAGCTCAAAACTTGGGACAGCTCAAAACTGGGGACAGTGCAAAACTTGGGACAGCTCAAAACTGGGGACAGCGCAAAACTGGGACAGTGCAAAACTTGGGACAATGCAAAACTTGGGACAGTGCAAAACTTGGGACAATCAAAACTTGGGACAGTGCAAAACTTGGGACAACTCGAAAACTTGGGACAATCAAAACTTGGGACAGTACAAAACTGGGGACAGTACAAAAACGGACAACTCAAAACTGGGACAGTACAAAACTTGGGACAGTACAAAACTTGGGACAACTCGAAACTGGGGACAGTACAAAACTTCGGACAACTCAAAACTTGGGACAGTACAAAACTTAGGTCAACTCAAAACTGGGGACAATGCAAAACTGGGGACAGTACGAAACTTGGGACAGTGCAAAACTTGGGACAACTCAAAACTGGGGACAGTACAAAACTTGGGACAACTCAAAATTTGGGAACCAGTGTAAAACTTGGGACAATCAAAACTTGGGACAGTTAAAACTTGGGACAGTACAAAACTGGGACAGTACAAAACTTGGGACAGCTCAAAACTTGGGACAGCTCAAAACTTGGGACAGTACAAAACTTGGGACAGCGCAAAACTTGGACAGCGCAAAACTTGGGACAGCGCAAAACTTGGGACAGTACAAAACTTAGGACAGTCAAAACTTGGGACAGCTCAAAACTTGGGACAAAATTTGGGACAGTGTAAAACTTGGGGCAATGTAAAACTTGGGACAGCTCAAAACTTGGGACAAAACTTGAGACAGTGCAAAACAAAACAAAACAAAACAGAAAAGTCTGTGCATGCGTGTTGAGGGATCGCTCCATCAAAAAGTGACAGAAAATCAGCACGTCAGTCACATCAAACACTCCAACCAACAAAATGTCTTTGCACAAGCCATCGAGGCCAAACGGTTAGCACAACCACATACCTTTATCAATCTATAAACAATCTACACATGTCCAACGTTTGGGAGGTTGTGCTTTCGAACCACGTCCATTCAAACTACTTTGGATCTTTTCGGCCCCATCGGCTCCAACCTTGAGTTAGATGTCCTGTGGGCGACATCAGAAGATTAGGATCATCCAGTCGACTGGCTCCTACCTACACGTGGATGAGCTGTTGACTTGTGTACAAGGCCGGAAGCATCTACTCATGTAACTTTAACTTCATGGAGGCGACAATGAGGGTGCCGCACTAATTTCCCCCAAACAACACGTATCTTTATGCCTCGCGCCTGACTAATACCAAGACATTTTCATTATAAAAGAAGCGTCTCAACCCACAACAGAAATCCGTAAAATCATCATCGCCATCATTTCCATTCTCCTGACTCACCACAGCATTGCGAAAACTTGTTAATGATTTTATGGTCCTTCACGCCCCTCTCTATCAAATGACCTAGTGTCGGTGGGTTTGGCCGAAGTGTGTTAGAGAACCCAAAATGAGATATATGAGGCGGTGCCTTGTGAAGTGGTGACAGAAGCAGTGACACAGAGGAATCGCGGAAGACGGGAGGGAAAACAATGCTACTATTTACATTTAAAAACTGGAGGGAAAGAGAACACCAGGTAGACCTGGCCAGGGAGAAAATACTGGACGGACTTGCAGGGCGGCTGAGGACAAGAGAGGGCGGGAGCTGTACTTGCATCGACAAGGGATAGATTCGTATGGAGGGCCATGATCACCAACGCCACGCGGCAGGGCACATGATGATATTTATACTAACCGACCCAGCAAGCAAGCGACCAAACGATCAGTCAATTTAAACTCGTATCCCAACTTCCGAATAAACGGACAGCGACTTCAGAAAGGAAACATTTGGGGCTTTTGTGAATTGGCGAAACAAGCAAACGAAAGACAAAACAATGAACCCGACAAAACAAAATCCAACGCGCAAACACACAAACACACAAACACACACACAGACACACACACACACCACACACACAGAGCACACACACTTTTAACCCTTTGAACCTTGCACCCTATTCACCAAGTGCAAAAACTTACCCTTTGACTCCTTCATTCCATCCATCAGCTTTCTGTTGAGGGAGTCAAAGGGTTAAGTTCTTGCTTTGCTAGCATAACTGATAATGCAGGATGCTGTAGGACAAGGTGCGGGAATCAAAGAGTTAAGACAGTCAAGCGATGCAAATGTTCTCCCTATTCTTGCATCATCATTAAACACAGTAATATGACAGTAACCCTGAAAATCGGACACCGCTGTTCTCTCTTGGGCATGACCAATGAAACCATGACCCATCATTAGAAAACATCTGTACATGAACGATGTACATCTCTCTCTCTCTCTCTGACACACATACACACAATAAACACAGTAACACACACACACACACACACACACACACACACACACACACACACACACGACTCGGTAGCAAAGAGCCATGCCTGACCCCAATCTGAATCATTAGTATTAACATTTAAGACTGTACTACTCCCCCGCTTTCAAAACAAGAAAAGTGGAAATAAAAGCACACACACACACACACACACACAAGAGAGAGAGGAGAGAGAGAGAGAGAGAGAAGAGAGAGAGAGACAGACAGACAGACAGAGAGAAAGAGAGAGAAGACAGAGAGAGAGAAAGACAGAGAGAGAGCAGAGACAGAGAGAGAGAGAGACAGACAGACAGAGAGAAAGAAAGAGAGAGAGAGGGACAGAGAGAGAGAGAGCTGCCTCTCAGCATTTTCCATTCGTACAGAGAGGACTGGTATCAGATATCACCTGCTGTTGACGCATGACTCTGTGTTTTTTGTCAGAAGACAAAACAAACATGTCAACTGCTGTTCCCACCTACACTCGCATGTTAAAACGGAGCTAATGATGGATATAAAGTTTTCAGTCTGATTATCCCAAGACATACAGACGAAAATAAGACAACAGAATTTAGAAGTCAAGAAATGCTCTACAAAGCTATTAGTGCATCTGGTATTACACCCACTCGCACAAACACACATCAGCAGCCAGACAGACACACAATAACAGCAACAGCACAGCACACAGAGTACAGCAACAGCAGCAGCAGTAACAGCAACAGCATCTACAACCTGTAACGGTGATTTCACTTGGTGACAATGCTTAATAAAATATGTTCTAAGGCTAAAAAGTTTCTGTCGATTATGTGCGTAGCGCTGTAAGTTACTGTCCTGCAATGCTATTTTCCTGGCAACACACAATGTATGTAGCCTATGGTGAAAATGTTTAAAACAGATTCACAATGTGCCGCATGCTTCAGACGCCGACAGATGTTCTGAGTAGTGTGTGTGTGTGTGTGTTTTGTGTGTGTGTGTGTGTGTGTGTGTGTGTGTGTGGCGTGTGTGCGGCTGTGTGTGTGTGTGTACGTGCATGCGTGCGCGCGCGTGTGCATTATGTATATTAGTGTGTGTGATGTGTGCATGTGTGCGTGCGTGCACGCGCGCGAGTGTGTGTGTGTATGTGTGTGTGTATGTGTTGTGTGTGTGTGTGTGTGTGTGTGTGTGTGTGTGTGTGTGTGTGTGTGTGTGTGTGTTGTGGCATGTGCGTGATCAAGAAAAACGGAAAGGCACGGGGATGGGGGTGTCTACTCAATACAGCGCGCGTGCGCACACACACATACATACACACACACACACACACAAACACATCATCATCATTATCATCATGACCATCATCATTATCATCATCATCGTCAAAAACATTTACTGTTAACATTAAAGTTATACCGATTCCCACACACATACATCAACACACACACGACACCGCACTATCATCACCATCGTAGGAAAAAAACATCCACCCCGTAACAAGCAGCAGCAAACAAGCGAAGAAGAAACGAGAAAACAAATTAACGGTTTCCCCAAACTATAATATATATATATATGCGACACCCTTAGGATGGGAAACCACATAATTATTCCTCGCATCGACAGTTGGTAACAGGAACCTACGGATATCTATATTACCAGACACCCTTAGGATGGGAAACCACATAATTATTCCTCGCATCGACCAGTTGGTAACAGGAACCTACGGATATAATAATAATAATAATTACAATATCTATATAACCAGGAACGCCGTGTTTTTCAATACCCCCCCCCCCCCCACCCCACCCCAAACACAGACAATTTCTTAAAGGGATATCGTTTCATGTTACCCGGGCGAAAGGGTGATAAAGAATCTTAGATTATTCAGAATCATAAGCAGGAATTTTTTTTTTCTCTTATTTATTCATTCTTTCTGACGTTCGAGTTTTACTCATTTATTAAAACTATCAAGACTTTACGTTTACATTTTTTTTTTATTTCTCAGCAACGGCATGAGAATCTTAGGGAGTGGGGGTGGGGGGGAGGAGGCGACCCAGGAACCACTAGTTGCCAAAAAAAACGGCAGCAACGACTCTCCACTATTATAATTAACTAATCCTCTTGGCTTCTTATTTTATAGCCAATCTCTACACCTACATTCAGACAACAAAAAACAAAACAAAACAAAAAAAAACCCAAAAAAACTATTTCGCACAGTCACCATTTCTTACGTTTGGCTTGATTGCCTTTTGAAATAGTTTTGATTTTTTAAAAATGTCTATGTATGTATATACATGTATGTACGTATGTATATATGTATGTATGTATATTGTATGTATGTATGTATGTATGTATGTATGTACGTATGTATAAATGTATGTATGTATGTATATATGTGTGTATGTATGCATGTACGTGCGTACGTACGTATATATGTGTGTATATGTATGCATGTATGGATGTATGTATGTACATGTATGTATGTATGTATGTATTATGTATGTATGTATGTGCCGTCCACACCTAAAGCCTGCAGAGAAAATTCGTTTGGGGGGGGGGGGGAGGGAGGGGACTTCGTGCATGCAAATTTGAACAGAGCAACAGCACGACCTCGTCTCTAGCGTACAATAGCCAGCGGATAATTCATGAAACACCGACGCGATGAGCTACAAGGACAGCGGACACGCAAAGAGTTTTGCACTCTTGCCGGAATGGGATAGCCCTGTACTTCACGCAGAGGCACATCGCTTTACACTAATTGCATCGTGGGATTGCCCTGTTTCGCGCATTCGCTTCAGAAATATATGTTAACAGCATGGGCGAGGGATTAGTTATAAGGATGCCCAGCCAGTCTTGATTGAGCTTAACCCTGCTCGTTTTTCTCCTCGAGTGACGCCACTTCAACAGTGTTATAGGCAGGCTGTGGACAAGGGCTTCATCAATTTTCCTGTGGTAGTCTGATGAACAATTTTTCTGTGGTAGTCTGATGAACAATTTTCCTGTGGAACAATTTTTCTGTGGTAGTCTGATGAACAATTAGTCTGATGAACAATTTTCCTGTGGTAGTCTGATGAACCATATATAGTGGTCATTATGGGCATTGAAACTTACAGATTGGTCACTACGGGCATCAAAACTATCAGTAGTGTTCTTTCAGGTTTTAAGTCCTAGATTCAATCAAAACTGACAGCTGAGCTCTGTAAGATTTAAACCCTTGAGTCCCGCACTCTGTTCACTAGCGTCCTGCATTGCGAACCACGCTAGCAAAGCTGCACGCCTTCTACTCAAAAAGAAAAAAGCTGACCACATATCTCCTCTCCTGGCACAACTTCACTGGCTCCCTGTATCAAAGCGCATACAGTACAAACAAGACACCATGTGCTACAAAAGCCTCAATAACGCAGCCCCCGATTACCTGTCAAGCCTACTTGAGATCTATGTTCCCTCACGTACCCTCCGCTCTGCCTCCGATCCTCTGACTTTTCGCTTTCCACGCACTAAGCTCAATACCTATGGTCCACGAGCCTTCTCTGTTTCTGGTCCGCTCTCCTGGAACAAACTTCCTCTCTCAGTCCGTCAGCAACCTACTTTTGTCTCTTTCAAGTCCGCTCTCAAAACTCACCTTTTCTCCTCTGCATAAAATCCTGACCTCACTCAATCCCCTCTGCAGCCTGTCTCCACTCGGAGAGGAAACACATTGCAATATATAATTGTATATAATATGCTCTCTATAATTTTCCATTGTTTTTATTCTTTCTCCCCATTTATAGCCGTGTGTGTGTGTGTGTGTGTGTGTGTGTGTGTGTTGTGCGTGGGTGTGCGTGCGTGCGTGCGTGTGTGTGCGTGCGTGCGTGTGTGTGTGTTTCAGCGCTTAGATTTGATTTTATCAAGATTTTGCGCTATATAAATATTGTAATTATTATTATTATTATTAAAGCAAAAACTTAACCCTTTGACTGGACAGGGTGAGTGAATCAAAGGGTTAAGTTTTTGCAGTTGGTGGACAGGGTGCGGAGTCAACTGATTAAAGTACTATGTCCATAGGAGACGAGTGGCAGTATGGTGCAGACGTTCGCCTGCTTATAACTAAACTCAAAGTCCAGGGTTCGCTTCCCGTTAAGGCTTCGACTTTTCTCCTTAATTTCATTGGAAAATCGAACTAAACGTCTAGTCCTTTGGAAGGGGACGAAAAACGAGTAGGATCTGTGTGCTTTCTGCCTGCGCACGCTAAAGATCCCACAGCAGTTGACAATCGTGAAGAGAAGGGCATTCGTTCTGCTGCCCTGGTATAAAACAATGGAGAGATTGGCCGATTTCCCAGGTCCCTCCCGCTGAAGGTCAATTAGCATCTTGCCTTTCTAAAGTCTTGGTTAAAAAACAAACAAACAAACAAACAAAAAACCCAGAATGGCACTGCACTACAACCACGCACTCTCAACGGTAAGAACAGCCCGAGTTTCACATGGTAAATCCACTGTGACAACAGAAATGCATATGAATATGAATATGAATATGAAAATAAGCTGACAGTTGCGTTCTTTAGGATTTAATGCTATGTGACTGTAAGTTGCGTTCTACTACAAAGGTGTGCACAAGGTTTACGGTTCTACTTCCAAAATGAAACTCTTTGTCGAGCTCTTCAAAAGTTTCCAAACCCTCATTTGAGTCCTTTACGATTTGACGTTATGTCCAAGACAATTATCAGCCGAGTTCTTTGGTATCATACTAAGGCTTTCAACAACCTGCCGCTGCGGTCAAAAAGACCAGACAACTGTGCATGTATTGCAACGAATGTTGCCTCAGGAGACGTGGCCAACAACAGCTCCTCTGACCACCAAGCCCCAAGGCAGCTGAAAGAAACTACTACCACTACTACTGCTACTACTACTACTGCTGGTGCTGCTGCTACTACTACTACTGATAATAATTACAGTATTTATACGGCGCCAAATCTTGACAATTCAAATCAAAGCGCAATCACACACCAGGCATACGTATACAATCGACAAAGACCACCTTACAATATTTAATACACAGACTGAATAATAATAATAATATATTTTATTTATATAGCGCAAAATCTTGATAAAATCAAATCTAAGCGCTGAGCGTATACATGCATACATACCTACATACATATGAGCGTATACATGCATACATACATGCATACATACTTACATACATAAATCTAAGCTGAGCGTATACATGCATACATACATACATACATAAATCTAAGCGAATATCATACATACATACACGTACGCACATGCATACATAATAATTACAATATTTATATAGCGCAGATCTCGACAAAATCAAATCCAAGCGCCGAAAAGACACACACGCACACACGCACGCACGCACACACACACACGCACACACACACACACACACACACACACACACACACACACACACACACACACACACACACACACACACACACACACATGCATGGCCACAAATGGGGAGAAAAGAATAAAAGCAATAAAAGCAAGAATAAAACCAATGGAAAACCACACAGAGCACATCATATACAATTATATATTAAAACAAAGTGATTCCCCTCCGAGCGGAGACAGGCTGCAGAGGGGGGTTGAGTGAGGTTAGGATTTTATGCAGAGGAGAAAAGGTGAGTTTTGAGAGCGGACTTGAAGGAGGCAAAAGTAGGTTGCTGACGGACTGAGAGAGGAAGTTTGTTCCAGGAGAGTGGACCAGAAACAGAGAAGGCTCGTGGACCATAGGTATTGAGCTTAGTGCGTGGAAAGCGAAAAGTCAGAGGATCGGAGGCAGAGCGGAGGGTACGTGAGGGAACATAGATCTCAAGTAGGCTTGACAGGTAATCGGGGGCTGCGTTATTGAGGCTTTTGTAGCACATGGTGTCTAGTGTCTAGACTGAGGGAAAGAAGTAGTTGTAGAATTCATTGTTGGGAAAAGAGGCGGGCTTTTAAATTGGATTTCAAAGCAGAAAGGGTAGGTGTTTAAAAAAAACGAACAATAACATCAACAACAACAATAACAACAAAACCGGCCACATTCATCGCCACATGTGGCCTGACAATGTAAACCGCAAACGAGAGCAGCAGAAGACGAAAATCCCTTGTGTCCAAAGGAAAAAAAAAATCATCCCATGTTCACTGAATGCTTGGAAACTGACATCCTACGTCCGTTGCAAACAAGACCCCAGAGACGAAGATACTATTCGAATATGAACCATACATACAATTGTCGCCTGTAATGGATTTTAGGTTCCAGTTCCCCGATGAGTTTCAATTTGTTTTTCTTCAATATGCAACACCGTTCAACGGGTACATCACTGTACTTTTTTCCGAGTACTTGTCCCCGATTTTCTGTCAATATTTCTGATAAGAAAGTGCGATACATGTACAGCAGTTTCTTAGAACAGATAGGAATGGATACTATAACTGTCATAGTCAACATGAAATAATTCCAAATTCAGTAAACTGCAGACACGTTTCTTTGCACTATGTAATTGTGTTATTGCTACTGTTATGTTTTGTTTAAAGCCTAGTCGACTGCGTAGAGCCATACCGGGACTATAACCGTTTCAAAAACATACTGCAACAGGTAAAAAAACAGGAAAAGAAAATTAAGAACACATATCACAGGAGATGCCCCTCGCGTTGACCACTCCGTCCGATTTGTCTATTTAATGAATAGACAATAAACCAATGACCACCACCACATACACATAATCCCCCCTCGCCTCCCCCTGCCTTGGATTTTATTGGTAAGGCCATCAACATACACCAATTAGGTTAAAAAACGTCTCGAAATCCCCTCTGAAACAAATCATCTCTCTCTTCTTCTCTCTCTTCTCTCTCTTCTCTCTCTCTCTCCACACACACACACACACACATACACACACACACACACACACCGCGCGCGCGCGCGTAACTCATACCAAACAGGTTAAAAAGAATATTTCGAAATCCTCACTGGAACAAGTAATCCCCCCCTTCTCTCTCTCTCTCTCTCTCACACACACACACACACATGTATACATAAATAGCTTTCAAATGCACAGAGATACTCCAGGGATCGAGCCACCGTCTTCTCTACCCCCACCCTACCCTTCCCTCTTTCTCTCCTCGCTCTCTCGCACTTCTTTTATCTTTAAAGGGAAGAAGATAACGAAAGAGAAAATCTCTTAAAGCCTCCTGTTTCGATCGGAATTAACAGCTCTTCCTACCATGGTCAGATCGACTACCTTAATATGCAAACTCGGTAAAAGCTTTTTTCCCGGACAGTGTTACACACACCTTAAAATTGCAATCTGTATAAAAGCCTTTCCTTTCTGCCGGGTGCCAGAATCAACCCTGGCACACCGAGACGAAATCGGCGTAAACACACACACCACATCACACAACATACACACACACACACACACACACACACACACACACACACACACACACACGATTTCCCTTTTCACACCTCGCGAGAATGTGGACGAAAACCCTTATTCCAATGAAGCAATATTGTCATAGGGCTCAGCATGTTTAACCCTTTGACTTCCGCACCCAGTCCACCAGTATCTTTCACTGTCAACCATGTTAGCAAAGCAAACACTTAACCCTTTGATTACCTCACCCTATTCACTAGGTTCCAGCAGGAAGCTGGTACAGCGCGTGAGGAAGTCAAAGAGTTAATTTTTTGCAGCTGGTGGATAAAGTGCGAAGCCAAAGGGTTAATGTCACAGAAATTCCCTCTAGAAGGGAGGGAGGAGAGAGAGAGAGAGAGAGAGAGAGACAGAGACAGAGAGACAGAGACAAAGACAGAGAGACAGAAACAGAGACTTACGCCCAATATTTCTATTAGAACGCAGAACGAGAAGTCAGTACATTGTTCGTGATGACTACAATACATAAAGGGTCAATCCGCTCACATGCAACAACACTGCACTCGCAAATCAGAACACGGGAAATGGAACACAAAAATGTGACCTAGATATTGGCACAAGCTTGTTTAATCTCTCACACCTTTTAGTTATGAAAACAAAACAAAATAAAACAAAACAAACTATCAAACAAAAACACCATGACCTCAATGTTAAAAAAAAATGCACACGTGTGAAATTATCTCTCGTCTCTCTCTCTCTCTTTCTCTCTCTCTCTCTCATAAACAACACAAACACGCTTAATGCTGGTCTAAGCAATTTCAGGGTGGGTGGGTGAGTGTGAACAATATACTACTCCCCCGCTTGAAAAAACAAGATGACCAAAAACCGAAAATGGAGAGGGGAAAAAAATCTGTCCTTCAGCATCTTCATGCAGTTACATAAAACTTGTAATCTCGTTCAGATATCAACCGTTGATAATGCTCATATGACCCTGTGATCTTTTTTTCCGGAACACGTGGCAAAAAAATGTTAACTGCTCTTCACACCTACGCTGATTCTTCAAAAGTGAGCTAACACTGGACATTAATATGGCAAATGTGGCGTGTGACTACATCAAGACACACAGAGGAAAATAATGGAATAGAATAAAGAGGTCATCAAACGTTCCACGAAAGGTAGGTTACTCAGCGCATTTTGACATTACACCCCCTCGCAAACACACGCACGGAAAGAAAACATAAACAGACCCACACACCCTAACGAGCATCAGCAACAACAACAACAACAGTATAGATCCCGTGACTCTACTTGGGGATAATGATTGAAGAATGTTCTTTTCGTGCTGAATAAGCTCTGTGTATTACTGTTGCTCTGAAGACTCTGGAAGTAGTTTTGTTGACTGCACCACAATGTAATATCCTTAACTAAAAGATTGAAGTTGTATGTCTGAATATGTAACTTATGAAATAGATTAATATTGTGCCCGTTTTGAGACAACATGTGGTAAGTGTGTGTGTGTGTGTGTGTGTGTGTGTGTGTGTGTGTGTGTGTGTGTGTGTGTTTGTGTGTGTGTGTGTGTGTATGTATGTGTGGTGTGTATGTGTGTTTGTGTGGGAGAGAGAGAGAGAGAGAGAGAGAGTGGGCGAGAGAGGGTGTGTGTGTGTGTGTGTGTCTCTGTGTGTTGTGTGTGTGTGTGTGTGTGTGTGTGTGTGTGTGTGTGTGTGTGTGAGTGTGTGTGTGAGTGTGCGTGCGCGTATGTGTGCGAGAGTGTGAGTAAGACAGACAGAATAGCGCACGCGTTTGTGTGTGTTAGCGCGCGCGCACGTACGTGTGTGAGTGTATGTACGAACGTGTAAGATTTCTGCGTGCACTACACAAAAAGATAAACGGAAGCACTTGTAGAAAAAACGTGTCCAACCACACACACACACACACACACATACACACACACACACACACACGCACGCACGCACAACCACTACCACTAACAAGACGTAAAAAACAACAACAACAACCACCCAGTTATTAGTGAGGGAACAAGCAGAGACAGAAACAGGAAAATAAATCAACAATTTGCCCCACCTATGACATATGCGACTTTTACAGACAAGAAGCAAACAGATGTTCGTGTAGACTGTAACAAGAATCCAAAGATATTCATAATTAGAATCATCACTGCGTCTCTCTCTCTCTCTCTCTCCAAACTGCGTCTCTCTCTCTCTCTCTCTCTCTAAACTGCGTCTCTCTCTCTCTCTCTCCCTCCTTCCCTCTCTCCTTCTCTCTAAAAAGGAGATATTTCATATTATTGTGTGTAGTAACATCTATGGATGTTAATAATCATAAGCAATATTCTTTTTGGATGATAATCATCATAAGCAATATTCTTTTAGTAAAATAATGATTTAGCATTTATGTATGAGCAAATAACATAAAACAGATATTCACAGTGAGCCTGTTTTGAAAAAAAAGGTATCTATTTTTTCTGAAGCTAAAGTTTCATCTTTGTAATTTATCAAAACTTCATGATGGGATTTTATTTCCTCTCGACAAAACCATGCAAAGTTCAACGAAACAAGCATAAGAACAAGCAGACAGTAAATGACTGCAGTGGTGGCAATCCACCAATTTGTACCGTTCTAACCGAATAATTTATTAATCAATCAATCAGTCAATCATCTCAACTTGTTAATTACAAGCGCCCCGTGGGGACGAACTATTTGTTTACTACTCTTAAGTAAAATGAACAAAAGAACAAAAACAACAGATAGTTCGGTGCCAAAGCATGTATCTGTCTAAACGAGTGAAAAAGTCTGAAGAACAGCACACTTTACCGTGCTCAGTGCAGCTTTTGAAACCAACTCACAGCAAAAGGCATATTTTCGTCTTAAAAAAAACCGCACAACTTAAAGCACACTTTTTATATCCCCGCTGTTTTGACAGTTCTGAGTCGTATTATACGTGAGAAAGTATGCATTAAAATGTGTTTAGAAAAAAACAACCAACCAATCAACAAACCAAAAACCTACCGACAAAAACACCTGTTTAAGAAACAAAGAAACACAGAGTGCACAAACGGTCTGTATGTGGTCAGAGAAAACGATATAAACTTTGAAAAATATGTCTACAAAACTCAGTTTAAATGGATCTTTGACAACATTTACATGAAACAAACAAAAATACGAAAAAATTAGTTTTAATTCTATGATGATTCAATGGTTCTAACAAGGTTGCATTAATTTCTTTCCGACACTGTGCATTGAAAAGAATGTTTACTTGCAAGCACACATATTTATGTGAAACAACAACAACAACAACAACAACAACAACACACAACAATCAGTGTGCGTTGGTCACCGAAAACAATAAAACTTTACATAACAATTCCGCGTTCACGCTGATTCGATCTGTCAGTGCGCGTATTCCTTGAGACAATGAGCATAAAAACACCGCCCACACCTGAAGGCTTGTAAAGGGAATTAGTTCGTAAAGCTTCGTGCATTTGGATAGAACAATAACACGACCAGCAAACGGATAATCCATGAAACACTAACGTCATGAGCTAGAGGGATGAGAGGCATGCAAAGAGTGTTTTGCATTTTTACGGAATGGAATAACCCTGTAATTTGATAGCAGGTGCAATCAATTTTACACTAACTGCATTGTGGAATTGCCCGTGTTTTGCGTATGGACTCCAGAGAAGTGCATTAATGGCACGAACGAAGTGGTATCAGCAAGCGCGGCTCGTTTCCTCATTGGCTTTAACCCTGCCGGCAAGTCTCCAGGAGTGACATCACCTCAGCACTTAATCCCCTGACTTATACCACAGAGTGCCTTGATGGACAAGTTCTCCATGTATCTTGTCCTTTGGGCTGACCTGTGGCAGAGCAGTCTAGATGATGAAATGATGACAAGAGGGTAACCATGAGCAGTGAAATTGTAAGCTGTACTTTTTAAGGCTGAATGCCCTACGTCCATTCAAAAACGTCAGGTCAGCTCTTTTAAGATTTGAAATCCCATGTCTACATGAAAGCTGTAACCTTTTAATAGTTCATGATTTATGTCTTTAATCTATAATATTACGTGGCAAAGTAAATCTGTCAGCTGAGTTTTACGAGGTTTAACATTCTATATCCAAAGTGAAATAATATGAAGAGTTCTTCAAACTTTCCAAACCCCGAACTGAGTCCTGTACAGTTTAACACTTCATCTCCATGAGAATCATCAGCTGAGTTCTTCAATATTACACATCCCATGTAAAAACCAAAACAGTTGACTTTTTATAGGTGAAACGTCCTATGACGAAGTCAAACTGTCAGGAGAGTGCTTATAGATTTTAAGTCAAAGCAGTGTTGGAAACAGACAGGTGTAGGCCTACGATGAAATTCTAATAATTTTGAAGTGTCAGATTGTCCGCCATTTGATTTCGAATTTTGTCCTTGATAAAAAGCACCATTTAATGGACACATCATTACTTTTTTCCGCACGCGCTCAGCATGGCATTTCCTCAAGCTCTATACACTACAGTACAACAGTCACAGTCAACATGAAGTCATCTATCTATCAGTCTGTCTATCTATCTATCTATCTATCTATCATCTATCTATCTACCTGTCTATCTATCTATCTACCTGTCTGTCTAGTCTAGTGTAGTCTAGTCGTCTAGTCTAGTCTAATCTTAATCTAAGCTAAAATCTAATCTACCTACCTACCTACACACATACACACACACACACACACACACACACACACACACACACACACACACACACACACACACACACACAATGGTACCATATTCAAGAAATAGGTGATTCAGTTATTTTCATCACGAAACTGTATTGCATGCTGTGCAATACATCCATCCGTCCATCCATCCATACACATACACACACACACACACACACACACACACACACACACACACACACACACACACACACACACACACACACACACAGATATATATATATTGGTTTTAAGAAAGGGTTGACTGGCCGTGTCAGTTATGATTTATCCATTAAAGTGCCCTGAGGAAGGCTGAAAAGCCGAAAGCTCGGACTTGTATCGGAGTACTTGTTGTTTTCTCTTTTTTACCTGAATGATTATATATATAAATATATATATATATTTATAATATATATATATATATATATATATATATATATATATATATATATATAATATAATGCTGTATATTTGCAGAGTTGTTTGTACATGAAATCTGTCAAAGTTAGTGCGCGTTCATTCATGTCACTTTGGGCTTAGAAGCCAATCTACCAGCATCTATCATTTGTATTGCAATGAATAAAATGACGAAGAAAAAGTGCTGCACAATAGTTTCATGGGATGAATAAGGACTGCACGAACAGTTCACGAAGACTGAGTGAAATTACAGCAATAATTTATCACCAAGGATGAAGATGGCACTGATCACTGATCATGATGCATTAATCAATTCTGGCACTGGACAATTGCAGAACCAATCGCATCTCGTGACAAACAATGGCTCCTCCAATCATACTCGCGATAGAGAATGACTCCACCAATTGTTTCATGCGACAGACAATGGTTCCTCCAATCAAATTCACGATAGACAATGACTCCACCAATTGTTTCTTGCAATGGACAGGGATTGCACCAATCGTTTCTCGCGACACAAAGCGCCCGATCCAATCGTTTCATGCGACGAAGAGAGAATGCACCAATCGTTTCTGGCAATGGGCAAAGACTAGATCAATCATCGTTTTTGTTGTCACACGAATGAACCCACCAACGATGAAATGACATTCAGCTCTATTTACCATTATACGGAGTAATGTCATATATCTATGGTAGTAGTCTGTTGAATGATGACCAAAACTATCTTACACAACGATCAGTTTAACAAAATGCGTTCGTGTGTACTGTGAAAGGAGAGCGGTAGGCAAATGACCACACACACACACACAGAGAGAGTGAGAGAGAGAGAGAGAGAGAGAGAGAGAGAGAGAGAGAGAGAGAGAGAGAGAGAGAGAGAGAAATTTCAGTCTGTAATCAATTTTCATGCCAGCTGGAGGATTTAAGACTTGGGCAATGAAACATACAAAGACAGCAGGAAAAAAAAGCTATACAATATTACAATACTTTAGTAAAAAGGAGCGAATATTACACATGAATCAAATCATGAGACAGAGACTTTATTGAACACATACAGGTGAATGGGCCAGCGAAGAAGAACATTCTTGAAAAGAATTTCCAGAAGGTGGGGATACTATTCATACTGAAAGAGTCCCCGGCATCCCCACGTGAGGATAGCCCTAAAAAAGGCCTAGTTAAAAACAAAACAAAACACACACACACACACACACACACACCACACACACACACACACACACACACACACACACACACACACACGGAAGGGAGGCAAGGCACACATATTCCCAACATGTCTTCCTCAGCAGAAAATCCGCAAAGACACTAAGGAGACCGGTTTCTACACCATAAATATATTCAAAGTGATTCATTTATCGGACGGTTGACAGACAAATTATTATTCAGATCGTAATAAAGCTCAAATTGTGAAACTTATTTTTTTGTAGGCCGACATTAGGGATTTTGAGCCCACTCTCTCACATAATCCACAAAGTCCACATGAAGCTGTCACAACTGACTGCAGATGTATCAAGATGGAATAGGGCAACCGACAGGTCACGTTCTTGAACTTAACGAACTAGAAAAACACACAAATTAGAATCAGAACGCGTATTTGGTATAAAAAGACAAGTACAGAGTTCCGGCCAACTGGCCTTCGTCAAACATATACAAAAGATAATAAAGAATTAATGCTCAACACTGAGCGAGCACACACACACACACACACACACACACACACACACAGAGAGAGAGAGAGAGAGAGAGAGAGAGAGAGAGAGACACACACAGAGAACACACACAACACACACACACACTCGCGCGCGCGCACACAACAATGGACAACTTTCCAAACATAGAGAGAGAGACAGAGAGAGAGAGACAGAGAGGAGAGAGAGAGAGAGAGAGACAGAGACAGAGACAGAGACAGAGACAGAGACAGAGAGTTTTCTCTCACGTCTGCTCAACGCCACGTTTGGGAAGTTGTGTGTGTGTGTGTGTGTGTGTGTGGTGTGTGTGTGTGTGTGTGTGTGTGTGTGTGTGTGTGTGTGTGTGTGTGTGTGTGTGTGTGTGTGTGTGTGTGTGTGTGTGTGTGTGTGTGTGTGTGTGTTGTGTGTGTGTGTGTGGTGTGTGTGTTGTGTGTGTGTGTGTGTGTGTGTGTGTGTGTGTGTGTGTGTGTGTGTGTGTGTGTGTGTGTGTGTGTGTGTGTGTGTGTGTGTGGTGTGTGTGTGTGTGTGTGTTTCAAGTACTGTGCATTTATACTTTGTGGTCTTTTTGTAGGCCAGGCGAACAGTTGCGCCTGTGTCGTTTTGCAATGTGATATATCCGAGGTCTCATCCTATTTTTCTGTTTTTCTGTTTCGCACTTGCTTGAATGCTGCCAGTCACGTTGATTCAGATTCCATAAATCTTGACATATACTCAACCTTTTCTGTCATTCTGGGCGTCACATGACTCCAATTTGACCGTTTAACGAGAAAAACAAATCTTGCTATCCATTTGTTTCTTAATCAGCAGACAAGTACACAGACATACGCACACGTGCACAAACAGGACGTATGCTGTTTATCTTATTTGTCAAGGCTTTTGACTTGAACCAATTGATGAATTACAAACAAAGGGCTCCAAAATCCCTAATGAAACGTTCACTCACTCACTCACTCGCTCACGCTGTCTCTCTCATCATTCACACACACACACAGACACACACACACACTCTCTCTCTCTCTCTCTCTCTCTCTCTCACACACACACACACACACACACACACACACACACACACACACACAATTACATACAAGTCTCTCACGTACATAAAAGTCTCTCTCTCTCTCTCTCTCTCTCTCTCCACACACACACACACACATACACACACACACACACACACACACAACACACATACATATGCACAATTATGTCCAAGGAATCAATCCAAACTATACACCCTATCCCACTCCAGCCCTCCCCTTCGTTCACTTCCTTATTTCTAGATAAAAAAAAAGTCTGAAACTTTCCTTCTCTTTCGATCAGAATTAACAGCTCTTCCCCTGGCAGTCAGATCAACTGCGTTTACAGGCACACTGGGTACAAAATCTTTCCCCCGGACAGTGTTACACCGCCCTAAAACTGTAATCTGGATAAAAGCCTTTCTTACTGCAGGTTGCTAGAACCAACTAAATATACCGGGATGGGATCGACGTAAACACACACATGCCAGTACGAGCGGTCATGTATACGCACGTGCACACGCACCTGCACTGCACACATATATACACACGCACACGCGCGTGCATACCACACACACTCTCCCTTTTCACACCTCTGACACACACATACCGTAAGGCAGAATGCGCGAAAGCTTCAAACATTGGGAGGGAGGGATAGGGAGGGAGGGAGAGAGGAGGAGGAGGAGAGAGAGGGGGGAGAGGGAAGGAGAGAGAGACAGAGAGAGAGAGAGACGGGGAAAGAGGAGAGGTTCCAATTTCTGCACTAGATTCTTCTGCATGGACTCGACACAAAATACTGAAGGTAACTGCAAAGCGTACAGCACAAACTAACTCACATATATGTCGAAGACGACCCTGCTTTCCCTCTCTTGAGGCTACGGACAAATATCGTCTGCATTTTACTCTCCTTAAACTGCCTTCAACCAAAGCAGAGAACAGAACAGATAAGAGTTGAAATGTAGTCATTTCTGATGTAACTGTACAACAGCAACGTCAAAATCATTCCCGCCGAACTTTTGACGTACACGTATCCAATTATCAATCCCAAGAGAGAGTAAGCAAGACTTTGTCGAACACATACAGGTGAACGGACCAGCAAGGCATAAAATGTAAGAAGAAATGAAAGAAAGCAAAGGAACAAGGCAGAAACAAAGAGAGTGACTGAAAAGAGGACATTTCTAGCACAGAATTTCCAGAAGGTGGGGGATATTATACAAACTGAAACAGCCCACGACAATACTTGACTTCAGTATCCTGCAATACTCGATTTCTGAATTGTGATTCACGCTTATACGATTACAGTCCAGCTAAAGCCACGGGTTGTCTTAAAATCAGTCTTAATTTCTCAGAATACTGCACAACAACAACAACATCAAAACAATCATCAAAATCCTTACGTCAATCACGCTCTATAGCAATACCCGCGTTCTGAATTTAATTCGTGTTTATAATCACAATGCAGCAAATGTCGTGGGCTGTCTTTAAGCTGCCAAACTAAAATCAATATTATCACGTCAGCCTTATCACCAAGTACAACGTTTCCGTAAACACCATCGTCATTACCATAATCAACTACCATCATCATCATCATATCATCATCATTATCATCATCATCATCATTATTATTAATATCTGTAATTGTTGTTGTTATTTTATTATTATTACTTTCTCCTCCTCCTAATTATAACTATTTCACCCTTCTGCTCTTGCCACGTAAAAACTCTTCTTGAAAGAACATCTTACCAATACCCCCAAATCCGGTAGTTTGGTTTGCTACCACAGGTGGAGAGAGAGAGAGAGAGAGAGAGAGAGAGAGAGAGAGAGAGAGAGAGAGAGAGAGAGAGAGAGAGAGAGAGAGAATGCACATACGCAGAAGTTGCCTTGCAAAATGGATTATATTTTGTGGCACAAGGTGCAAGTACCAGATGGCATCCGTTAACAACAGTGTAGCAGAAACTTGGGAACGAAACTTGGGAACGAAAACTGTCTAACTATATGAACAGATTTGCTTTCTTACCTTCTACTCACATTCTCACACTCTTCTGATGTTATCTTCTTGTCTTTTGCCTTCAAATGATACATACTGTATCGAATGCCTAGATGCACGTTTTGATTGTTGGACCCACAATGTGCAGCCATAATTCTACTGCAGAGTCTACATACCCCCCGTCTTTGGTGGGAAGTGACTGTAGTAGGCAAGCCATTTTACTCGTCAACATTCGCCAACACCTGACTTTACTGAGCTGGGAGTTTGTTCAATAAAGTCAGGTACTTGCTGTTATCACACTCGAACAATTCCATATCCGTCCACCCAAATCTGCTAGCAATAATCCCATCAGTCCCTTCAAAAATCATTGTGGGATTTTTTGGCTATAACTGGCTCCAGAGTTGGGCGTGCTATGGGCTCATTGGGAAGACTGGGGCTACACAGTTGAGTCTTATCCATTTTACGGATGCGTTACTGACGGTGTGTTCAAATTTTCTGGCCAGCACCGCAGATATCTGTATCTTCGGGCCTGGATGACACCAGGATGTATTATGATAGTGAACGTAGAGTACAGCCCTGTCACGCAGTCTCAATCCTAAATGGAGCTCCACAGCATCATGATTATCATCCTCATCGACATCATCATCATCGCATTGTAAAAACTATACCAGCTTCAGTGGCCATTAAGGTGGCGAAAAAAATGGGACCAAAACAAAACAAATCAAATAAACAAACAAAAACTTCTGCCAGCAATTATCTGGCAGACTCTTTGAACCTGCGAAAAACCCTGAAGCGTGATGTTTTGAAATGGGAGGGTGGGTGGTAGAACAGGACCTATGACACACTAAGGTGGCACCACCAGAATGATTGAAGTATTAAGATGGGCATATGGGTGTCCAACAGGCAAGTTTTTATCTTGCAGGCAGTGAGTGAACTCAAGACATCACATCTCAAGCCCATGGCTTAACCAAGAGCAGACCACACTGCTAAGATCAGTACCAAAAGCATTGTTAACAAACAACTGACAAATTCTAACTGGTGCATTTCTGTCTACACCGCCCACCTGACAAGCAAGCACGCACACACAACACACACAAAAACAGACACCAAAGATCAAGCTAAATCATTCTCCATTTAAGAAAAGGTTGCTGAAAAGTGTAAAAAGGCAACTGATGAAAAATACCCAACGACGGGAAGTGGCAACTGGCATTGCTAAAAGATTATTCTGCCATGTTTTCTTCCCTGGCAGTTCTTTCCATTCACCCGATATGCTTCGTATAGCAGCAAACACACAATTTTCACAAAATCGGCAAACCATAATAGGAAACATTTTTTTCCAGTGCCGTTAGGTTTCAGTGGCTGTGGTTTTATTTAAAAAAGGTCATATCAAAGAAAACATCTGTGAAATCGGTAGTTGGTCTGTGCATGAAATGTGATACTGGTGAGGATCTCAATCTGTCGATATCTACAGGCTGATGATGGTATTCTGTGGTCTGAGCGGCCTTTGGGAGAGCGAGGTGTGAAATCAAAACATCTGTGGGGGCAGGCATAATGGGGGCGAATGTGTCGATTCCTATGCCTGTCTCCATTCCATCCTCAGTCTGCTTACGTGCGCTGACTGGCTCGACCGATGGATCGAGGACTCGGGATCTGATGCCTCCAATCCAACCAGAGCCCACAACTAAAGAAAACAAAGGACAGGTTGACTGTCCATCTTCAAGTGTCAATCATTCTGGTGATCCCTGAGGCCGTTCTTGAAACATGTGGTCTCCATACCTGTGGAACTACAAGCGCCCCTGTAGGCCAGAGGGTGAGGAGAGGATTACACAACCCTCCACACTTCAAAAATTCCCTGATGTGATCAGGAGTATAGGCAAATCGGAACAATCAGACAGTCATAAAGTAAAACACGGATATTCCAAAGCCAATCTCTTAACTGTGGCATCAATACCGCCAACAATGCCCCCAATATATGTCGACATGAGCAGTGCACGCAGGGCACAATAGCATTTGAACAGCACAGAACAGACAGGAGATATTCAACAGAAGAGAGACTGGGAAAGGCTGAACCAAGGAACGCTGAACTCCTTCCAATGCAATGCCTCTGAAAAAGCATGTGCCTCCCGAACAGGTATTGTATCCTAACATGAAGAACCACACCAGGCGTGCAGGATCAGTATAGCCTACTCATCCGTCGGACACCATAAGGCATCTGTGGCGTTAGTGCGAATGGACTTTCCTCTGAGCTCGGAGACACCATCTTGAGAAACTGAAACAGTTGGCAAATTTGGGTAAGGGCAAATATGGAACTGTCCAAATGGGATGATTCCCTTTTAAGAAAATCGACAAGTAATAACACAATGCATTATCATTCAAATTGACAAGTTTGCAAGAGCACACTTGTAGTCAAAAATACACACAAAAAAACCAACAACAACAAACAAACAAAACAACAACAAAAAATATGCACAACAATTCAGAGAACGGCTAAAAACCCATCCAGAACAATCCAAAGAACTGATAAAACCCATCCACAACCAATCACAAACTTAGAAAATATGAGCGTATGCACGCCATGTCATGGTATGTCCACTGTCAAAGTAGGAAAAGAACCATCCATTACCATTCACATTATAGCACTGCCAATGCCAATGGATCTACGAACCAACTGTGATCCCCCCACCCCACCCCACCCCCTTTTTCTAAGCTGCACTGCCGACACATTTTTATTTACCTCAGAGAGACAAACGCAACGGTATAGTTCGAATCAATTATCCACACTTTAGCATGAAAACACACACACACACACACACACACACACACACACACACACACACACACACACACACTACACACACACACGCGCGCGCGCACTCACCAGCGATGATGCGTAGCCAAGAGAGAGGGAACGGTTGGTTCGGAAGCAGATAATGTAGGTGTTCAAGAGAGAGAGAGAGACAGAGAGAGAGAGAGAGAGACAGAGACAGAGAGAGAGAGAGAGACAGAGAGAGAGAGACAGAGAGAGAGACAGAGAGAGAGAGACAGAGAGAGAGACAGAGAGAGACAGAGAAAGACAGAGAGACAGAGAGAGAGAGAGAGAGACAGAGAGAGAGAGAGAGAGACAGAGAGAGACAGAGAGAGGACTGACTGACAGGCAGACGGACAAAAAGATGCTTCTAGGAAGCAAGGTGAGCATGCAGGAAAGTGGTGGTGGGTGCAGAAGAAACGATAGACGATGAATGGCACTAATCAAGCAACGGAGCAAGAAGAACATCTCAGACACGTTCATTGAGTGCGATGAAAACATGGGCAAAGCTGTATCAAGCAACAGGGATAAAAAAAAAAAAACATAAAAGGAAAGAAAACGAAAAGTTATAACAAGGAGAAAATAAACCGCCAGTGCATAACACGAGGTTAATTGCAAAGTGCCAGCACGCCACGCCTTGAGAACATTAACATAGAAGAAAGCGGGAACTGGTGGCGAACGAGCTAATTTCAACAAACAAGCCCGCCGATCGCCCACGTTCCAACACTATCGTGTGGTTAGAACTAAAGGTCTATGGCAATAAAGTAGCCAACTGCATTTCATCCCATGAATTACTGTAGAAAACGATCAATTTCAAGACAATGACCTGACGTATTTTGTATATTTTGTTTTGCATTTTCTTTTCACGTCGTACCATGTGAAATTCGGGCTAGGAAACGATCAATTTCAAAACAATGACCGGACATATTTAGCATTTTGTTTTGCAATTTTTTTCACGTCGTACCATGTGAAATTCGGGCTGGTATTCCAGAGACAGGGGAGAGTATGTCTCCGGACTGCAGCACCACCTCTTTTTTTTTCTTTTTTTTCCATGTATGCGTGTATTTGTTTACTTATGAACGTGGATTTTGCTACAGAATTTTGCAATGGACAACTTCTTTGTTGCTGTGGATCTTTAACACACGCTGGGTGCGCGTTGCATACAGGATTTCGGTTATTGTCCCATCCACAAGACTAGCACTCAGACCACCAATTAAGGTGCAGTGGAAGGGGACAAAAATCTCTGTCCGATTTCTCATTTGAACCAGGGTTGTTCACGTTCCAGGAATGTACGTGTTCGATCACCAGGTCACACACACAACACACATTTTCTAGAGCAGGCCATCCACTACCTGTCCTCACAAACCTAAAGGACAAGTAGATAACATCCAGCAACAGGATCATAAAACATTATACATCTTTAGAAACAAACGAAAACAAAACAACACGGTGGAATGGACAGCTTTCTTCATATACAAAACTGCAGATGAGTCGGGAACTTGGTCTGAAACAGCGGTATTGTAATCATTTTTAAAGCAAATCGATAGCAATAGGATTCCCTAAAAACTTTGAGTACTGGATCTAAAGCAAAGGTCAAAGCAGTAGCAACTTTTATCATGAGTACCATAATCATCAGTGCCATGTTACCTTTTATCATCAGTGCCATGTTACCTTTTATCATCAGTGCCATGTTACCTTTTATCATCAGTGCCATGTTACCTTTTATCATCAGTGCCATGTTACCTTTTATCATCAGTGCCATGTTATCTTTTATCATCAGTACCATGTTATCTTTTATCGTCAGTACCATGTTACCTTTTATCATCAGTGCCACGTTATCTTTTATCATCAGTGCCATGTTACTTTTATCATCAGTGCCATGTTACCTTTATCATCAGTACCATGCTTTTTATCATCAGTACCATGTTACTTTTATCATGAATACCATGCTTTTTATCATCAGTACCATGCTACTTTTTATCATGAATATTATGTCACTTTTTATCATGAGTGCTATGATTATACTATCATATTACCTTTATCATCAGTGGCCATGTTATCTTTTGTCATGAGTGCCATGATCATCAGTACCATGTTATCATAGAGCCATCTTATCTTTTATCACCAGAGCCATGTTATATCATAGAGCCATCTTATCTTTTATCATCAGTGTTATGCTACCTGATATCATCAGTATCATGTTATCTTTTGTCATCAATGTCATGATCATCAGTACCATGTTATCATAGAGCCATCTTATCTTTTATCATCAGTGCTATGCTATCTGATATCATCAGTGCCCATATTATTTACGAGGCAGACAGGATCAGTTGGACGTAAGGTGACTTCTCCCAGCCGTCAAAACCAAATTGTCGACACAAATGGTCTTTGACATGCTGATCCTCAATGTCAGCTGGCTAACAGTTCTGACTAGCACTAAAGAAGGGAGGCAATTACTCCACTGACATTGATGTTTACCTCCCCTCTTTAAACCCTCCACAAACACGAGGAGTTACCGACGTGTTCTTGGACAGACCATCTTGCTATCCTGTCCAATCTTTTGTCATAAAAACGTTGCTCGCAGTAGAGCGGAAATCGTCTACAGAAGATAAGGCAGAAAGAAAAGAGAGTGTGGGATGTACACAGGCCTACGCAGACTTACTTTTCATCCAAGTTTCTTTCAACAAAGTTTAGATTGTTTTTTTGTTTTTGTTTTTTTTATTCCAGATTGTCAACGGTCATATTCATTCAAACGTTACCATTAACAAATCGTCATTGTATTGGACATGTGGCACAGATTTGGAAAGGCTCTGTAAATGACAATGTATCTGACAAATCCTTGCGGATACATTTTGTGTACGGAAAACATGCAGACATCACGGCTGATTTCTCGTCCTCTTTCCCCCATTCTCGAGAAATAAGACAACAAAAACTTACTTAGCCTACTGACACTGTAGTAAAATAACACACAGCAATTGCTTAGTTTAGGCTTCATGGTTCAGACGATAACAAAATGCATGCTATCAAGTGGTCTTCCTTTCTCATGCACTATTTTCCAGCCCCCGGAGAATGTAAACCTACCTACCCTTACCTGACCAAGGCCCTCCAAAACTCACAAATACCAAGGGCTGTCCTCCAGTGGATCTCCACCTATTGTGGGATACCAGGGAATGAGAACACAGACGAGCTGGCGCAAAAAGGAGTCCGGAAGACGAACCAGACAACAGCATCAGCTTCAGCAAGAGCAGCAAAGTCGCCTCATGATTCAAAAACTACAGAGACAAAAATCATGATAGCAACAACCTGCCCGGCCTCAACCAGCAAAATGCACACTTGAACAACAAACTCAAACTGAACTTCACCAATTGGGTCTGGTGGCGGTAGGACCAGGCGACTGAATACTTACTGCAGGGGTGTCATATCTGTTTGGAGGGGTGACTAGTGTTGTCGACCACAACTCCACTGATCACGAAACCCCATAGCAGCTAACATTCACTGTCACATGTGATTCAACCATGTGCACAACAAACGCAAAGAAGTTAACAGATTCGTTTGACAATTTGAATCAATTTATGCACTTTGAAAAAGAATACGAGTTGATATCAGTATAAATGTCTCATAGTCCGTCCAGTTTGTTGCTTTGTACTGTCTCATGGTTTTTAGGTTTGTTCAGTCTAGTGGCTTCGTCCACTGTCCCAACATTCCAGCCACTTCAGAACGCGCACAACGCCATTCCATCCTATCTAGCTCCTAGTCAGTCAGCCCCATATGAATGAGGAAGGCACATTACTGTCCACAGGCACGTGGAGGTGGCGCTGGCTTGAGGCTAATGGATGCCTTCTTAAAGCCGTCAAAACCAAATGGAGGACACAGTTGCCCTGTGACTCGTTGATCCCCTACGTCGGCACGCTAACCAGCCTGACTGGCACTTAGGGAGGAAGGGAGGCAATTATTCCAGTAACACAAGTATTTATTTACCTTTCCTCTTTCAACCCATCACTAGCATGAACAAGAGTTACAGACCTGTATATTCATGGAACTTATGTAGCTGCTGTTGTCCTGTCCAGGTTTTGTAATACAAACGTCACTCACGATAGAAGGGGTAAAAATGGAGTTCAGGGGAAGTAATGAAGTGAGGAAAGGGCGTTCCTTGGGTAACAGAGACTTGTTCTTTACTTCACTTATTGTCAGAGTAGTCCTTCACCGCTTTCCTGGTTCACTTGTGAACAGTCATTTTCATTCCAACTGAAAACTTGGGCCAATTTCCTATGCTGCTGGTCCTGTGATCCAAATCTGATAACAATAAACAAGTTGGGAAGTCCTTTTTTTGACACATTTTTTTCTACAGTCGACGCATAAAGATGCCCCAGTCTCTCTTTTCCTCTTTCCTCTCTCACCCCCCGTCTCTCTCTCCCTCCCTCCACTCTCTCTCTCTCTCTTATGATCCAGCCCCTATGTTCCCCTGGGCACGCAGTCATCACTTACTGTTGTTCTCTTTACTATCTGCAAAGGGGAATGACCAAAAACCTGTGGGGAAATTTGCGACCAGTAAAAGAACAACACAGCAATTGTTTTTCTTAACAAATTAATTCACAATACCATATATAATGATTGCGTGTTTCCATTTTAGGGGGGGAAAAGGATGAAAACAATAAAGAGCACACGTCTTGATTGCGTTTCAGATTGTGCTGCAAAATATTTTACGGTTCGAACAGACCAGTCGTTTGTCCATTTCTATCCAATCACCAACTGTTATAAAATCTATGTCTATGTTAGAAATGTTTAATGAGAGAATTACATCACTATCAGAGAGCAACGAGGGCGGATCAGAAACAACAGTAGGCACGTGCGTATGTGTGTGTGTGTGTGTGTGTGTGTGTGTGTGTGTGTGTGGTGTGTGTGTGTGTGTGTGTGTGTGTGTGTGTGTGTGTGTGTGTGTTGTGTGTGTGTTGTGTGTGTGTGTGTTTGTGTGTGTGTGTGTGTGTGTGTTGTTGTGTGTGTGTGTGTGTGTGTTGTGTGTGTGTGTGTTGTGTGTTGTGTGTGTGTGTGTGTTTGTGTGTGTGTGTGTGTTGTGTTTTGTGTGTGTGTTGTGTGTGTGTTGTGTGTGTGTTGTGTGTGTTGGTGTGTGTTTGTGTGTGTATGTGTGTGTGTTTGTGTGTGTTGTGTTGTGTATTGTGTTTGTGTTGTGTGTGTGTGTCGTGTGTGTGTGAGTGCGTGTGTGTACGTGCGCGTCTGTGTGTGTATGTGAGTGTAAAAAAGGGAGGGCGAGGCGCTAATGGACGTCTTCTTTCAGTCGTCCAAACCAAACGGTGGGCACTGATGGCCTGTCACATACTGATCCCATGCGTCAATAGACTAACTATTCTCTCTGGCTATTAAAACGGGAGGCAATTACTTCGGCAACATAGTTGTTTACACAGTCAGGAAAGGTGGCAAATACTCTACTGCCATGTCTATTTAGAGGTCTCTTCCTGCCACTGCTGTCCAGTCCAATTCTTGTCATAGAAACGTCAGTCAGGGTGGAGGACGGGAAATCAAGAGGATTAAAGCGAGGGACGAAAGGCAGGACGGGGTGTTCTAAGTTCAATGTAGGCTTACTCTTCTTCACTCTAGTTTCTATCACGGTGGAGTTTTGCTCATCATTTCATATTCCTTCATCTGGATCATGTCCATTCAAACTTAAGTATAGACCATTTCCCATTGTGCAGGTACTGTGGTTCAAATCAGGTAACAGTGAAAACCTCTGCAAACACATTTTGTCTACAAATTTTCACATATAGATGTTACGATCTCTCTCTCTCTCTCTCTCTCTCTCTCTCTCTTCCTCTCTCTCTCTCTCTCTCTCTCTCTCTCTCCATCTCTAACCACATGAAACAATCTGACCATCCTGTTCACTTTTGGACATGTACAGATGATCAGGTCAGTAAACCATCTCCTTCCTCGTCCACCTACATTTTCAAAAGGTACATGTACATTCAAAAAGAACTTAAAGAAGTGAAGTGTAACTGGTAAAACAACAACAACAACAACAAAAATGAAATGAGGTATAATGCCTCCATGATTCCTTCATATGTACTGCACGATACCCCAAGATTTCACAGCGGTGCTGTTCTATTTGCTTTCCTTTAGTTCCACCCTCATTTCACTCATGCAAAACCTGTCTTGTTATTGTCAGTCAGCCTTGTGTTAATGAACAGTGATGGGTAAAGCAGACAAAGTGACAAGTAAGGGGGAGGGGAGGGGAGGGGAGGGGATGAGAACGGCTTTTGTCTAATGGAGGGCTTCTTCCAGTCATCAAAACGAAAAATCGAGGGTTACCTTCCAAGATGGTATAACACAAAAACAACAAAGAAGGCAGATACACCATTCTGGCAGATAACCCTCCAATGATCGACACAAATGGTGTGAGACATGCTGATCCCCAAGTCAGCAGCCTAACGGTCGTGACTGGCACTTAGGAAAACAGGCAATTACTCCACTGACACTGGTGTTTACTTCCTCTCTTTCAACCCTTCACAGACATGAAAAGGAGCTACTGGCAACTCTATTTACAGACTCTTGCAGCCACTGCTGTCCTCTCCAGTCGTTGTGATTACAAAGTCACTTAGGAAAGGGGCGGAGGAATATGAGAGAGGTGTATTCTATATTCAATGCAGATTTCCTAATATCCCAGTCTCTCTCAGCATGGATTAGCTTTTCATTGTCTAAAGTCATTATCATTCAAACTTTAGCATTAATAAATCTCAATCACACCGGGAATTTCCCCAAATTAAAATGCCTTGTCAATGAAAATGAAGCTGAGAAAGCCTTGCCAACACATTTTGTATAAAGAAACAAACAGCAGTCTGAGATAAAGCTCTCCGTCTTAAAAAGTGAGACTGAACAAAAACTTACTGGATCAAAATGAAACTGTGGTAAAAGAATGTTCGGCAACTGTTTAGCATCCGTGATTCAGAGGGAAAATAGCTGTCGACCAGTCCTTCTTTCCAATGCCTTATCTATTCTATAGACCCTATACAACGACAAACTTCTCCCATCTGACCAAGGCTTAGAAACAAGTCAGAAAAATCAGAAGACTGCTCCTCCACTGGATCCCCGCCCACCATTAAATACCAAAGTATGAGCTAGTGAAAACCAGGGATTAAGGAGGACCGACCAAAATATATAACAGTGTAAGCTACAGCAAGAAGAAGAGAATATTCAAATCCCTCCTGAAGCCATGGACAGAAACGGTCAACCACAACCACCTTGTATCCAGAGAGCAGCAAGCTGTTCCACAAGCTCGCCAACCTGCCCTGTGATCAAAAGGACGCAGAAGCTGAACATGTCTCACAGCGATGTCATCTCTACAATGGAGTGATAGGAGGTGTGGCCCACAGCAACTCCATCAACCAACAAGTTCAACAGCAGCTAACAAGACTAACACGACCATATTCACTGCCAGATATGGGCAGGCCATGCAGACAAAAAAAATTAGTTAACAAACTTATTTAACATATATGTTCCAAGCATTCCCACATTTGAAAAAAAATAGGGATTGATATCGGTACAATGCCTCATAGTTTGTTCAGTCTTAACAGTACAATCTGTTCAGTTTGTTTCGCAGTTTCCCTTGGTTCACAGTCTAGATATTTTGTACGCTTTTCTCTCATTCCAGTCACTAGCATTTCAGCTCGCGCACACTGTGACCAAAATCTGACAAGCTCTTTGTCGGTCAGCTCGCTTTTATCATCAATGCAGTATTAATAAGGAGGTTGCGTCATCATCACCCACAAGCACTTGCAGGGGGCTGGCTTAAGGACTTTTTTTTTCTCAAGCCGTCAAAGCCAAATGGTCGACAAAGATGGTCTGTGACAAGCTGATCCCAAGTGTCAGCAGGCTAACTGTTCTGACTGGCACGATGAAAGGGAGGCAATTACTCCACTGACAATGGTGTTTACCTCCTCTCTTTCAACCCTCCACAAACACGAAAAGGAGTTACTGTCTCGTCTATTTATAGACCTCTAGTAGGCATTACCGTCCCGTCCAATCCTTGTCACAAAACACATCACTCAGGATACAGAGGCAAAAAGGGAAATTCAAGCAAGGGAACCTTGTTTTAACGCAAACTCAACGCAAACTTGTTCGTCAACACAATTTCTGTCAACTACATTTGCTCTTTATTCCAGTCTTCTTGATCAAGTCATATCCATTCAAACTTAGAAATTGGTCAGTTTCTCATGCTGTTGGTCCTGTGATCCATATTTGATAATGAGGAAAAAATCGAGAAATTATTGCCAAAACACTCCTGTATGTTGAGTCAGGTAGATACCGACGCTACCCAGTCTCTGTTACATTTTGCATTATTTCGCCCAGGACTTTATGAAATAGGGAAATAATGTACACCATTCAAAATTTTTGGCAAACAGAGTATTTTTTGGTTAAGACTACTTCTTAATCAGCAAAATGAAGATACTCTGAGAGGTTTGTTTTCATATCTTTCTACATCAGGCGTTTAAGAGTTGTAACTCACAAAATGAAGATACTTTGAGAGATTTGTTTTCGTATCTATATAAGGTGTCTCAGTGATTTAACATAAGTTAGTGTAGTCAAACACCACTGTTGGATTGGTAATGTGTTATGCATGTGTAAGTTGTGCATTATCTAGACTACTGTTTCACTTTTCAAGTAAATTTTTTAATGAGCTTTAATGTGATATAAATAAATTTTACCGTAGAATTGCTTATATCCTTCAAATGGGACGATGGCCTTATTATGAAATGAATTTCGTGTTCGTATTCTCTCTGTCAGCAGAGTATCCTCCCCTTTGTTTTAAAGAATGAAGAGGAAAGGAAAACGAAATACGAAAACATGAAAATTGTTGTCTCGAGAGATTATTCAACATATCTGACACATACTGGCACCTGTGGCGTCAGTGCGTCTGGAATTCACTCTGAATGCGGGGATGCCACCTTGAGAAACTAAAACTGAAACTAATACATCAATGATTTTTTTCTTGGATGAGGATTAGGGGGTGGAGGAGGAGGAGGGGAGGATACTAATGCAAGTGATGGTAGTTCGAATCTTTCATTTATTGCCAATAATACCTATAATCAGTTGTCTTGCTTCCTGATGTTATCTTAACGTGTCATCTCCTGTTCAGTGTAGTTCATGTCGTTATCCTCGCTCTATACTGACGAGTCTTGCAGCGTTCATTCATAAAAACCACCAGAACTGATCCTGTGAGGGTAGTCTTAAGTGGTCCTTTGTTTCGCTCTCTATACTGACGAGTCTTGCAGCGTTCATTCATAAAACCACCAGAACTGATCTTGTGAGGGTAGTCTTAATTTAAGTGGTCCTTTGTTTCGCTTGAGTGCAAATGTATGAGTTTTCTTTGTGTTCAAATTGTAATCACTCTGAGGCTTTTCTCTTGTTACAGTCACTGTCATTTCAGCTTGCGCGCACTGTGACCAAAATCTAATCCCTTGTCAGTCTGTTCACTTTTATCATCAGTGCAGTGTAATTACATGATGTGCATAATCAAACCAGATTCAGATATCTGGCACTTGCAGATTCCGGCCGTTCCAGGGTTTTAAAAGCATTTGTCTGGGATGCAGGAAGCCTGAGTTCGAATCAAGAAAAGGACAGACCCCCCCCCCCCCCCCTCCCCCCACACACACACTTTTTCCTCTTTGTTAGGTAAACATACACATCTGGAACAAGAATGGTCAAACAGTTGACTAATGGCAGCCAATCAAAACAAAGAAAAACGAAGGGGAGTAATCACTACGTCAATAAAACAGTCTCTGTTTGTCTTTCAATAAAATCAATGATTAATTCTTCCCAGCATACCCTCTAAAAGCACATACCAGCTCTATTTATTTAATTATTTATTTATTGTGTAGGAAAATAGACTTTCTGTGTCAACTGACGTATAATTCGTCCTATGATATTCTCAGTAACACATTTGTTTGCTTACCTATCTATCTTTCAGTAACACATCTATCTATCTATCTATCTATCTATCTATCTATCTATCTATCTAACTAACTAACCAACCAACTAACTGTATTACGCACAAAAGACATGAGAACGAGAAGGAAAGAGGAAGGCGGAGATACACATACAATCTCACACAAAGTGAAACACACACACACACACACACACACACACACACACACACACACACACACACACACACACACACACACACACCACACACACACATACACACACACACACACACAATTATATGTATACATATAATATACATATATACATATACTATATATATATATATATATATATATATAGAGAAGAGAGAGAGAGAGAGAGAGAGAGAGAGAGATAGAGAGAAAGAGAGACATACAGACAGGCAAACAGACAGACAGAGACAGAGAGATAGAGAGACCAACAAAGAGACAGAGATTCAGATACTGTATTCATGTAAAGGCCATACCCCTATTGAAAGGAAGCAAGTGTGTGCGTATGTGTGTGTGTGTGTGTGTGTGTGTGTGTGTGTGTGTGTGTGTTGTGTGTGTGTGTGTGTGTGTAATGTGTGTGTATCGAAAGAGAGAAAGACGAGAGAGAGACAGACAGACAGACAAATATTGTATTCATTTATGTAACGGCCATATCCTATAAGGAACAAGTACATAACAGGGACAGAGAGAGGCGGGTGGGGGGGGGGGAGGGAGGGAGAGAGAAAGAGAGACAGAGAGAGACAGACAGGCAGAGAGACAAAGAAAGAAAGAGAGAGAGAGACGGAGACAGACAAAGAGAGACAGAGAGACAGAGAGAGACAGACAGACAGAGTGAGACAGCGACAGAGACAGCGTGCTTAAAAGAGTAACCGTGGACTAACCTTGCAGTCGAGGTCCATAGAGAGACGGAGACAGACAAAGAGAGACAGACAGAGAGAAAAGAGACAGAGAGACAGAGAGACAGAGAGAGCGTGCTTAAATTAAAAGAGTAAGCGTGGACTAACCTTGCAGTCGAGGTCCATAGCGTAGCAGTAGTCACCGGAAGCATTGGTCTCCACCCACTGGTGGTCACTGTTGACCGCCTGGTCCTGTACAACACAGTCATCATACACTGTCGTCATTTACTGAGTACACGAACGTACAAGGAAAATACGGTTCAGAACATAGATAAACAAAAGCCAACACAATACAAAACCAAAACCAAAACAGGAGGCCGAAGTGGCAAAAGGAAGAAGAAAAACTACACGTAGAAGAAGAACAGTAGGAAAAAAATGTTTTGTACACGCACATGCGCCCTCTTCCCCCTCCAAGACATACAAGCCCTTCTTCTCCTCCCTTGATCCTCCACCTCCCACCGTCAAACGTGAACACACAAAAACAATTTGGGAGTCGCTGATGATCTTCTGGTCTTGAAACACAGTCGTCACAAACAGTGCTCACTTCTTGCAAGCAACCTTGAAGAAACAGGAAGGACCTAGTGAAAGCGAGGAAGAGAGAGAGAGAGAGAGAGAGAGAGAGAGAGAGAGAGAGAGAGAGAGAGAGAGAGAGAGAAGGGGGGGGGGGGAGACGAAAGGAGAAAACAAAAAGGGGGAAAACTCCAGAAATAAAAGGAGCATAAGATTTGGGCAACATTAAAACTCAATTTCAATTTCAATTTTTGAAGAAAGCGTCTAGGCACTGGAATAAACTCTACATGCACAGACGCCACGGATGTGATGGAATATTATAATAATAATGATAATAACAATAACAATACTACTACTACTAATAACAACAACAAAGACAACAACAATAATAATAACAACAACAACAAAATAATAATATCATAATCGTTATTATCAGCATTATCATTAAACAGCATTGTTAAAGTTATATTAATAGAATTATTTGTCATCATCATTATTATCATCAATGTTTAAAACGTAGCCGACTGCACACAACTATATTACGCCTATGACCACCTCAAAACACACACTTTGTTGATAATGAAAAAAATAACCTGGAAAGGAAAATCAAGTACTCATGTCAATGCATTTGAGCACATAAACTAAGAATATGACCCTAGTATTGCCCATTCCGCCCTATTTATCACCACAAGGTTAAAAAAAACAAACCTGAATGCAAATGTAACTAAGTATGTTAGAACATTAACATAATCATAAAAATTGGCCTAAATTACCTAAAATTGTTTCTGCACGTCATATTTTCCTAAAGCTTAAACTACTCTTAATACATGTACCCATAATACATGTACCCAATTACCAATTCTAATAGAAAGTATGTGAGACTTTATAGAACACGCGCAAGTAAATGGACTAACATGGCAGAAAATGATATGAAGTGATAACAGAAAGCAAAGGAGCAAGGCAGCAACAAAGAAAGTGATAGAAAAGAGGAAATTTCTAGCACAGAATTTCCTGAAGGTGCGGATACTATTCACACTGGAACAGCCATTAGTATTCCCTCGGGGGATGTGATCAGACAACCCCCCCCCCCCCCAAAAAAAAAAAAATGAAAGGCCCAAAATGATCAAGAAATAAGCTGTAAACATTCACATAAGCCCTACACGCTGGAAAGATCTTGAGTTGCAACCGTTTGTTGTGTGTCCTCAAAATAGTTGCATGGGCTATCGGGCATGTTTATACACCCCTGTGAAGGCTTAGGCTTTAAAAAGTACAGGCCTAGAGTGCAAGAAGATCTGAGTTCAAGTTAGAAAAAAGGATATGAATCCATTTTCTTAATCAGGTAAACCAAGATACACTCACATGCTTGTGGAACATTAATGATCACACATTTGATCGTGATAGCCCTATCAAAAGGAAGAAAACCAAGTGGAGTAATTGCAAAACATCCAAATAATTCCTGCCCTTCTGGTCATTCAGTTTCCCTAACAGTTTAAAACATTCCTAAATATGCTCATTGTGTGACCTAAAGTCGACAACAATCCGCGATTAAAACAATCTGAGAAATATCTGCGTAAAGACGTTCAACTACTGGCTCAAACTGAGTGAACCTGAAAAGTCATGCAAGCAAAAAATATATGCACTTGCGTCTGTGGTGTGTCAAACATCCATTTATAAAAACTGCTGACAACATTTCGCTTACACATTTCTTTTGCTTTTAACTTTGTAATCATTTTCAAACATATATTACAAAACATTTAAAACCATCTTGAAATGCATACAATACACAATCAACAGATATGCATTCATTGCATTGTTCACTTACATCGAATCGCTTACACGGTTTGTTTACAGCAAGGGAGACAGACAGACAGGCAAACAAAAACCAAAAAACAAAATACTCACTTTCGCCCAATATGAAATGAACCATTTAAAGCCATTTTTAAATGAGGAAGAATGAACAGAAATGGTTTTAACGATTTCGACATTTCAGTGGATAGAGCAAATATCAAGAGAAACGTGGCACCAGTTCATTTCGTGATGCCCCCATTTGTCTTCCGTCTGCCTCCAGGGCAAGGTACAGACAAAGGGAGAAGAGTGTGAGAAGAAATGGGGGGATGGGAAGAGAGAGAGAGAGAGAGAGAGAGAGAGAGGAAGAGAGTTTTCTCACACGTCTCCTCAACGCCACGTTTGGGTAGTTGTCAACATTTGTGTGTGTGTGTGTGTGTGTGTGTGTGTGTGTGTGTGTGTGTGTGTGTGTGTGTGTGTGTGTGTGTGTGTGTGTGTGTGTGTGTGTGTGTGTGTGTGTGTGTTGTGTGTGCTGTTTGTTTTAAGTGAGTGTTGTGCATTTATTCTCTGTCGTCTTTGTAAAACACTTGACAAAGGCCAGGCAAAAATTTGCGCCTGTCTTGCAATATGATATGTCCGCGGTCTCATTCTATTTTTCTGTTTTTCTGTTTCGCATTTGCTTTGAACGCTGGCAATCACGCTGATTCAGATTTTATAAATCTGACATTTGCTCAACCTTTTCTGTCATACACCTCTTTGAGAGAGAGAGGAGAGAGGGGGAGAGAGAGAGAGAGAGAGAGAAACAGAGAGACAGACAGAGAGACAGACAGACAGACAGACAGAAAGAGAGAGACGGACCAAAAAAAAACAAACAAACAAAAATCGAAGACAAAGGCCAAAACAAGGATGACGTGGGCAAGGGGGATTACTGATTCCATCGATCAGTATAACACAAGGCCGAAGGGTCGAATCTAAAGCCAGGGGGAGGGGGGAGGGGACAAAGGGAAACGTGACACTCAATAAAGCATACCGCTGTGAACCTGATGACAGTAATTTCAAGATATGTCGACTAAGTCTTTTTTTTTTTTTCCTTATCGTTGTGTGAAAAAAAAAGGTGGCATCCACTGCCTACCTGCATCATGTTTTATGGCTGTTTACATACGCCCACTGGAATTACGTGATTTACCGATTCCCCTCCAAAATCACCCGAAGAATTAACATGCCCTCTCGCGCGTCCTTGACAAAGATTCCATCAATTCGTTCAACAACAAAAAGTTCGTAGTTTCTTCAAGAGGCATTCATCGCACGCAGACAGTTCCATATGCGTTGCACCCAAATCTGCCATGTGTTATCTGACAGACTCCTTAAGCCTGCGCAAAATCCTTTACGCTGACAAGGTGCTGACATGGGGATACCAGCGAGGATGGGTGATGGGTGCGAGGGGTGGGGGGGGGGAGAGGAGAAGAAGGGACATAGGAAACATTAAGCTGACACCACCAAAATGAATGGAGCATTAAAACGACAAGCAAACAGGCAAGCTTTTATGTTGCAGGCTGGGACTGAACTCCAGACATAAGATCTTGAGTCCACAGCTCAATCACACACACACACACACACACACACACATACACACACACAACACACACACACACACACACACACACACACACACACACACACACACACACACACACACACACTAAAAAAAAGCCAGCCCGCGTAAAATTATCCACTGAATAAAAAGAGGAGGACGACGACGGCGAAGAGATGAAAGAGGAAAAGGAGGAACAAAAGAAAAAGTAGTAGTAATAGAAGAAGAAGGAGAAGAAGAACAACAAAAAGAGGAAGAAGGAGGAGGAGGAGGAGGAAGAGGAGGAGGAGGGGGAGAAGAAGAAGAAGAAGAGGAGGAGGGGGAGGAGGAGGAGGAGGAGGAGAAGAAGAAGAAGAAGAAGAAAAAGAAGATGATGCAGACATTCAGTATATAAACATGTAACGTTAGAATAGTACTGTGCTGACAGTGAAAAAAAAAAGCAGAAGTGGAAGGGTGGGGAAGGGTGTTGGTGACAAGTTCCCTCTTTATTCTTCCTGTTATGTATGTGTTTATCTTATTTATTTCCATTTTCCTCCGAACATTTCCCCTTCACAACCAACGACGGCTCTTGTTTTTTTTCTTCCTTTTTTAAAAAAAAACTTTTCAGAAAGTTGACTCTCTTAGAACACAAAACAGTCTGGAATTCGTTCTGTCATTTAACGACTTTTCACTCTAATTGATAAAAAAAACCCAAAAACAAACAAAAACAAACAACTGTGAAATGTTCCATTTCCACACGCTAAAGATTTATATTCGTCATCGACATTTAGCACAGCAGAGGTGAATGGATTATCGTAACCTTTGAACACAAATGTATACAGGACATTCACACACACACACACACACACACACACACACACACACACACACACACACACACACACACACACACACACACCACACATGTGTATATAATGATAATAATAATAATAATAATAATGTTTATTTATATAGCGCATATTCCATGCAAACATGCTCACCAGCGCTTTACATTTCGCAAAACAAAAAATGTTCACAACTACGTATACAATGAGAAAACAACCACCATCAAAGCTACACAAGTAAGAAGATACATCAAAAACCACAGAATATTCAAGTTCAAACACTGACTTACGCAATGAAACAACAACAGACCTTTCGTAATAATAATAATAATAATAATAATAATGAGCATTTATATAGCGCACAGTCCAAAAAATTGCTTCTGGCGCTTTACAAGTACACACACACACACACACAGACAGACACACACACACACACACACACACACGCACGCACGCGCGCGCGCACGCACACACATACACAAACACACACACACACAACATACACGATCGCAGGTTGTCAATATCATAAGCATAAAGAAGAAGCACCACGAAGAGGAGAAGTCAGCACGAGAACAGATGTGTTTTGAGTGAGGTTTTGAAAGAGGTAATAGACTCTGCGTGCCTGAGAGGAGTTGGTAGGGTATTCCACGTAGTGGGAGCCTGGTAAGAGAAAGATCGTTGGCCATAAGTTTTTGTCCTCACAGAGGGAATGCGGAGAAGTCTAGTGTCAGATGAAGAGCGGAGAGAGCGAGAAGGAGTGTAAATGTGAACAAGTTCAGAGAGGTATTCAGGGCCAGTGCCAGAGACAGCATGGTAGGTCAGTGAAGAAATTTTGTAATCTATCCTGTCTGAGATGGGAAGCCAGTGAAGTAAGTGAAGCAAAGGAGAGACATGTTCAAATTTAGAGGACCTACAAACCAGACGGGCGGCATTATTCTGTATTCGTTGAAGTCTATGTAAGAGATGTTTAGGAAGTCCAACCAAAAGAGAGTTGCAATAGTCAAGTTTAGAGAAGATGAAAGCACAGACTAGAGTTTTAGTAGCGTCAGCAGACAGGAGGTGGCGGACAGAGCTAATCTTCCGAAGTTCAAAGTAAGCACTTCTACAAACATTTGAGATGTGTTGCTGAAAAGAGAGGGTTTGGTCAAGAGTGACCCCAAGACTGCGAACAGCGGAAGAAAAGGGAACTGTGATATTGCCCATTTCAAGAGAAGTGGGCAAAGATGGTTGGCTGAGAAATTTCTTGGGGCAAGCTAGGAGGAGTTCCGTTTTGTCATCATTTAGCTGAAGTTTATTTTGTGTCATCCATACCTTCAGGTCTGAAATGCACCCCTGCGTCCGAGCCATCAGCCCATCAATTTCATTAATGGAAGCCGACTGATGAACCTGAGTATCATCAGCGAAGCTCTCATGTGACATGGCGTGACGACTGATGACATCGGACACAGGTGACGCATACAGCACAAAAAGCATGGGTCCCAGAACAGACCCTTGTGGGACGCCGGAAGACAGAACAGATGGTTCAGAAGAAACACCCTTCACACAGACAGTTTGAGTGCGATCGACTAGATAGGATTGGAACCAACTCAGAACAGAACCACAGATGCCAAAAGAAGTTTGAAGTCTGGACAGAAGGATAGAATGATCAATAGTGTCAAAGGCAGCGGAGAGATCTAAGAGAGCAAGAATGGAAACTCGGTCATTGTCAAGACCGAGAAGAATGTCGTTGACTATCCTCAGGAGAGCTGTTTCAGTGCTGTGTGACTGCCTGTATGCTGACTGAGGTGGTTGTATATATGTATGTATATGTATTATATATACGTGTATATATATATTGTGTGCGTGTGTGTGTGTGTGTGTGTGTGTATGTATGTATTATACAGTCTTAAATAAACGTGGAGAGAGAGAGAGAGAGAGAGAGAGAGAGAGAGAGAGAGAGAGAGAGAGAGAGAGAGAGAGAGAGAAAGAGACAGACAGACAGAGACATGGAAAGAGACAGACATCAAGGTGACTGAAAAAAGGACATTACTGACGCTATCGATCAGTATAACTTAAAGACTAAAAAGTCAACACCGACATAGGGGAAAAGACAGAGGCGGAGCGGGGGAAAACAAAAGGAATCATGACAAGCATCAAACCACACTGCTGTGAAGCTGATGAGAACAGAGATGGCATGTTGAGCCCAGCAAAGCGGTGTCAAGCCAACTTTTATACTGTATGTAATGCGACACCAAAGGACACAACACGATAACCGGAATTGCACGATTTCCCGATTTTCTTTTAAAATCGTCAGAAAAAACGAACTACATGGTTGACGAACTTGTCTTTGACATCGTCGAAGGGGAGGAGGAGGTGTAGGCGGTAAATGGAGGAAACAGAAAACAACTTTAGAAAGAAAGGCAAAAATTTCAGAAGAAAGAAGAATAAGAAAGGAGGGTCAGAAAGACCACACACAAAAAAGAAGAAAAAAAAAAAAAAAGAAAGAAAGAAACAAAAGGCGGTAAATCCCAAAATACAATACATCAGTTGACTACATCATGTATTACGACTCGTTAAGTACGCTGGCCGGAAACGCACATCCCCGTGATTCTCCATTATCGTTGAAAGAATTACCTGGTCCTATTTCATATCCTCGACGGGATCCCGCCATTTCAAAAAAGACGAGAAGGAGAATACGACGGAGAAACCGAATTCAAAAAGAACATAATTATCAGATTAACTAGAGTTGTATTAACAGAAGAAGAAATGAAAACAAAAGACATGAATGAGAAAATTTTCTTTCTTCTTCTCTCTCTCTTCTCTCTCCTCCTCTTCTCTTCTCTCTTCTCTCTCTCTCTCTCTCTCTCCTTTGTCCATATATGCTTACTTTTGTGTGTGATAGCTATATCCCCTGTCTGAAACAATGATGGTTTCTGTTTATTGTCTTTCTGGCTTTTCAGACATTTACCTCTCCTAAACACAAGACAGTTTGAAGTGTCCTGTTCGCACATGCTAAAACTGTATCTATCATAAAACACAGGGCACAGCATGGGTGAAATGAGTGAAACCCTGATATGGCCGTGTGCAGTCGGCTGGGCTTTAAACAATAAGAATCAGAATTAGAATTAGAATTAGAATCAGAATCAGAATCGGACGTGTGTATGTATGTCTGGCAAGATGTCATACGGGCCAGGCTGGTCATTGCAAGCGTGTGTCTGTTCTGTGTTGTTTCACACGTCCGTCGTGGATGACGTCCTCAATTCAGCGTCGAAAAGGCAAGTGACTACAGACATCATGGGAGCACATCAAGATGTCAGTCCAGGCTTCAAAGAACTACAGCGGACAGGCAAAAATGTCGAAACGACAACACATCCCAAATGATCACACACACACACAGAGAGAGAGAGAGAGAGAGAGAGAGAGAGAAGAAGAAGAGAGACAGACAGACAGAGAGAGAGAGAGAGAGCGAGAGAAAGAGAAAGAGACAAGACAGTGACAGCAGAGACAGAGAAAAGAGAGAGAGAGACATAGATAGAGAAGAGAGAAGGCGGGTGAGATGGTAGAGTTTAAACTATAACAGACAGCATAAATAAAGTGATCCCCATGTATGTGGTCATATTCATGAGCCACATCTCTCTCAGCAGCCGGAGATGCCTGTAGAACAGCAGGATACGAATCACATCCTACGGGACTACAGGAATCGCTGGCTACTGATGAAGGAGATATGACCGAAGCCGACTATCCTTGAAGAGAAATTCTACAGACTTGTTGATGTTTTACAGACGACAGCTAGCTATCTTTACCTCGAGAGCTGGTCTTCACGTGTAACAATAACGAGGAGGAGGAAGAGGAGGAGAAGGAGGAGAAAAGAGGAAGAAGAAAAGATAAAAAAATTTCTCCCCAGGAATCTACGTCAGAGACTAAGTTCTCATCATCATCAGTCCCGTAGTCTGGTTGACCGTTGGGCACCACTGAAGATTTTGCAACCAATTCCTCCATTCTCACGGTCCTCAGCTTTCGCAGATGATATTTCATTCAAGGCCAGTCCACTCTCTGATTATGTCTTCCATCTTTCTTGTCTGCCTCTACGTCTCCCTCCCTGAACATGTTCCTGCAAGACGGTCTGGCCAGTCCATGATCGTGTGACGTGTCCGTACCACCTCAGTTTGACGTCTTTCACTGAGTCAGGAGGTCTTCATACGGCACGATGGCGTTTTCGATTCGGGTTTTCACTTCCTTATTGGTTATGATCTTTGTACGAGATACCAAGGAGTTTGCGAAGCATCTCATCTCCATTGCCTGTATCCTTCTTTCAATGTCTGCTGTATAGTCCATGTTCGCATGCATACAAAAATATATGACATGACCAGGAACGCACAGTCTGATCTTGGAGCCGATTGCGATATTCTTGTCGTTCCAGATGACTTTAGCTTGTCATGCAGCTGTGGTCTGGCAATCTGAAAGTACTTCGGCTTTGACCTTCATCTGATACTATAGCTCCCAGAATTTAAATCTATGGACGTCTCAAGTTTCTTGTTGTCTATGGTAATGTCAGTGCTGATCCATTGTATTAATTGTCATCAACTGGGTTTTCTCTGCACTGATCTGCATGCCCATATGCGTGGAGCCTCATCAAGATGTTTTATCAAGCTGACTAGCTCTTGCTCTTGCCCAGCTATCCGTCAATGTCGTCGCAAAAACGCAAGTTTGTGATTGTTCTACCATTCGATGCTGACTGTTCCTCATGTCTTCAATGCGTCACCATTATTCTCTTAGAAGATGTTAAAGAGAGTAGGGGAGAGCAGGCATCCTTGGCGTACTCCAACTGTGGTTCGGAACCATTCTCCTATGTTGTTGTCATGGTAGACTGCACTGGTCGCCTTTTCGTAGAGGCATTCTATGGTTCTGATCAGGTTGGCATTGATGTTGTACAGCCTCATGGTTGCCCACAAGGCTGCGTGCCAAACTCTGTCGAATGCCTTCTTGAAGTCCACGAAGACGTGGTAAAGGCCTTGCTAGTGTTGCAGGTATTTCTCAAAGAGCAATCTGAGGTTGAAATTTGCTCTGTGGTACTTCTTCCTGGTCTGAAACCTGCCTGCTCTTCTTTTATTATCTCCTCAGCTTGTGGCTTCAGTCTACTCAGAAGGATTTTTAGCATGACCTTACTTGGATGGCTGATCAGGCTGATGGTACGGTAGTTTTGGCACAGTTGTAGGTTGCCTTTTTTCGGGAGAGTGATGATCAGGACGGGTCCAAGGTGTTGGCCACTCACCTGTCCGCCAGATCTTATTGCAGATGATGAGTAACATATCTATCATGGCCTGTCCTCCTGCCTGAACCAGTTCTGAGGGAATGTTGTCCACTCCTGCCGACTTGCCTTTCTTCAATGATTTTACTGCAGCTTCAACTTCTTCTCGCACGATGGGGTAGCTGTCGTTGTTGGTCGGTGGAGGAACGTCTAGCACCTTGGGATCTCCTGTTGTTGTTGTGTGTGTATAATTCGGAGCAGTACTCTGTCCACCTCTGCAGAATCTCTTGATCTTCTATGAGACATTTCCCTGCTTTGTTCTGTATGGTAATGGTTCTGCCTTGTTTTGAGCTTGTTAGTCCTTTCACAAGCTGGTAGGCTTTCTTGCTGTTATTTTTTCTGCAGGTTTGCTTCGATATCTTGGCATTGTTCTTCAATCCATGTTTCCTTTGCTTTCCTCATGCCTTCTTTAACTTGTTGGTTGGCTTCTCTGGGGTGTAGGGGGCTCTGGATAGAGGTAGTACCTTTGATGTCTGGCTGCTGCACTCTACCTGGTAGGGTGGACGGGCATCACTGGTCCTCGTCCATCCTCTAAATCTCTCACGTGCTGGCTCCAAGCGCCAACAACCGGGACCTCGCTCAGCAAGGCGTGCCAAACCATTGAGGGGGTGATGTTAACACATGCATCACTGGGCGAATAACCTCCACTATGCAGGTTACCGGCCAAGGCGGACGAAGTTCCGCAAGGAACTCAACGGTTATGTGTTTCAAGACCAAGGCGACCACCTGATGGAGGACGTCGGCTGTGTCTGGCATGGAGAGGGATGGGGCTACCGCATGTGACATTGCCCAAGAACACACTAAAATGAAAATCAGAGACTAAGTCATTCAACGTCAAAGACTAGTTCATTCAAAACATATTTTTCCTACACAAAATGTTCATGTTTTTCCGTGTGTAGTAGACTCCTGTCTGGTTAGTGGTCAACAGACACCGACTTCTCTCAATACAACATTTATCAATACAAGGTGGGAACAAGCACAGCCTCCAACCACCTTCTGTTTTGACAGGTCAATGAGTACAGGGCTATCACTCTTTTCCCCATCCCCTGTCTTTCTCTCTGCATACACACACACACACACACACACACACACACACACACACACACACACACACACACAGAGAGAGAGAGAGAGAGAGAGAGAGAATACATATATATATATATATATATACACCTATATACATACATATACATTTATATACACATATACATACTCGCACCAAGGGTCAGTCTGAATCAATCGTCTTTTTCTACCTTTTCCCAGAAGGTAAGAAGGAAACACAAAATCATTGACTGTTTAAAACAATCACCCTTTTCTCTCCCTCCCTCCCCCCTCCAAAAAAAAAAAAAAAAAAGAAAAAAGAGAAAAAATGCAAATCAGAAAAGAAAAAAACAACAACAAAATTTTAAAGTAGACATACATACAACCTTTTTTCAGCCAGAATGCACTGATCACCTTTTTTTTTTCCAAACAGAACCTTTTCTTTTTAACTGAAACAATGGCTTAAGACCTAAAACGACTGAGAGGGTCCATTAATGCCACCCACGTCCCTTTCACTCCCTCCTTCCCTTTTCCACACCTCTCTTCCTCCTTCCGTTGCTATTGGGTACAATGTGTTAGTGGCTAACCAGCTGGGGTGGCAATGGGAGGGACTGGTAGTCATTAGTAAGTCACCCAGACACTGGGCTGTTCTCAAGACACCACTGGCACAGTAGGAAATGGAAACAGAGCGAGAGCGAGAGAGAAAAAGAGAGAGAGAGTAGATGTAGAGAGAGAGAGGCAGAGAGAGAGAGAGAGGCATATACAGAAAATGATAGAGAGAGAGACAGGCAGAGAGAGAGAGAGAGAGACATATACAGAAAAAGATAGAGACAGAGACAGACAGAGAAAGAGTGAGAGAGAGACAGACAGAAAGAGACAGGGTGAGAGAGAGATACAGAGACAGAGAGACAGACAGAGACTGACAGACAGATAGACAGACAGAATGGAGACGCAGACATATAGACAGACATATGAAAGACAGACAGACAGACGGACGGACAGAGACAGGAGAACTCAGGAACGTTTCAAGTCCATCGCCTCAGGCCATAATTCAATAGGTGATAGGGTGGAGAGGGAAGTTGGGTTTTTGTGTATTTAAACATTTTTTCCA
>CM060311.1:38894448-38924448 GCA_030674185.1 Monoplex corrugatus | reverse complement strand
ATATCAAATCTAAACCTTGTGACTATATATATGAAAATCTGTTGAAGTCTAACAACAAAATATGGTTCAACCTCACGAAGCTGTTCAAACTTTCTGTACTGAGTAAAAAAAATCACCGGATTTTATATGATAATCCCAGTTTTGCCATCCGCAATCAATCATTCTTTGTTTGAAAGTTTTCATACCCATTCTTTGATTTTCCCAGAGGTATAAACAAGCCATGAATATTCAATATCGTGGACTTATGAGGCCCAGGTTGTTATTCCTCTGGTGACTCGGTGTAACAACATTTTATATTATTCATGAGCCAATCTCTGTTCTTTCATTCTCAATTTCAACCTACATCGAAGAGAACGGGAAAGAAAGAAAGAAGAAAGAAAGAGAGGAGAATGGAGAGGGGGGAGAGGAAGGGAAAGAGACAGAGGCAGGGGGAGAGAAGAAGCGGGAAGGAGGGGAGAGAGAGGGAGGGAGGGAGAGAGAGGAGGACAAGAGAGGGAGGGAGGGGCGATATATATATATAGCCCCCCTCCCTCCCTCTCTCTGTATATATAGTGTGAGAGAGAGAGAGAGAGAGAGAGAGAGAGAGAGAGAGAGAGAGAGAGAATACAAAACGAGGAGTAAATAAGTGTCTGATAAGCAGGATGACATGGATGGTGAAACTGAAAGAGACACACACACGTAGAGAAAACGTGAAAGAAAATGGACAAAATGTTTTATATGAGTTTGGCCAGTGGCTTTTCCAATGCAGTTGAATAAAAGAACAAGACAAGTACTTATATATATATATATATACATACATACATATATATATATATATATGTATGTATACGCACACACACACACATACACACACACATATATACATATATATATATATACATATATATATATGTATATATATATATATTGACAGACAGATAGATAGATAGATAGGTAGAGAGAGGGAGGGAGGGAGAGGGAGAGAGAGAGAGAGAGCAAGAGACAGACAGAGGCAAACAGACACACAGACAGAGGCAGACAGACAGAGAGACAGAGAAAGACAGAGACAGAAGAGCAACGGGCACAGACATGGAAAAACACAACAGCTCTAAATCACAAATAAACAAGTCTTCCAGAATACAAAACGTTACCCTATACTAGTCAGTGTCAAACCTGGTCAACTGAGTTGTAACCAATACACAATACTACTCCCACAGTGATCCCGTCCCACGCACCTTGATTCAAAAGACATGGAAAAAGATGTGGATGTCCCTCATAGCACAGCATCAACATCAAACTGAGACTATGGTTTTTTTTTTCCACTCTAAGGCTCAGAGTGCTGGAGAATGACAGAAAGCGACCTTACTCAGCTGCCAACCTTCAACACAAAGAATCCCAGAAGAACCATGCGACTCTTCTAAGCCCAACGCCATCCCCAACCAACAACTACTAGTCCCATACTTTCAGGCCAGTGTGGGCACTATCATCATAAAAAGACCATGGAGATGGATCGGACACATCATCTGAAAAGAACGGAATAACATAACCCGGCCTGTTCTTCGTTGGACGCCAGAGGGAAGACGTAAAAGGAAGGCCAAGAGCACCTGGCGACGAACGAAAAGAAACTTCACGGCCCTGAAGCACATCAGGAGTACTGTACAGAGGCTGACCCCGAACAAACAGGAGTGAGGAATCTTTGACACTGCCCTACATGTCAGTGGGAAAACAGGAAGCCGGTAAGTAAATAAGGACATGACAGACATGGACAGGAAGTCGGGCAACTAGCTCCTGTTGTACTCTGTGCTATCACGCTCGCAACGCCTCGCTGCAAGCCATGGAGCTGTCAACACACAGAGCTAATGATCGCTGAGCTCTGTCAACACACAGAGCTAAATGATCCGGCTTGTCAGCAACGAGTAATGATCTGCTGAGTTTCACACACAGAGCTAAATGATCTGCTGAGCTTGTCAGCACACAGAGCTAAATGATCTGCTGAGCTTGTCAACACACAGAGCTAAATGATCTGCTGAGCTTGTCAGCACACGAGCTAAATGATCTGCTGAGCTTGTCAACACACAGAGCTAAATGATCTGCTGAGCTTGTCAACACAGAGCTAAATGATCTGCTGAGCTTGTCACACACAGAGCTAAATGATCTGCTGAGCTTGTCAACACAGAGCTAAATGATCTGCTGAGCTTGTCAACACAGAGCTAAATGATCTGCTGAGCATGTCAACACAAAAAGCGAGATGATCTATTATTTTCGTGTCGTTCAATTGGCTTTAATACAAACACAGCAAATATCAGAATTTTCATGTTCCATTATGATCATTATTAACTAATTATTATCATCATCATCATCATCATCATCATCACCACCACACGACCACCACCACCACCACATCATCATCAGTACTAGAAACAGATGATAAGCAGTCAACTTACAAAGTATTCTTAATGTAGAAGTTTATGACCACTGATGACAAAGAGTACAACGTGCTAATGCGAACGGAAAACGACAGATATCTCACAAACAGTTCCAGTCTTGGTCAATAATACACAAACTAAAGCAAAACATCGAGACATCAATACATTATTACTGACCAAGCAACAATCTAATTTCCCTCATGTTTGTTTCGAGGTATGCAGGCGTTGATCTGACAAAACAAGCGAGAGTCGATGCGGAGGCCGATAAATTCACTGATTAGCCAATCTATGGTACTATTTATATCTATGATCACTCTGCCGACCAACTCCTACGTATTGGCTCCCCTGATGTTGACGCCTACAGTCAAAGGGAAACTGTTCAATTAAATGACGACTCATGTAACGCTTGAATGTTACAGTTTCAAACATGACGTACACCAAATATCACCTGATTCTAAACACTTAGAACTGCTGTATTTAAACTGCGTAATGCACCACGTAACGCCTAACCGTAAAGATTAAAATGTTTTTAAAGCATGACGTTTTTTGGTATTTTCAAGTTAAAGTCTCAACACAAAAACATTGTTCTGCCTCCAATGGGGACAAAAAGTGTCATGTTTATTTATAGATAGACCTGTCCTGAGTGACGTTTATGGTCGTTGACTTATTTATGTTCCACTTTAAAGATGTGGAAATAATGCGCACACCACATCCTAGTAATAAGAAAAACTAAAACTGAAAATGTCTTTCTGCCCGTCACTGGTTCACACACACACACACACACAGACACACACACAGACAGACACACACACACACACACAGACACACACACACACACACACACACACACTTTACTGTCCAAACGAATTTAGCGCCATTTTATGTTGAAAGATGAAGTACTGTTTTATGGACATTGCTTGAACGGACTGTCATTTACTAGTCTTCTTTCTGTCCTAATTTCTACGCCCATCTAATGGCCACAGAATCTGGGACAATTTATCATATGCTACGATGCTACGATAGTTATGAAATCATGATGCTACGGAGTTCTGTTCTGGGTTAAGACAGCGTGAAGGGCTTAATTTTCATAATATATCCAGGAGATATTGTTATTTTTGTTTAAAGCCCAGCCGACTGCGTAGAGCCATATCGGGGCTATAACCATTTCAAAACGTACATAACACTTCAATAGGAAAATAAAGGTAGAGAGAATTAAGTGCATATATCAACGCAAGTACGCACATAATCTAAGGATATGCCCCTGGTGTTTACAATTCCGGCCAATTTATCACCAGAAGATTTAAAACAAAAACTGAGTCAAATGTGAATATAACTAAGGACACTAAATCATACATAAAAAAAAAATGGCCTAAATTACTTTAAACTGTTCCCGCACAGCATATCTCCTTAGAGCCAAGCATGCAGTCAGAACATCAATTCTATGTGAAAGTATGTAAGGGTTTATAAAACACATACAGGAGAATGGACTAGCAAGGCAAAAATTGATAGGAAGAGACGGCAGACATCAAACGAGGAAGGTAAAAACAAAGAGAGTGACAGGAAAGAGGAAATTTCTAGCACAGAATTTCCAGAAGTGGGGATACTTATTTATACTGAAAGAGCCCCCCGGCATCCCTACGGAAAAATATCCTGGAGTCAACCGGGCCTGAAACCTAATTATAGACACCTGCTGTGTTGGTGAGAACACTAGAACAACACCCTCAATGACGCATTCGTAAGGTGGATAAGACTCGAATGCATAGTCCAAGTCTTCACAGAACACGCTCAACTCTGGGCAGGAGCCAGTTGGGGCCAAAAATATATATGTACATAATTTTTCACCTTTTTTAACTTAATGTTTTGTTTTACAATAAACAAACATCAACATGCAATGTAGTAACGAAGAATGGTATCAATATTTACACACAGAAGGAACATTGTGGACATCAAACAACATACCACACACAAACAACATAAAACAATATTTCATACACAAGAGTTTCGAAGTGAACACTGAGATTTAAAATCATGTCATAAAGATGAACTTATTCTCTACTGAGAAAACACTGGCTTATTGTCATTTCACTGAGCATTAAAGACGGACAAGTGAAAGTTTATTTTTGGCATTACACTGTTCAGCTTTGAACCTTATATTTTTTGAAAGTGTTTAGACGGTAGGTACATTCGGAACACAGTTGTCTATTTCACATTCATTGGTTGGGGCCGAAATATTATTTCACAACGATTTTGCCAAGACTGACGGAATTCGAACCCACAAAATCTCTAGTCGTTAGTTGCACTAACCACTGCACCACGGTGACTGCTCACGTCTTACGTCTTACGCATTACTGCCTAGACTGTTATGTCCTAGATATTGATGTGTCCCATCATTATTACAAAAGTTCTCTTCTTTTTCCTTATGCAGCCTTGAACTCCTGCGAGCACTCTCTATCTAAGCACATAAATTCAAAGAAACCTACCTACCTAGAAGAACGGGTTTTTGCGTGTATGATCATTCTTTATCCCACCTTAAAGGCAGTCATACTCCGTGGTAGGTTAACTATGGAGAGAATTTGGAAGAAAATCAGATAAATGCCTGGAAGGCTGAAAAAAAAGAGAGCCTTGAGAATAAAAGAGAAAGCATGCCAGGAAAGAGGAACCCCTAACTACCTGAAAGCAAACTAAAAAGCCCCTGTGGTTCCAAAACAGGAGGGGACCTTCGTTTCTGCATCCGCAGTACCCCCTTTGCAGTAACTACAAAAGTGAAAGACGAAGTAGAAGCTAAGATAACAACAGCCAGGCCAGTGAACCCACGCAGGTAAGAAGAGGTTGGCAAGAGCAAAGACCTTGCACTTTCAAGACCTTTGGTAGAAGGCACAACCCACTAATAAAAAACAACAACAAACAAACAAAAAACCGACAAACATTTCTTCTGCATACCGTACCCAAGACTCAAGGACCACTCACAGCTCATTTTCCCTTGCCCCCTACGAAGGCGAAAGCAAAGCACAAGGGTGAACACCGCCTAACAATAGAACAAGTAGTAACGCGCCATACCAACGAGTGCGCGAAGCCACATGTACAAGAACACCAATTCACCCGGAGCAGTATTCAGAGCGGGTTACATGGAAAACGACGATTAATTTTCGCGTTGCAGCTGGATGGTTTAGTAATGGAGACATCTTAAAGCTTAATTTAATAAAAGGAAAACACTTTAAATTTATGAGGAACACGACAGATCAAAGAAAGGAGGGAGCGGTGGAGAACAAGAATTAAAAGAACATCTTTTTAGTTTTGAGGATAGTGACATAAGCACATTATGCAATTTTTCATAGGCACCCTAGTCAAGAGAGTATCTGTGGTAATAAACGAGTACATGTACACTAACAGAAAATCCACTGATACAAATGAAACATAACATAACAAACATCCATAGAATACATAATTGGAATACTGAGAGAGAAGAGAGAGAGAGAGAGAGAGAGAGAGAGAGAAGAAAGAGAGAGAGAGAGAGAGTAAGAGAGAGAGAGACTAAAAGAAAGAGAGAGAGACTAAGAGAGAGAGAGAGACTAAGAGAGAGAGAGAAGAGAGAGAGAGAGAGAGAGAGAGAGAGGGAGAGAGAGAGAGAGAGAGAGAGAGAGAGAGAGAGAGAGAGAGAGAGAGCCACAGACGCACACAATGCTGAAACATGTAGGAACCCACAGCAAAACTATTATCATTAATTCTGCTGTAAGCCCGAGAAAAACTTTCGTGTAATACAAAACGTGACATGGAAGAACGTAATCTCTTACAGACGATGGTTCTACTAAATAACACTAGCCATGTAACAATACCATGACAGTTAAAATCACATACTCAGATTCTATAAAACGTAATACTGTATACGTACAGTGTATCATATTCTCAGTGTATCCGTGAATTGCAACAGGTTTTCCCTTGATCAATAAACGCTGTTGTGTTTCATTGTGTGGGGAAGGAGGGGAAATGAGAAAGAGAGGGACATAGAGAGAGAGAGAGAGAAAAGGAGAGAGAGAGAGAGACAGACAGACAGACAGACAGAGACAGAGACAGACAGAGAGAGGAGAGAGGGAGAGAGAGAGACAGAGACAAAGAGACAGGCAGGCAGAGACAGACGATACAGAACTACGGCTCCAAAAATGTTTTTATTCATCCCAGTCCTACTTCATTGTCTTTTTCATTAATTGATGTTAATCACTTGCAAACGCACTTGAGTTGCAAAATGTGTCTCTCACATGTATGTACATGTGTATACATGTTATGTATGCCGAGGTTCATTCTACACGTGGCAGTCACTGCAGATGTGGAGTGAAGAAGAGAAATTGCATACTCCCTCCACACTATAACAATTCTCTGTGCTGGTCAGGCAACAACGAAGCATTCAATCACCAGCTTGTTACAAAGCCCTGCGGCGACGGAGAAGGGGTATCAGGGACAGGCAGAGGATGCCGCTGGAAGTTTTTTAGCTATGACTCAGCACGTAGGTGGTGTCGGGTGATGGTCGTCCACCGTAGACCTGAGGCAAATGAGGTGTTCGATCCTCCCACAGCGACCAAGCAGTCCTTTCCAGGGACAGCAATGCTCTCTCCACATGCGGGGTGGGGGATGGGGGCGGGGGATGAGGATGGGGACCAAAAGACATCTCTAAAAAACAAAAAGCCTATCTCACGTGTACAGTCCAAAGGTTTCTAGCTTAACACCCATCCATATCCCTGGCCACTCTATTCTGCGGACAGAAAAATTTAATATCTTATCACGCTGGGCTGAGGACTTTAACACACCGCTGAAAGAGGACTCGTCAATATCTTAGGACGCCATTGCAGACCTCTCCCAGTTGCCATTAATCCAACCCTCCACTACCATCACTACCACAGCCCTAAGTCAAACCACGCCCGCCTGGGAAGACACCAGGAGCTCTTAGTGTTCCTCTACACATCTACAGGAATGAGGGCGAGATGCTCCTTGAGAAGCTGACAACTCTGTACCAGTAGATGTGGCAAAAGGGAAAAGATTCCCCAAGACTTTAAAGATGGTATGATCCTCCACATTTACAAGAAGAGGGCGAAAAGACCTTATGCAATAACAATGCAAGATATCTCTCCTTATAGCAGGATGTCTCTGCCAGAACAAACCCCGACAGAGTCATCATCCAAGAAGCCAAGCTCATCATTCTTGAGCCTCAGTGTGACTTCCATAGTGGAGGAGACACGAGTGGCATGGTACTCTTCATATGCTTGCTGCAAGAGAAGAGTCGCGCTCAAAATGCGAACCTCCACATGGTGTTTGTAGACCTGACCAAGGCATCCGATATCGCTATTCGGAAGGACCTGTATGAGGTAATACGATAGTTTGGTTGCCTTCAAAAGCTTGCTTCGCTGGCTGCTTCCTTCCATTTGCACACTTCTCAGTGCAGAGCAGAATGAAACAGAGATGCACTCTAAGGCACACTATCTTCTCCATCCTCTTTTCGGCAATGCTTACCGACGCTTTCAGAGACTTTGACAGGATGTATACATCGAGTTCATTCAGATGGAAGACTTTTCAACCAGCAAAGACTCCAAGCCAAAACCAAAGCAATCAAATCCACCTGCAGGAATTTTTCTTCGCAGATAACTATGCATTGGTTGCACATTTGGATGAGGCATCCAGCAAATCAGTGAATATTTGGAATGGGCTGCAAACGTTTCGACATGACACAGAGGCCATGTTTCAGCAAACATCATCTCACGCTTCTACTACATGAGCAGTACAGTGAGCAGTAATGGATCTCTTGATTCTGAGATGACATTGTGCATCTATGTTGATAAATTTAAATACCTGGGAACGATCACTTCATCAGACGGCAGATGCACATCAGAAATAGTCCAGCAGAATCGGCCAAGCCAAAACAGCATTTAAGAAGATGACAAGCATTCATACACAACAAATGCCTATCATTTAACATCAGGAAGAGAGTTCTTGAATGTTATATAGAACCAATACTGTTGTACGGATGTGAAGCGTGGACAGTCAACAAACAAAGCCAGAACAAGATTGAGGCAGCCGAGATGTGGTTTCTCAGAAGAATGTTGAGAGTTCCATGGACAGCAAAGAAAACAAACGTGACAGTCTTGATGGAGGCAGACACAAGTAGATCACTTATAAGGAAGATTAGGAAAAGGCAGGCAACATTTATAGGCCATTTTATGAGGAAAGGGGATTTGGAGCACCTGGTCACAACGGGAAAGCTGGGGGAAAGAGAGCACCGGTAGACCCAGGGAGAAAATGCTGGACGGACTTGCAGAGTGGCTGGGGACGAGGAGGGTGGGGGAGATACTAGGGGCAACGAGAGAGAGAGACAGATGGAAGTCCATGATCGCCAACGCCATGCGGCAAGGCACCTGATGATGATGATGTGCATCTCCAAGGAAGGTTGGAGGGTTGACCAAAAGGTTGTGGCAAGACCATGGCATCAGCAAAAAGACTGCTGTGTACAGAGCAGTGGTCTTACACGTTTTCCTATACTGGTGCCAGATCTGACTGCCTATCGACGGCCCATTTCATCATCATCATCATGTGCCCTGCCGCATGGCATTGGCGATCATGACCCTCCATATGCACCTATCCCTTGCCGCCGCAAGCGCATCTTCCACCCTCTCTGCCCTCACCCACTCTGTAAGTCCGTCCAATATTTTCTCCCTGGGTCTACCTTTCTCTCCAGCTTTCCTATTGTGACCAGGTGGTCTAATTCCCCTTTCCTCATAAAATGGCCTATAAATGTTGATTGTCTTTTCCTAATCGTCCTTATCAATGATCTTCTTGTGTCTGCCTCCATCAAGACTGTCTCGTTTGTTTTCTTTGCTGTCCATGGAACTCTCAACACTCTTCTTAGAAACCACATTTCGGCTGCCTCAATCTTGTTCTGGCTCTGCGTGTTGATTGTCCACGCCTCACAACCGTATAACATCTATCGGTTCTACATAACATTCAAAAACTCTCTCTCTGATGTTAATTGATAGGCATTTTTGGTAAGAATGCTTTTCATCTCCTTGAATGCTGTTTTGGCTCGGCCAATTCTGCTGGCTATTTCTGATGTGCATCTGCCGTCTGGTGAGATGACCGTTCCCAGATATTTAAACTTATCAACCTGTCTCAAAGTTGTGCCATATGCCGTTATTTTACATGAGGGGATTACGGCCCATTAAACAGCTGGAAAAGTTCCACCAAAGATCCCCGCGCAAGATCTACAATACCATAAGGCAAAGTCGTATCCAATCTTCAAGTGGAGAAGCGTGACTTGCCAAACATACAACCTCCTCTCATCAAATGCTAGCTTCGATGGACAGGACCGTTGTCCTTGTGGAAGATTACTAAGTCCCAAAGATACTTCTGTATGGACAGCGAAGCAAAGATACCAATACAATAGAAGATCACTTAAGCGACACAAAGATACTCTGAAGGCCAGCTTCAGGAGCTGTGGCATCAACATCAGCAACTGGAAATACATTGTCCGAAACAAAGCAACCTGACGACAGCAATGCACGAAAGCCATGATGATATGTGAACAGCGCAGAACATGTGCTATTCAACAGACGAGGGGCCGTTGGAGGTAGAATCTAAGGCAAGAGAACCCCTTCCCATGCATCACCTGTGGAAAACATGTGCCTCCAGGACCGATCTTGTTTACAGTATAGAAATAGAACAGCAAGTTCAGACGAGGTATTAAAGATGCGCACACCTGAGTTTTTACTTTTGGTGAGTGAATGTGTGTGTGTGTGTGTGTGTGTGTGTGTGTGTGTGTGTGTGTGTGTGTGTGTGTGTGTGTTGTATGTGTGTGTGTGTGTGTGCGTGTGCGTGCGCGCGTGTGTGTGACTGTATGTGGTTTTACCGACATACTTTTTATATTATTGATTCTTTCTTGTATCTCATCTCATATCTCATTCCCATCCATTTGTCTACCTGCCATCATTACGTATGTCTGCATGATTGTGCTCATGCGTATACTTGTGCAAAAAAAAAAAAAAGGGGGGGGGGGGGAAACTGTTCGTAAGTATGAGGACCTGTATGTAATCCATTAAATGCTAAATCAACAGCAGCTGTTTTGAACAAAATGTTATTTGTCATTCTGTAGCCATAAGGATCCATCTACAGCTGACACTGAAAACATCTGCATCAACTTCGCAAGCAAACTGCTCAGTCTGTGAATTAGGGGTGGGGATGGGGATGGGGATGGAGGGTTCCAGCCATAACCAGAAACCTCATTTCTCCCACAGAAAATAACTTAGAACACTGACATTTAACACTTTAAGTGGCATGAACCCAAGTAGACAATTATGTCTCTTTGAGGTGAGAGATTTACGTTCTTTCCTTCTACATACAGTTAATATATCGTTCCAGCGCTGTTCTCAAAACTGACTCATTGCGTATTACACGTAATCAGGCTCCTCAGTGGAGCACGGATAAATCAAGCCTCTATGATGTTCCACAATTGCACCTTTGGTGGGCATATATATTGGGTGTTTTTATGTTTGCATAAGCCAGCTACTGACACGACGTGCAAGATCTTTAACGTGCAATGACATTTTGGCATATACACACGAAAGGGGTTTAGGTAATGGCAGGTCTGCACAATGATGACATGCGAGATCGGAAAAATCTCCACTCTTTACCTACCAGGTAGAGATGTCTAGGCGGATCGAATCCACGACCTTCCGGTTAGACGTCCGACGTCTACCCACTTGACTAACGTACCCGCAAGATCGAGATCTTAATAACTGATTGCATTTCTACCTTGCATTTCTACCTATAGTCTTGACATTAAATTAGGTAAAACATTTAAAAATTGAATATGAAAGCACAGGGGGTTTATCAAAAGGCGGCTATCTAGATGACTGATTTTCTTATCATCAATTCAGTTCAATTCAATTCCTACTGCCTTGCCAACCACGTAGGCCATCTCGGGTCTTTTTCGAATGGTTGAAGTAATAGTTAGTCATATAATAATGACACAAAAAATTGCTCATATACACTTTGCGAATAAAGTGGCCTAGACAATTGCCCTCAATCTTTGAAATTTACAAGAAAGACTTCTGGAATTTAAAGAAAAGTAAACTGAAAAATCGTATTAATCTTAATTCTTAAGAATCACACAATGTGTGGATGGTGTGGATATTCAAATCAATTATCTTGTCAACTGAACAAAACAACATTCGTTATAAGGCGAATCGCGTCAAAGGCTTAGTTTATTTTTAATGTGTAAACAATCTCTCTCAATCTTCTCTCCATGTGGAGCGCAAGACGTCTGTGGAATAATCAGCCTTTTGATCGGAGAAATCTTCTGTTAAAATTCATCGCAAGTCCATCTTTTCCGTGAATCCTCCTGTTCAAATCAACTCTGTTGATACTGACCCTATCCCCATTCTGGTTTAGTGCGCTCTAGTAGTATGTTTTATATGGACGTTACTGCGACTGCGTATAGATGTGAAAGGGTAAAAAAAGTGAATATGTGTGATATCATCATTATCATCATCAGGTGCCTTGCCACATGGCGTTGGCGATCATGGACTTCCACTGTCTCTATCTCTTGTTGCCTCAAGCATCTCTTCCACCCTCTTTGTCTTCAGCCACTCTGCAAGCCCATCTGATATCTTCTCCCTGGGTCTACCTGGCGCTCTCTTTCCCTCCAGTTTTCCCGTTGTGACCAGATGCTCCAATTCCCCCTTCCTCATAAAATGGCCTATAAATGTTGCCTGCCTTTTCCTAATCTTCCTGATCAATGATCTTCTTGTGTCTGCCTCCATCAAGACTGTCTCATTTGTTTTCTTTGCTGTCCATGGAACTCTCAACACTCTTCTTAGAAACCACATTTCGGCTGCCTCAATCTTGTTCTGGCTTTGCTTGTTGACTGTCCACGCCTCACAACCGTACAACAGTATTGGTTCTATATAACATTCAAGAACTCTCTTCCTGATGTTAATTGATAGGCATTTGTTGGTAAGAATGCTTTTCATCTTCCTGAATGTTGTTTTGGCTTGGCCGATTCTGCTGGCTATTTCTGATGTGCATCTGCCGTCTGGTGAAATGATCGTTCCCAGGTATTTAATCTTATCAACCTGTCTCAAGGTTGTGCCGTTTGCTGTTATTTTGCATGAGGGGATTTTCATGTTTTTTACTGATCACCATGACTTCAACCTTCCTGATGTTTAGTTCCAACCCCTTACCTTTGCTTTCTATTTCTATATATGGCTATTTAATTTATTTACTTTTGTGTTGTAGAACTGTAAGCGCTTATACGGATGTTACCGAGACTGTGTGCATGATGTGAAAGGGTAAAGAGAGTAGACGTGTGTGATATGTATATTTCATATTTTACTTTTGTGTTGTAGAACTGCAAGTGACTGGAGCACTGTCAGGAACACTATAAATGTACATTATTATCATTATTATCATTCAGCAATCTCCTCTTGTTATGATGGTATTACGTCAACCAGGATGGCTCATCCCGTGTCTTTCCGGTTGTTTTTCGTGTGTAAAAACAGAAGCATGTTAGTTCACAAAGCAGAACAGTTCGGTTTAATATAAAATTCAACAGCAGCTACACCCTCAATTCTATCCGTTCTTTGATTTTATGATTCCGATCCCTTGGTTTCAACATGAATAATTCTCACTGTTCTAACTGTTAACTGCGTTCGACTGGCTCGGACTGATGATGCACACAATCTATTTCGCGTTTGAACAATAATAATAATAATAATAATAATAATAATGATAATAACAATAATAGTTACAACAATAATAATAATAATTGAAGCCTCTTCCATGCTTCATACACCAAATCAAATTAAACCAAGCCAAACCAAACCAAGCCAAACCAAAACCTAACCTAAACCAAACCAAACCTAAACCAAACCAAACCTAAACCAAACCCAAACCAAACCTAAACCAAACCTAAACCAAACCTAACCTGAACCAAACCAAACCAAACCTAAACCAAACCAAACCAAACTAAACCTAAACCAAACCAAACCAAACCAAACCAAACCAAACCAAACCAAACAACTGGAACTGGTTGTAAACATTAATCTGTTAATTAACCCAGATTTGGCAAAAACTCAATCCAGAAACATTTGGGGGAAAAAAACTTACACACACACACACACACACACACACACACACACACACACACACACACACACACACACACACACACACACACACAGACTTGATAAAAATGACGGTGGTAATAATAATAATGATAATAATAATAATAGCAATAACAACAATAACAATAACAGCAACGACAACAACAACAATGATAATAACAACAACAACAATAGTAACAATAACAATAATCACAAATAAATACATAGACAAACAAACAAAAAAACACGCAAAAACGAAAAAAAGAAACAAACGAAAACAAAAACACAGAAATAAAGAAAGAGAGAAAGAAAGAAAGAAAGGAAGAAAGAAAGAGAGAAAGGAAGAAAGAAAGAAAAGAAGGAAGAAAGAAAGAAAGAAAGAAAGGAAGAAAGAAAGAGAGAAAGAAAGAAAGAAAGGAAGAAAGAAAGAGAGAAAGGAAGAAAGAAAAGAAGGAAGACAGAAAGAGAGAGAGAAAGAAAAGAAGAAAGCAAGAAAGAGGGAGAGAAAGAAAGAAAGAAAGAAAGAAAGAAAGAAAAAGTAAAACAAACGAGAAAAAAAAAACCCACTCAAGCAACGAAATGGAACAACACATTCTGTTTCTGGTCAATTCTCAAAGGGGAGTAACTAAAGCCAGGACTCCATGATAATGTTTGTGCTGGGAGACTGGGGGTGGGTGACATGGATGTGTGTGGGTGGCCAGGATTCGTTAAGTACGCAGACGACATTGGCAGGCTGCATGTTTTGTTCTGAACCCATCTGCATAGTCCTGTTTGAATCACGCTCTCTCTCTCTCTCTCTCTCTCTCTCTCTCTCTCTCTCTCTCTCTCTCTCTCTGTGTGTGTTTAGGTGTGTGTGTGTGTGTGTGTGTGTGTGTGTGTGTGTGTGTGTGTGTGTGTGTGTGTGTGTGTGTGTTGAAGTTGGTGTGTGTGTGTGTTGAAGTTGGTGTGTGTGTGTGTGGTGTGTGTGTGTGCGTGTGTGTTTGTGTGTGTGTTTGTATGGTGTGTGTGCGCGCGCGCGCGTGTGCGTGTTATTTTTTAACCCACCTGCGCAGTCGTGTTTACATCACACTGGTATATTTGTCAGCGTCGTGTGTGAGTGAGTGCGTGCGTGCGCGCGTGTGTGTGTTGGTGTGTGTGTGTGTGTGTGCGCACGTGTGCGTGTGTGTATGTGTGTGTACGTGCGCGCGCGTGTGCGTGTTATTTTTTAACCCACCTGCGCAGTCGTGTTTACATCACACTGGTATGTATGTGAGCGCGTCGTGTGTGTGTGTGTGTGTGTGTGTGTGTGTGTGTGTGTGTGTGTGTGTGTGTGTATGCGCGCGCGCACGTGTGTGTGTGAGTGTGTGTGTGTGAGTGTATGTGATGTGTGCCTATGTATGCGCGTGCGTGTTTGTGTATGTGTCTATGTGTGCGCGTATGTGTTTGTGTATATGTGTGCGTGTGTGTTTGCGCGTTGTGTGCCAGCTTTGCACGCGTGCGTATTTCTGTACATCCTTTTTCTCTTTCCACCACTGGTGTGTGTGTGTGTGTGTGTGTGTGTGTGTGTGTGTGTGTGTGTGTGTGTGTGTGGTGTGTGTGTGTGTGTGTGTGTGTGTGTGTGTGTGAGTGTGTGTGTGTGTGTGTGTGTGTGTGTGTGTGTGTGTGGTGTGTGTGTGTGTGTGTGGTGTGTGTGGTGTGTGGTGTGTACGCGCGCGCATGTGTGTGTGCATGTGTGTGTGTGTGCATGTGTGTGTATCAGTGCGTATGTCTGTCTCTGTGTATGTCTGTGTGTATGCATGTGCGTGTGTGTGTATGATGTGTGTGTGTGTGTTCTGTCCGTCTATCTGTGTGTGTGTATCTGTGTGTGTGTGTAAGAGTGGGGTGTGTGTGTGTGAGTGTGTGTATGTGTGTGTGTGTGGTGTGTGTAATGACTGTCCTTGCATGTGTGCCTGTGTTTTTATGTGCGCGTGCGTATGCGAGTTATCAGCAGTTGTGCGCACGCCCGAAGGCGCGTGAGCGTGTGCATGCATGTTTGGTGATGAAAACGGAGCAGGCTCTTTGCCACAGAGCAAAGAACTTCAATCACATCTTATTTAATATCTTAAAACTTCAAAGAAACAGACCGAAGGAGTCAGCACAGATGGTAGGTGGGTGTAGTCCACTGCACTGTTGTGATCTGTCGCTGTGGCCAAATGGTTGCTAGTGCCAAGGACTAAATTGTAGGGAGGTTGTGGCTTCAAATCACATCAGTCCCGTCAAAACATATCGTGGGAAGACGCAGGATAAAGAACAGTACATTCAAAAAATCCTAATGGATTAAGTAAATATCACACTGGAGTGTACCGTATCAAAAACAGAACTGAACCAAACCTTATCGAAAACAGATACGTACCATCTAATCCATTTTCTACCGCCACTAAATCATCATCATCATCATCATCTGTCTGTCTGTCTGTGTCTTTCTCTCTCTCTCCCTCCTCTCTTTCTCTCCCTCTTCCTCCATTTTATCCATCTATACCATTTCCCCAAGCCAAACCAAAAACGAAACAAAGGCTCGTACTAATCCCTTCTCTCACGGACCAAAGACAAACGTCTTTTTCATCACTTCTTAATGGACACATTCGTGAAAGCATTTCCTTGTTTCACACCAGCCGACACCCTTTGTCTTGGATAAAAATACAAACCAACAAATCTTAATACCCGTAGAGACAAAGGGACATAATTCAGACAAACGAACCCACCAGCACCTCACCAGAGAACAAAGCACAAAATGCTAACCAAAACATAATAATAATAATAATAATTACAATATTTATATAGCGCAAAATCTTGATAAAATCAAATCTAAGCTTACAATACACGAATCATGCAGCCCGCCAGGATCTCGAGGACAGTGTATACAGATAAACGCTGCTGAACCAGTTGCCACCACATCTCACAGTCGTTGAAGGATACCTGGGTTGCACTAAAGCTCCCTCTAATCCAACTATAGATGCAATGTTACCAAAGATAGCACACTCGCGCTAAAACCCAGTCATAACAGAGCACGCCTGTGATATGCTTAAGATAGCACACTCGCGCTAAAACCCAGTCATAACAGAGCACGCCTGTGATATGCTAAAGATAGCACACTCGCGCTAAAACCCATTCATAACAGAGCACGCCTGTGATATGCTAAAGATAGCACACTCGCGCTAAAACCCAGTCATAACAGAGCACGCCTGTGATATGCTAAAGATAGCACACTCGCGCTAAAACCCAGTCATAACAGAGCACGCCTGTGATATGCTAAAGATAGCACACTCGCGCTAAAACCCAGTCATAACAGAGCACGCCTGTGATATGCTAAAGATAGCACACTCGCGCTAAAACCCAGTCATAACAGAGCACGCCTGTGATATGCTAAAGATAGCACACTCGCGCTAAAACCCAGTCATAACAGAGCACGCCTGTGATATGCTCCAGAGGGCTGTTCAAGACAACAACCAAAACACTGGCTGACCTTTGAACGGCTATGATGTGGAGAAGTGTTATAAGCCACGAGAGATTATAACTATTAGACATCAAACACAGCACCGGGTATAAGAACAAGCCTTTTTTTGTATATCAAAGTAAGACATACAGTTGTTCTTCCAGCGTCAGGAGAACTGCTCTGTTGTATTACATTGCATGAGATCTGTCAGTCGGTGCCATTTTTCACTGTCCAAACTCGTATGCTGTATCACGCTGAACGCAATGTGATCATTACTTCCGCTGGACGAAGACTGGATTGGATTATAGAAAATCTAGTCAAAAATCACCGTGGGAAAATTTTCGGGACCTCAATATTTTATGCCCCTGTATTGTAATTCTGGGTCATGTTGATAATTTCATGCTGTTATAATGTATCTGTAATAACGTATACCCTTACTGGACGATGGCTTGGTTAAAACAAAAGCATTGTATTGTTGGGGCCACTACCCTTGAAAAAAAAAACACTTCTTGTTCTCTCACCCTCTCTCCTTTTCACTGATCTGTGGACAACAAATACCATGATAGTTTTATCAAATTTAGGATCACCCTTGCTATTTCTGAGTTCCTCCCTACCCCCAAAAAACAAACAAACAAACAAACAAACAAAACAAACAAACACACAAAAAACCAATGAACTGGGTTTATCAACAATCGGGTCCTATAATACTCTTCTCATTTCCTTACTGTCACATCTGTAGAAACACAAACTGTACGCTCAGTGCTGGATGTCTGGTATTTTCATTTCAAAATACATTTACTGGTTCAAGGGCAATGTCCTGTTTGTAACAAACTGTTTACGCATCATTTTTCCCCATCTATTGATTTGATCAACGGACTGTATAAAGTTGTCGTTGCTGTTGACCTCCATTGCATGTATGTTGTGGAGCCCCCCTGCTACCTGGTTATCTTCTTGTTTTCCTTTATTTTTGAAAAAAACTTTTTGAGTGATTCAAACGTCGTTATTCCTTGGTACTTTAAAAAACAAAACAAAAACCACAACAAAACAAAAACAAAATAGCGGTATGTACATCATACATTACTGATGGCACTATGTACAGTATACATTATCGATGGTATTGTGTACAGTAAATACCGACGGCAGTGTGTACAGTAAGCATTATCAATAGCAGTGTGTATAGCATATATTATCAGTGTGTACAGTATACATCATAGATGGCAGTATGTACAGTATACAGTATCAGTGGCAGTTAATACATAATACAGTATCGATGGCAGTGTGTACAGTATACATCATAGATGGCAGTATGTACAGTATACAGTATCAGTGGCAGTTAATACATAATACAGTATCGATGGCAGTGTGTACAGTATACATCACAGATGGCAGTATGTACAGTATACAGTATCAGTGGCAGTTAATACATAATACAGTATCGATGGCAGTGTGTACAGTATACATCATAGATGGCAGTATGTACAGTATACAGCATCAGTCGCAGTTAATACATAATACAGTATCGATGGCAGTGTGTACAGTATACATCATAGATGGCAGTGCGTACAGTATACAGTATCAGTCGCAGTTAATACATAATACAGTATCGATGGCAGTGTGTACAGTATACAGTATCAGTCGCAGTTAATACATAATACAGTATCGATGGCAGTGTGTACAGTATACATCATAGATGGCAGTGCGTACAGTATACATTATCGATGGAAATGTGTAAAATATCCAATATGAATGCATTGTACAGTATACATTATCGATGGCGGTGTGTACAGTACACATTATCGATGGACATGTGCACAATATCCAATATGAATGGCAGTGTACAGTATACATTATCGATGGCGGTGTGTACAGTATACATTATCGATGGACATGTGCACAATATCCAATATGAATGGCAGTGTACAGTATACATTATCGATGGCGGTGTGTACAGTATACATTATCGATGGACATGTGCACAATATCCAATATGAATGGCAGTGTACAGTATACATTATCAATGGCAGTGTGTACAGTATACATTATCGATAGAAATGTGTATAATATCCAATATCAACGACAGTATACAGTACATATTATCGATGGCACTGTGCATTGCATACATTATCGAAGGCAGTGTGTATAGCATACATTATCGAAGGCAGTGTGTATAGCATACATTATCGAAGGCAGTGTGTATAGCATACATTATCGAAGGCAGTGTGTATAGCATACATTATCGAAGGCAGTGTGTATAGCATACATTATCGAAGGCAGTGTGTATAGCATACATTATCGAAGGCAGTGTGTATAGCATACATTATCGAAGGCACAGTGCATAGCATACATTATCGAAGGCAGTGTGTATAGCATACATTATCGAAGGCACAGTGCATAGCATACATTTTCGAAGGCAGTGTGTATAGCATACATTATCGAAGGCAGTGTGTATAGCATACATTATCGAAGGCAGTGTGTATAGCATACATTATCGAAGGCACAGTGCATAGCATACATTATCGAAGGCACAGTGCATAGCATACATTATCGAAGGCAGTGTGTATAGCATACATTATCGAAGGCAGTGTGTATAGCATACATTATCGAAGGCACAGTGCATAGCATACATTATGAAGGCACAGTGCATAGCATACATTATGAAGGCACAGTGCATAGCATACATTATGAAGGCACAGTGCATAGCATACATTATCGAAGGCACAGTGCATAGCATACATTATGAAGGCACAGTGCATAGCATACATTATCGATAATCTGTAGGTCTGAGGTCTGTCTTCATCATGAACAATTTGCCGGTCCCCCCCCCCCCCCTTCTCATTGCTCATGGTTGTTTAGCTTTTGGAGTGCTTACATTTTTCTAGGCCTAGGACTCAGTGTGTACCTGTTCCAAGAAAACCAAAAATACTGTACAAAACACAGGATAACCAGACACATTTCAATCACACATACTCTTTCCCTTCCTTTTCGGGTTTCATCTGAAATGGTTGATACCACCACCACACACCTAGCATGCTTTATCTACTTTTATTGTCTGTACGCAACGGACAGTTGCCTAACTTCTTTGGCTTCAGTATAACACTTGTCTGTCGACTTTTTCGCCAGAAGCACGAACAGCCGGCACACTAACTGAAGAGCCCATCTGGAAAACACCCAAAAGCATTATCGCGCCTCGTTAGCCCCGCAGGCTGTTTGCCAGCGAACATATATACGGCAGATGGCCCGCTGATTACACAGCGACCCCCGGGCCTCGCAGCAACGTCGTGTCTTAAAGCTTAAGCGCACAACAGCCGCATCAGGGGCTAGGCTTCATATTAACGACTAGACTCTAGAAGCTGTCAAAAATTAACCTGGGCATAATTATTTGGCCGTTATTGTGTGCGATTTGATGACGGCGCAGAAATCCTGTTTAGAACAGTCGGGCATGCCTAATCCGCTGCTAAGTACCCTGTCCCCGAAAAAATATCGTATTTGTCATCATCATCGTCATCATCATCATCATCATTACTACTGTTGTTGTTGTTGTTGTTATGTATATTAATTAGTAGCAGTAGTAGTTATTTTGTGTTCATTTTTTTCCACATCCTTTTAGAAGAGGCCACGGCATACTGACTAAAAACATTCGAATTATGTATTTAGTTTCATGAAAGCGCTCAAACAGAATGAAAGAAGAAAAAAAAAAGAAAGAAAGAAGGAAGAGAGCAGGCATGGTAGTTCGAGAGAGAGAGAGAGGAGGAGTAGTAGAAAGAAAAAGTGACGAACAAAAAGAAAAAGAAAAAAAGTAAACAGACAAAAGATGAAGAAGGAAAACACAAAGATGAAGACGAGAGGAAAAAGAAGAAGAAGGTATGTGGAGATGATGGCAAAGAGGGAAAAAAAAGAAAAAAGAAAGAAAAGAAAAAAGAAAAAGGAAAAGACAAAGACAGGAGAAGAGGGAGACAGAAGAGAAAGAAAAATGGAGGAGGAAGAGGAGAAGAAAAGAAAAAAATTAAGATTAAACAGAAGAAGAAGAAGAAGAAAAAAAAAAAAAAAGACAGAAAGTACACCACAGAGAAAATGGACCAAAAACGAGAGAAAAGGAGCCAGAAGAAGAATAAAGTGAAGAATAAGAAGCACAGCTTAAGATGAAGAATACATTCTTCAGTTCGCGTAGAAACTTGTGACCAGATTCTGTCATGTCACGTTTCATGCACTGAAATATAGCGTTGAAACAGAGTCATTGAACAGAGCGCATAGCTGTAACTAACACACACACACACACACACACACACACACACACACACACACACACACACACACACACACACACACACACACACACACACACACACACACAAAGAAGTCACGTCACGACAGAGAAAAAAAAATCGTCTAATTCGTAAAAGGAAAACCATGAAATGTCGAATTCTTGAAATAATATGGAACAGCAATGAAATTATGATAATAAAGGATCTTACAGTAATATAATTATCTCTAGTAATATAATAATCTCTCTTTTTCAGTTGTTCTGCTCCAGCACAAAAAGAAAGGGAGTAGATCGGACTGGGAGGAAGGAAGGGAGAAAGGGAAGAGGGGGGGAGAGAGACAGAGACAGAGAAAGAGAGAGAGAGAGAGCGAGAGAGAGAGACAGCGACAGAGAGAGAGAGAGAGAGAGAGAGAGAGAGAGAGAGAGAGAGAGACAGTGATAGAGACAGACAGACAGACAGACGGACAGAGAAAGAGAGACAGAGCGAGAGCGAGAGACAGACAGACAGACAGAGCGACAGAGAGAGAGAGAGAGACAGACAGACAGACAGAGAGCGACAGAGAGAGAGAGAGCGACAGAGAGAGAGAAAGAATGAAACAGACAGACAGACAGACAGACAGACAGCCGAGATCGGGATGGGGAAAAATCAAAGCTTACAATGAAAATAACGGAGAAGAGATGGACGGAAAAAAAGACTATACTCAGAGATGGAATTAAGTTCATTCAAACCTAGCGGTTCTTTTTCCCCAAGTCGTACAACGACTTCAAGTCTTTTTGTCTTTCTGTTCTTTTTATCCTTCTTTCTTGGGTATTCTTTTTCCGTTTTGTTTGTTTTATTTTTCGGTATTTTTCCTCAACTAGATTTCTTTCTATTTCTTTTTCTTCATCTTTTTTTTTTCTCTCTCTCTCCTACTTTTCTGTTGAGAGTTGTAGGATCACTGGCTCTTCAGAGCTAGTCAAATTACCATGCATGTTCGATTTCCTACTGATCAGATCCGGAACGCCGACGGTGTCTTACGTGATATGCAAATCACGAACCACAAAGGAATTGCTTGCCTGTGGGATCTTAAATCTGGGCTTCCGACACCTAACTTTTATTTCACGAGACAGAGAGAAAGAGAGAGGGAAGGAGAGAAAGAAAGAGAGAGAGGGAGGGTGGGAGGGAGGGAAAGAGAAAGAGACAGAGAGAAACAGGCAGACAGAAGAGAGAGAGAGAGAGAGAGAGAGAGAGAGAGAGAGAGAGAGAGAGAGAGAGAGAGAGAGGAGAGAGAGAGAGAGAGAGAGAGAGAGGTTGGTGAATGAAGGATTATTTTCAACAGAGTGGAGACAGGTCAAATGCATTTTCTTTGCGCGCGCGCGCGGGTGTGTGTGTTAGTGAGTGAGTGAGTGAGTGTGTGTGTGTGTGTGTGTGTGTGTGTGTGTGTGTGTGTGTGTGTGTGTGTGTGTATGTGTATGTGTATGTGTTGTGTGTGTGTGTGTGTGTGTGTGTGTGTAAACAAACTGAGACAGTTGATTGTTTCAGCTGCTTCCCGGTGGATTAAAAAACAAAACTAACAAACAAACAAAACAAAACAAACAAACAAACAAAAATCATCTGATTTCTGGTTTACAACAGGAAAACAAAACTGGGTCACAAAATATTTCTCCAATGCTTATGGACAAATAAACTACCACGCTTGGTAGAGATGTATAAACTAACAATAAAAGTTCATGATTACATGCCAACTGACAAAACCCATTCCCAGGGACCTGAAATACCAAACATTGCACAGGAAGAGCTTGACAAAAGATGTTAATTAAGTACATTTAAATAGCCAACGACCCATTTACTGGGATCAAAAGTACCAAACAAACGAAATGACACTCCTCAATTTTTGATAGGAGTTTGGACACAAATCTGGTCCATACTTGTGACACATCGGGCCAATCATGATTCCTTATCATGCGGTAAGTAACCAGCCAGCAATTTGAGGAAACCCGGCTTCCAAGCCAAAGTCCTTGCCAAAGAGACTAACCCTTTGACTCCCACACCCTATATACCGACTGCAAAAACTTAACCTTTTGATGCCCTCACCCTATACACAAGCTTATTGAAGGAAGCTGGTGGATAGGGCAAGGGCGTCAAACGATCAAGTTTTTGCTTTGCTGGCATGGTTGGCAGTGCAGGACGATGGTAGACAGGGTGCAGGAGTCAAAGGGTTAAAGCAAGAGGGTTGGTAAGCAAATCCGCCCATGACCTCATGACACCGTTCCTGATCTGTGGGAAGGAGAGGACCAGAGCCTTCAGGGCAATGGCAGGAGCAGCTGCAGTTGGATCGGGTCGAGAAAGAACACGAGTGAGCTTCATAAGGCTTAAAATTTCCCTATGCACAGCAGATGTCTGACGGCTATGTGGTCAAGACATCCGTCACAAGGGTGACTTGGTCCTGAGGCACCCGACCACCGTGGAGGAGCGGGTTCAAACCCAGGTTGATGAAAACAACTGGCCACAGCAGAAGGACATCCAGGATTCATGACCTTAGACTATAAGGAACCAAGGGTCAAAACACTTCCCTGAGGAGGACTTCTCCTCTGGGAACTTTCTGTACTCCAGCTTTCCCCAGAATTTCTTGCAACAAAGCAAAACAAAACAAAACAAACAAAAAAAAACCCCGATATACCAGACTGCATGTTGACTTTGGATAAATATTTACGAACTAAAGTCGATGCTCCATGTAAGATTAAAGAGTAGAATTTTTTTTATCATATCTTATTTTCTAAACGTGTCTACGACGTTATCTAGCGGGCAAGAACAGACATGAATGGAGAATCTCCGTTGCTGTCCTACATGACAATGGTATAATGGGCAGTTTCAGTTTCTCAAGATGGCGTCACCGCGCTCGGAACGAATTCCATATGCACTAACGTCACATGTGTCACGTGTATGGTGACCGTGGCACATGCCTTAAGCCTGCACATAAACCCATCAGCTAGCCAGGTCTTGAGGCCCTACCTAGACAATGTTTTACCTAGTCTTTAATTTATACTGGTACTTTATCAGCCTACCACTGGAATAATCTTGGTTACATGTAAATGACATGTGTATGTGTGCATCTTACCTTCAAAAAGACTGGGCAGGAAGCAGTCCTCCCCCACGATGATGCCAGGGGCTCTTTCAGTATAATAGTATACCAACCTTTTGGAAATTCACTGCGAGAAATTTCCTCTTTTCTGTCATTCTCTTTGTTTCTGCCTTGCTTCTTCGCTTTCTATCATCTCTTCCTGTCACGTTCTGCCTTGCTGGTTCATTCACCATTATGTGTTCTATAAAACCTTACAAACTTTCTGTTAGCAATGATAATTTGATACATGTATTAACTGCATTTTTTTTTTTACTCTAAGAGAATGTGATGTGCAGAAGCAATTTCAGATAATTTACACTATTTTTATGTTCTAGTGTCCTTGATTATGTTTACATTTCTATTCAGTTTTTTTTTTATCCCTCTGGTGATACATTGGACAGAGTAGTCAACGCCAGGGCATATCCTTAAATTAAGTGAGCGGATGCGCTAAGTGTACTTAATTTTCTTTTACTGTTTTTCCCAACTATATGTTGTATACGTTGTAAAATGGTTACAGCCCTGACACGGATCCTCACCCTCGGCTGGGCTTTCAACAATAAGAGTAAGAATAATTTCAGCAGTCAACAAACAAACCTAAACCAACAACAACAACAACAACAACAACACACACACACACACTCACTCATTCACTCACAGATGACAACTGAAAAAAATGACTATCCGAATATCCTAACATTGATGACTTTCACCTCTGTGTGGATCTGATAAGTTAGGTTACTTAGTATCTGGATCTTTTGCGAACTGAAAATAAAAACATGTCGTTGGTATGGTATGACCATTTCTGTTTTCTTTTCTTTCTACTCTTTTTTTTTTTAAATTGTCGCAGACACAATGTCTCTATGCAAATACCCACCCACACGTTTCTATTAGTTCATCTCCACCGGCGATACAACATAGAGATCGAGCAAGCCGGCAAGACAGAAAGCGAGCGAGAGACAGAAAGGGGCAGGGGAGAGAGTGGGTGAGACAGAGAGAAAGAGAGAGAGAGAGAGAGAGAGAGAGAGAGAGAGAGAGAGAGGAGAGAGAGGGAGAAAGAAAAGATGGGGAGGGAAAGACAGACAGTGAGGGGGAAGGACGTGAGATTGATTGTCCGTATGTTTTTTTGTCTGTTGGCCTCAAAGGGAGAATAATCGTACGTGTACTTTTTTTTTTTTTTGGAATCCCAGGCCTCCCCTTCAACCCTCAGCAAGCTAAAGGCATACCCATGACAGCAAAGATAGGTGCTGCAGAGTGAGATGTTCAACACCGCTCTACTTTTGGGTCAGTTCATGTGGGTGGGTCCCACATTTCTCGCTTCCTTCTTCCTTTGCCTTCCCCGGCACTAAACAGGGTCAGGCACTCATTCACAGCTGGGTGATCGACGGCTGCACACACATCGATCTGCCAACAGGATTGGACCTAATCAGTCAGACTGCAAGTCGAAGCGCACTTTTCCTACGCCATCCCATATCCCCAGTGGGGTAGAAATGCACACGACTTCATGTTAGTACTTCCTGAATATCCAATACTTCCTTAGTCAGAGGACATTTAAAATGCTCGTGTCAAAGCTTTTGTCACCATTTGCTTCAAACTTCCATGCATGAGTTTAATTATGAATAGTAACATGATATAACAGGGCAGGGCAACTGTAACGCCCGGGTTACAGAGAAATGTTTTATCGGATGCTAGGATTAACTTCAGATAGAGTCAGAACTTGGCATAACAAATAAGATCCTCTGGAAACAGGGCACAAAATGTGGCTAACAAAATGCTTAAAAGTGTAGCACCTGTAACTGCAGATTTAGAAGCAAAGGAGCATAACACAGGATCCTGAGGCTAGAACTAAACGAAGGATTATGGCGCCACTGTGTCCATAAGGTCTTCACTGGGTCTTTGTTTTGACCATATACACTAAATTTTGCACGAGTTCATTCATGTGTCTGACAGAGTCCAACATTTAGTTTGATGTCATTTTTGATTGTTTTCGTCTCTTTAGTTTCAGCCTAAATATTCCCATTACAGGATTGTAGTCACTGCTGCAGTCTGCGCATGGTAATCTCTTATTTATCAGGATGTAATACATTTGATTTTTTTGTGCTGTGTCCTGGATTCATCCATGTCCATTTTCTTCTGTTAAGTTGCTCAAACAAAATGTTTCCTATTATGAATTCATTTCTTGTGCCCACTCAACAAGTTTCTATCTCCTTTCATTTCGCATGCCAAGGCCATGAGGTCCAACTATGACATCTACTTTTACCTGTCCCACTTTAACATTAAAATCTCCAAATATTATTATAAAGTCCTGTGACTTAACACCCAGCCTTGCCTGTCTCTAATTCTATATAGAAGTTATCAATTTCTTCCTCTGTACTTGCGGGTGTTGGTGCATATACTTGGACGATGTTAATTTTCAATGGCTTAAACTCCCATCTCACTAGTAAAACGCAGTCTCGTTTAGCCCTGTATCATTTGATAGACTTTGACTTGTCATTGTCCCATTATGATGCCTACCACTCTTTCATGTGTATCCCCACCAGAATATGTAATCCCATGCTTGCCCGATGTTATTGTGCCTGCTCCCTTCCAACTCACCTCTCTCAGTCCTACTTGATGTGCAATCTTTCCATTTCTATCTTGACATTTTCTAAATTCCTCTCCCAAGCATTGTTTTTATATTCCACGTTGCAATTTTTATTTGTTTCATTTCTATCGCAATAACCTGATGACTGTCTGGTGTCACCTGCTCAGCATGACTTCACGTACCGGACAAAGGTACTCCAGTGCAGCCCCCATTTACGTCGTTCTTGAAGTTTTCTACGTGTCTGACCATGATTCACTTGTGAGGATACGATGCCGGTTTCCGTGCTGCCTTTCACTGTGTCTTGTAATGATTCGCTGCCAGCCTTTTTGGGGGCTGATTTTCTGTCAGGATTTACTCCATTTGCTTTGGTTTCTCCCGACACAACCACAAGGCAATGGTGATTTTCTGTCAAAGTTTACTACCTTACCCTTGGTCTCTCCCGAAACAACCACAAGACAGTGGCGCTAATTCATAATAGCTGGGGATCACGTTCGTGGACACTAGGGCATGACCACATGCCGGTGGACCTGCATGCCGCAAGTCTGAAGGCCAGACTTCCTCTGAGTCTCTCGAGCATACACACCTATTCCCATTGATAAGATATGAAATCATTTTCCTTTTCTTAAAAAATACAAAAAAGAAGGACTGAAAAACTAACTATCAAGCAGTATACTATTTTGATATTGGAAACGCTATACTCTGGGAGTACGACCGAGCGTTCAGATGCGTGATATTTAAATTAAACAACAACAAAGCAAAACGACACACATACAGTCAATACAACACTGGCTGGTGCCTTACCGTCCAGTCCACAGAAGACCGGAGGTCGGTTTTCTTGTATCCAGGGAACTCGGCATGCTGAGGGTGGAGGTAGGTAGCGTTGCTGAAGTTACTGCTTTTGGCTATGGCTTTTCTGCAACACACAAGACTCATCTCAGGGTACGATGCATATCACTGTCAAACATAAAGTGAGTGAGTAAATGAGTGGGTGAGCGAGAGAAGGAGAGAGAGGAAGAGACAGAGGGGTTGTGGGGAAAGACAGAGAAAAACAAGGAGAGGGGAGAAAGAGGGGTGTAGAGGAGAGACACAGAGAGAGAAAGAGAGAGAAAAGGAGAGAGGTGGGGGGATGTGGAGGAAAAAAAAGCAGGAGAGACAGAGGGATTGTGGTTGGGGGAGGAGGAGAGAGAAAGAGACAGATGGGTTAAGGGGGGAGGGAGGGAGAGAGACAGAGAAAGAGGGACAGAGACAGAGAGAAACGGGAGAGAGAGAGAAAGAGGAGAGAGAGAGAGAGAGAGAGAGAGAGAGAGAGAGAGAGAGACAGAGACAGAGAGAGCAGACAGAGAGAGAGAGAGAGAGAGAGAGAGAGAGAGAAAGAGAGAGAGAAATGTTAATTACAGTTATCAACCTGTTGACTATACCTCCTTGACCCAGTTTATATTATTAACCTTCGTAAAAAAAAAAAAAGGGGGGGGGGGAGGGGGGGGAACCGTATTCAATATTCATTTCATTCTTACGAAGAAAACAAACCTGGAAACGGAGTAATCAATACTTTAATGAAATATTTTTTAAAATGCCAAACATTTGACCACTCGTGTGTTTGAATGCACGAAAGCGTTGCTGTCCACAAAAAAAACAACAACAACAATATCAAACACCAAAAAACACATCATTTCTTTTTTCATTTTCTTCTGTCTTTCCTTTTCCCTTTTACGTTCGTCTCCCCCTCCCCTTCTGTCTGTTTCAGATATTGCCTGCCACAGAAAACGCCAGAAAGGTGAAACCATTTTTGACGTTGTTGTGAAGATAAACAGGTATCTAGTCTTAAATATTCTAAATTATACCTACTGCAAATACCTGATGTACAGAAAATTGTGCATCTCTTCTCCGAACAGGAGTGTTTATGATTCTATCTGGCACAGAGAGAGAGAGAGAGAGAGAGAGAGAGAGAGAGAGGAGAGAGAGAGAGAGAGAGAGAGAGAGAGAGAGAGAGAGAGAGAGAGAGAGAGAGAGAGAGAGAGAGATTTTGCATGCTAAACATGCAGCGTTTCAGTTTTGATGAATTTTACAAGATAACCAAACAATGTCTTTTACACGCTGTGTTGTACGATAAACAGTCTTCTATTTTAAACATTATTTTGCAATATACACAAACAGCACTTTATTTTGATTTTGTTTTGGATGATAAACAAACCGGTATTTTATTTTTGACGTTGTTTCCCAAGACAAACAAACGGTATCTTACAAAATATTTTTTTTTTTTTTATACATTATCTTGTCAAACAAGCGAACAGCATTTTATTTTAGAGATGGGTTTGTAAAGTAACAGCATTTCATTTACACGTTGGTTTACAAATTTAAAAAAAACAGCATTGTTTTTTAGACAAGCTTTGCAAGATCGTAAATGATTAAACAAACAATATCGCGTGTCAGACGGTTGTGTGCAATATATACACAATGTTACTTAAGATGTTATTTTTCAAGATAAACAAACAGCATGTTATTTCTGACTTTCTCCCCACAAAACAAAAACAAAAACAGCAAAAACAAACAGCATACTATTTCTGACGTTGTTTTGCAAGAAAGAGAAAAAGAGAAAACAAGAATAAGAACATATTATATTCACTAGAGTGTGAAAGAAGCAAGCATATGCTTTTTTTTCCCTTACATCCAGTCCTCGGCCAAAGAGGATCCGCACCACTCATGAATTATACACGAATCAACACATACTTCAACAAGGGAAAACTACAAAATAGTTTAATCATTATAAAAATGTGGTAGTGATCCATTTTTTAGTTATTAGAAGAACTTACTAATTCATGTGATGTATTATACGCCACTTCTTGTACATTATGAAACGAATCATTTTTTTCTGTTGCCACTTATATACTGTGAACCGAATCATTTTCTTGTGTTTTCTGGTAGTGCTACCAGATCGTAGCTCCTTAATACACAAGGCTGGATTTAACAAGGTCATCTATTGCTTACCCTTGCGTGTGAGATTTATAGAGATGGTATTGGCTACGTTCTATTGAGCATGCCCATTTTGTGCATAAATATTCTTTT
>CM060311.1:38886948-38891948 GCA_030674185.1 Monoplex corrugatus | reverse complement strand
AGTGATGACACTTTCGCAATACTCCAGATACTGGCGCACCACGCATTTCAAATCATATAAATGTGACGTTGCCAGCCAGACAAAAAGAAAGAAAGAAAGGCAGACAAACAGGCAGACCTAAATTTTCATCGATTATTCTAATCTGGAAACAATATTAACAAGAAAAAAAAAAATCTTGTGTCTGTACTGCAGATCAGAGATGTATGTCTAGACAGTGGAGGCATGAAATCAACTGACTATTGGTAAAACTCTAAGGACAATGACAAAGACAGACAGACAGACAGAAGGACAGGCAGGCAGACAGATGGACAGACAGGCAGGCAGGCAGGCAGACCAGGCATACGCATACACACCCACCAAGAGAGAAAGGACACAGCAGCAAGTGACACAAAAGGAGACGCAGACATGCATTAATTAAGAAACTGATAAACTGCTTGTAACATATCTTTCTCTTCGCCCCCCCCCCCCCCCCCTTTTTTTTTTTTTTTTGGTCTTTTTTTTTTGCTTTTTGTTTTTTGTTAAGGGGTGGCAAACGGGGTGTGCGCGTTTTTCTTAGTCGTTTTCATTCTCCCTGCTGTCTCGTCTCTCTCTCTCTCTCTCTCTCTCTCTCTCTCACTACTTCTATGTCACTTCTTCCTATCCCGGTTTCCATCCCCCATAAAATATGGGCTACCGTTCTTTCCCCCCCCCCCTCCCCCCTTTGTTTCCACATTATCCACGCCTGCTTCAGTAAACTGCTCCCACGCCGCTCATATCAGCTCCTCTCCACCGCACAGGAGCCAACTTCACTCAGCCGAAGTTCCAATGCCAGGCAATCCGCAGGAGCCTACGGTGTCGAGCCACCGTTGGGGTCACCCACCGGAGAAGAGTCTGCACTGCTGCTGGCTTACTTCGGAAGAGTTCACCACTGCCTCTTCAGATTCGACTTGTTATGGACAGTGCCTGAGACTTATCATCCCCCACCCCTACCCCCGTCACGTCTAACTAACGACGATAATCCCTCAGCCAGACGGAGCGTCAAGTTTCTGTAGACACAGACTCTTATACAATCGCACAAGCACAGCCGATAACATGAAGAGGACTGACACACGGTGTTAATGAGACATTAGCACCCTGCCATCCTTACCTCCCGTCACCAGTCTTCTGCGTTACCTACCAATCATGATAGCAAAGCGAAAAACAAACAAACAAACAAATAATCAAACAAACAAAGCAAAACAAAACCACAACTTACGCCTTTGACTCCCTCACCCTGTCCACCAGCTCTCTGCATTATCAGCCATGTTAGCAAAGCAAAACCTTCATCCTTTCACTCACTCACCCTGTCCACCAGCTCCCTCCAGCATGGACAGGATGAGGGAGACAGAGGGTTAAGTTTTTGCAGCTGGTGGGCAAGGTGAGGGGATGAAAGAGTTCAATTTTTGCAACCGGATGAAGGAATCAAATAGTTAAGATCAAAATCGCACACACTTCTACCGGCACCAAGAAAACAGACACAATTACAAAAAGACAACACTGAATGAAATAGTATGGAAGTACTTATAGAAGAACATAGACTGCCAGGGCTTGAATTATTAAGGAGAATAAATGTAGGTATGTATTCTCAGCCCAAAGTGAGGGAACATGAGACTGCCTCCCTTGCACTGGTGAACACAGACAGACGGACAGAGTAACATAAAGACAAGCAAACATAAACGACCTTCCACTCGACATGATCGTCTGTCTGACCAGAAACAACAGAAACAAAACAAAAACCTTTGAGGGAAACTACGCTGTCAGAAAGAAAATACGCTGGGGGTGGATGGGTGGGTGGGAGCAAATAAGGTGGAGGGTGTGCCCCGCCTCTCCGAGAGCGCTCTTATCAGTGTTTGGGTATTTCACAGGGAACGTCCTTACGTTTCCAATAAGTCCGTAAGTAATGATAGCAGATCAATTTCGTTCATTTCTGTAATCCAAACCAATGTAACCGCCGACGTTCAAGCAAACAATAACCAGACAAACACAAAATAGAGCGAGAAGGCGTATTCAATATAACAAAAGAAGGCAGGCATAAATTATAGGCCAACTGGTCTTAGTCAAGTGTACACCACAAGACAACAAAGAACAAAGTTTCAGGGAAATGACATATGAAATCGTAAAGCGTTTGTCAGTTGGAGTTACTGGGAAGCAGGGGAGACAAATGCGATGTCCTGTGGGAGGGGAGATGAATTATACGATGTAAAAGTGGTCATATCATATTACCTTTCTATTATACTAAGGAGGGCCAAGGGACAAAATATTGGAAATCAAGAGATTTAGTACACCGTATAGAGTTTTTCTATGAGTGAAAGCATATAAATATATGGATACACACACATACACACACATTTATATACATATATATGGATATAGTCAGACAGAGAGACAGACATACATAAACACATTGGTCGAACAAATGGAACGATGCCAATGTGAGAAGTATATCGCTGGTGTAAATAGACTGCCTAGTTCAACAAATCCTGCCTGACCTTGGAAAAGGAATGAAAATATCCTTATTCAAGCAAACCATAGTCTTTTGCAAATACACATGAATATTCCAAATGGTTGGTATTTCATCGCCTATACACTCACACCACACACAAAACACACACACACACACACACACACACACACAAAATACGCATAAGACATAAGCGCACGTATATATATATATATATATATATATATTATATATATATATATATATATAGATCAAAATCGCACATAGATATATAGATATATATAACATGTCGTGAACATTTTTCTCTGTCTCTCTCTCTCTCTGTGACTCTTTGTCTCTGTATCGCTCTCTCCCCCCTCCTCCCATTCTCTCTCTCTCATGCCCGTGGTTATTATATTCAACGATTCTTGAACAAGAACACCAAAGGTTATTACTATCTGACCATCAGTTGGCACACTGACAATATCACGTAATATGCCAACACAGAAAAACAGCGCTTGATCAAACCGTCATCAAATTAACTTTACAGAGAAAACTTTATAATGCTACGTGAAACGCTGCATGTTTATCTTGCCAAATTACGTCGAAATTAAATACGATTTGTTTATCTGGTAAAACTCACTATAACTGAAACACTTTCTTATTCTTTTTTGGGGGGTTGGGGTTGGGGGTTGGGTGGTGGATGAGGGGGCAAACAGAATCAAAACTACAAAGCGCATGTTTGAAGAACTGATGCACAATTTATATACACCACGAATTTACATTATATATAATTCAGGGGAATGATTTAGAATAAATACCTGTTTATCCTCAGAAAAAAACGTCAAAACGTTTTTTCATCTTTTTTTCCCCGTTTTCTGCAGCACATTACATTACAAACAAAAGGAAAGTGAGAGAGGAAAAGAAAGGTTGATTAGTATTTTTGTAGTTGATAACGTAGCCCCTGGAAAATCGCTTTCTTTCTTTCTTTTTTTTTTTTTTTTTATAGTTTAAAGGTGTATTTTAAGTCCTTAATTTTGATGAATTTATTCTATGCTTTTGTTTGTACACTTCTACCTGCAGTCTGGACTTACATTCTCTTCCTAATGAGATTACTGTGGTTTTGTTGTTGTTGTTTTTTACTTTTATTTTCAAACGATACTGATAAACAGGATGAAATGAAACGTAAGGTCATATTTGTAATTCAAATCAGTTCGCAAAATGGCAATTAACAGATTAACCGTTGGTGATTACATATGTCGTGATATTATCAACACTAAACTGCATATGAAACGAGTCGCTTCCCACATGTAAGTAATCACAAGATGTATTCTGAAAACATCACTAGGGGACACAGACATTGCCAGTAACACAGACTGGACACGGACATACAGAAATACATTAACACAGATGATGCTGATGACGGCGATAGGGCAGCACACAATGATACGATGATGATACATGTCAATGATAACAACAACAACAATAAAATTGATGAAAACAATAATAATAATAATAATAGTAATAAGAGAAGAAGAAGAAGAAGAAGAAGAAGAGGTAAATAAGAAATTATACAAAGAGATGATGCCAACGAAGAAGACAGCGCACACACACACACACACACACACACACACACAACACACACACACACACACACACACACACACACACACAAACAAACAAAACACACAACCAGAAACACACACACACACACATACATACACACACACTCAAACACACACACATGATGCCAGACAAAAAGAAAGGACACAGACAAGAGAGGACACATACATATATACAAACAACATACACACATACACAAACATATGCAAAGAACAGATATACATGCATTCATGTCTTCATGAGAGGATATTACCAGCTGGAGTAAAGTAGAACTACAACCAATGCTCTTCAAAGTCTTTCAAACGGGTGGTCAACTCAACGGTATCAAATGCTTAAAGTAAGGTCAACAAAGGCAATGTAGAGTGGCTTTCTTTGTTCTCTGAATTTCTTTTACGGGTGGTCAACTCAACGGTATCAAATGCTTAAGTAAGATCAACAAAGGCAACGTAGAGTGGCTTTCTTTGTTCTCTGAATTTCTTTTACGGGTGGTCAACTCAACGGTATCAAATGCTTATGTAAGGTCAACAAAGGCAATGTAGAGTGGCTTTCTTTGTTCTCTGAATTTCTTTTAATCTTGTAACTGGCGTAATAAAAAAATCATATCCATGGTAGAGTGGCCGGCTCTGATGCCACTCTGTGAGTCAGGCAATATCTGCTCCGCCAGCTTCTGGAGACGTTTCATTATGATCCAAGTGAAAGCGTTTCCGGTTACGCTTAGTAGAGAAAACCCTCTATAGTTGTCGCACTGTCCTTTGTCTCCCTTGTTATTACATAATATTACTATCTTGTGTTGCACTCTCCTTTGTCTCCCTTGTTATTACATAATATTACTAGCTTGTCTCTCCTGTTCTTATATAATGTTACTACCTTGGCATTCCGCATTTCCTGTGGAACTTCTTTGTCTCGCCAACATAAATGG
>CM060311.1:38876948-38881948 GCA_030674185.1 Monoplex corrugatus | reverse complement strand
AGAGAGAGAGGGAGAGAGAGAGGGAGAGAGAGATGGAGGAGGGAGAGAGAAAGAAAGAAACAGGGAGAGAGAGAGAGGGAGAGGGAGGGAGAAAGAATAAGAGAGAGAGAGCATGTGTGTATGCGTATGTGTGTGTGTGTGTGTGTGTGTGCGCGTGAGAGAGAGGGAAAGAGAGAGAGAGAGAGAGAGAGAGAGAGAGAGAGTGACAGACAGAGGGACATAAAGATCAGAGAGAAAGAGAGACAGACAGAGATGGACTGGTGGTCTATTCATTTTACAGACCATTGTCCCTCATGAAGGACTACATGAACACAGATGCCTACTATAATGACAACTCTAAAGAATAATAATCAACACTTTTCTTTTCTACATCAGATAATGACAGTAAATCTGCTATGTACATAGACACTGACATTTTTCTAAAGGCATAAATCAGTCAATGTATTTGTCCTACACATCAAGAAAAAAAGAGAGAGAGACAGAGACAGAGAGAGAGAGACAGAAACAAAGAGAGAGAGAGACAGAGAGAGAGAGAGAATAAGTGTGTGTGCGTTCGTATGTTCGTGTATACGTCTATTTGTATCAAGCACGAATCTGTTTTTTGGGTAAATACGTTCATAGACGGGGATCTGATCATCGTGAGTGTGTGTGTGTGTGTGTGTGTGTGGTGTGTGTGTGTGTGTGTGTGTGTGTGTGTGTGTGTGTGTGTGTGTGTGTGTGTGTGTGTGTGTGTGTGTTCACACGCACGCGCACAATTCTAATCTCACCACAAGGGACTGAAATCAAGAACGCAGATCTTCAGAAAGCGGTTCTGCCCATAAGCTTGCAAAATCCACAATCCCATCAGTGGAATTCCTAATCAATTCAGGAACCACCCCCCCCCCCCGCCCCCCCAAAAAAACCAAAAACAAACCAAAACAAAACAAAAACGAAAAAAAAAACAAGAACAAAACAAGACAAAATAAAAGAAAAGAAAACAAAAACATCCACCCACGTTTGATTACTAACTTCAAACTTCCCCAATCTTCCTCCCCCTCCTTTTCCTCCGCCTCCTCCCTCCTCCCAACACACACCACACACACACACACACACGCGCGTACACACACACACACACGCGCTCACTCACACACACACACACAACTCACACACACACGCACACACACACACACACCACACACACACACACCACACACACACACACACACACCACACACACACACACACACACACACACACACACACACACACACACACACACACACACACACACACACATACACACACACAAACTCCCATTCCCTACGCTAATGGCGTCACGAGGACAGCAGTGGGCAATCAGGGTTTCTTAATCAATAGGGACCGTCTACCTAAACGGACTAATACAGGACACTATCGACCGGCCAGCTGTTTCCTCAGCCGCTGATCCAACCAATGATCTTTTGATCGGCTTGCCATCTGGTTCTGGGTTTGTTTCTGCGCTCCAGGGGTGGGGGTGGGGGTGGGGGTGGGGGGAAGGAGGTGGGCAAACGCGCGCGTACGCGTACGCACAAACACAAGACAACGCGCGTGCACAGGCTTCCATATACACGCCGCTAAGCTTCTACAGAAACGGTACACACAGGGACATGGACAATGGCACAGACACACATGTTGACGCAAAAAAAAAAACACACACACACACACACACACACACACACAGCGCACACACACACACACACACACATACACAGACGTCTTTTTTGGATTCATGGGTTTACACGCCACCCTGTTCATACCCTTTTGTATTAATCAATTAATCTATTTGTTCATACATGCACGAGACGCCAAGGAAGACGAAGAAGAAGAAGAAGAAGGAAAGCAAAGAACCAAAACCCATACGTTATTTGCAGCAATATCTCTTATGTCAACCTTTCTTGTATTTACTTTATTTGTTTACTTGCGCACTTGTCACTAACGAAAAAAACAAAACAAAAAACCTTCCGTCAAACTAATGTCATTCAACTTTATATTTTTAAATCTTATTCACATTTATTACCCTGCCATTAGGCCAGAAAGTTCGTCTGGACTGAGCATAACATCTATCTTGACTGAAATCGGGCGAAAAATCCTGTGGGACATCACCTTTTTCGTCCTCTTCCACTCTCTCGATTAAATGGTGTAGTCCCCAAGGGGGCAAGGACTTAGATTAGACAAACAAAGAAAATCTTGTATATTGCTGAAAAAAAATCTCACTCTTGGGAACAAAGATTTATCGTATAAAACACACGCATAAAAGCAGTAAGAGAGGGGTAGTCAGAGAGAGAGAGTGAGAGAGGAGAGAGACAGACAGAAGAGAGAGAGAGAGAGAGAGAGAGTGAGAGAGAGAGAAAGAGAGAGAGAGAGAGAGAAAGAAATGGAGAGAAGGGAGAGAGAGGAAAAAGACGAAAGAAAGAGAGAGAGGTCGAGTGGGAGAAGAAAGAGAGAGGGGGGAAGAAAGAGAGAGAGGGGAGAGACAGAGGGGGAGAGAGGTGAGATAGAGAGAGAGAGAGAGAGAGAGAGAGAGAGAGAAAAGAGGGGAAGAGAATTCTTTACTTACATGGTTATAAAGAAGACAGAGAGAGACAGAGACACGGTAGTGGGAGGTGGAGAATTAAATGTCAGGCGTGGCGGGCACACAAACGACGCAAAACGGTTTCGGTTTCAATTTCCTTAAGAGGCTGCCATTCTGCAAGGATGATTCTGTGTGTGAGACATCTCATTTGACAAGAGCTGGAGATTCAAAAATACAAAATATTATAAAGAAAGACACACAAAAAAACAAAGAAGCAGATTTATTAACAGTGGCAGCGTTCATATCACCGACATGCATGTTAAAACATAACAAATCAATATCATTAGTATGGGAAGGCTTTCTTTTCACCAAGTGCCTACTCAATACGATGATCATCTAACAACTAGTGAGACTGTGTCTATAATAATGTAAAAAGCCAGATAATGATCAGTATCTTTCTATATTCCTCGTCAAGGAGCATCCCTTCGACCGAATGACCGAAACGCATGTTGCTAGGTAACCAGAATTGATATAGGGAGAAGAGTGGTGGCAGAATGGTTCAGACGTTCGCATGCCAATAAGTACATGTAAACTCGAGGCTCCAGGGCTCGTTCCTCGTTGAGGCCTCGGGTTTTCTAACCAGTTTGACGGGAAAATCCAACTGAACGTCTAGTCCTTCGGAAGGGGATGAAAAAGGAGTCGGACCCATGTGCCTTCTGGCCTGAGCATGCAAAAGATCCCACGGCAGTTGAAAATCGTGAAAGAGCAGGCATTTGCTCGGTTGCCCTGGTATAAAACATTGGGGAGCTCAAGCTGATTTTCCTAGGTCCATCCCCTTGAAGGCAAATTATACTTCTTGCCTTTCTGAAGTCTTGATTAAAAAATGGGTGGCGCTGCACTGCGGCGACGCACTCTCAAAGAGGACAGCAGCCCGATTTCACATGGCAAATCCACTGTGACAAAAGAATTAAATGTGATTATGACTATGACTATGACTATGAATATGAATATGTTGTACTGTTTTACCACTTCCACTTTGAAGTCATCCAAGTCGTAGCAATGTACACATACACGGCTTCTTTCAACTTCGGGAACAGATCACGGTCTGAGCGATTCATGTCTGGTGAAGATGCCGGATGTTACCGAGCATCCTCCTTAAAGTGATGTTGTCCTCTCTGATTTGTGACAAGCAGCAAAATGCATAGTCATGTAATATCAATGGTGAATCATTCAACAGTGTTGTACGTTTCTTTCAAATTGCAGGTCAATATTTTTACATCAAAAACCTCCTGTAGTAGTTTTGATCAACAGTTTGTCCCACTGAACACGTCAATATCCCCTTTGTCTAGTATACACAGGCACACATCATCATATTCTCTATATCTTTTGGCTTTCTTCTGAGCTTGGTGGGCCTTGGAGAGACGAAACAAGCCGCTCTGATGGTTGTCTCTGTAATTCTGGCGCATACTGCTAACCCGATTTTTGTACACGGCAACTAGCTGATTTAAAAAGCTGTTACCCTCATTTTTGTACTTGTTTAACAGAGTCTCTGCAACATTCACAAGCGCCTGTTTTCGATCTTCAGTAAGGTAGTGTGTCAAGCTATTGTAGCGAATTCCTGTGATCTGAGAGTTATTTTCCCTTTTTTGTTTTTAGTAACCAGGAACTGAGAATTATGTCCCTTTGGTTGGTTTTGGTAACCGTTGTGTTTGTGAAGATCGTAATTAAACATCTCAGACGCTGCACTTCAGTCTGTGTCTTTCTTTGAAGTGATATGCAACTGATTATTGCCACTATTCACTATATCAAATTTACTTCGTCAAGCCATAGTCACTTTAAAGTCGGATGCTGAGTACGGATGTTTTAAATGTTTAATTGTGTCAAACTATGTTACGTTTTCAGTCAAATGCTGAACAGTGATCTGTTAAATATTTTACTGTGTGAGGCAAACTAAAAGATGTGTATTCCGACATCCAGCGAGAGGATATTGTTGTAAAACAAGTAAGCGCAATTCTAAAAAAAAATTCACAGATTGACGCCATGAACATCCTCGTGTTTCAGACAATCTCACTGTGGGCACGCTACTGTGATGTACGTGTAATGAAGGTAATTGTACTGTGTACAAATTGTGAACTGTGTGCTAACATACGTGCTACACACACATGCGCGCGCGCACACACACACACACACACACACATACACACATACACTTTCTCTCTCTCTCTCTGTCTCATACGCACACACACACACACACACACACACACACACACGCACACACACACTACACCATATGCAAACACACGCATGCAGATACACTTACACTTACACACACACACACTTACACACACACACACACACACACATACACACAGAGACCGATTACGTGTACCGTTTACATCCATTTTTCCATCTCTCTTTCATCATGAATAACATGGAACAATGGAAACACAAAGGTGAGGAAATTACTACA
>CM060311.1:38844448-38871948 GCA_030674185.1 Monoplex corrugatus | reverse complement strand
GTTCACAGAGTAATCCAATCTTTTTTCTTTTCAACAACACGAGACGCCTGCCCATTCCTCCTCCCCCCACCCCATATATATTATATATATATATCGTTCGTTCGTTCTTTGATTTAACGTCTGTTCACTATGTTCACATATAAAAATATGTCTGTATGTATGTATGTCTGTATGTATGTATGTCTGTCTGTCTGTCTGTCTGTATGTATGTTATGTATGTATGTCTGTCTGTATGTATGTATGTATGTATGTATGTATGTATGTATGTATGTATGTAAGTATTTCTTATCCTATTTTCTGGCCCATTCCACGTTCATCCTATTTTCGCCGCCACGATGGCTTGTTCGTTTTACGCGACACTCAGACACATCTCTCCCCCGTCCACCACAGTCTGACTGACTCTCTTTTCCTATCTCACAGCAGGAAATGAAGGCCTTCTCGGACGGGCGTGATACTCGGATGGATAAGACGTCGGACTTCCGATCGGGTCTAGGTTCGATCCCGCCAGGGTCACCTGTACCTCCCGCCTGGAGAGTAAAGGGTACAGATTTTCAAACGATCTACCAAAGTCTACATGTGTACAGACCAACCAGTGCTTGAACCCCTCTCGTGTGTAATGCTCAGGAAGATTCTTCAATCATGTCAGTGTCTGGTGGCTTATGGAAACAAAACAAAACAAAAGAAAAAAAAAAAGAAAAGAGAGAGACAAAGAAAGAGAAAGAAAGAGAAAGACAGAAAGGAAGAAAGAGAGAAAGAAACAAAGGAAAGAAGGAAGAAAAGAGAGAAAGAAATAAAGAAACTAACAAACCAGCATGCATGCACACCACAGACGGAATATGCAGACTCTGCAGCATCATACCATCTGCACAGTGTATGCAAAAGAGCGTGCACCCAAGAAAAATGGACAGGGTGAGGGAGTCTAAGGGTTAAGTTTTTGCACTTGGTGGATAGAGAGTGTAGGAATCAAAGGGTTAAATAAATGGGGGGGGGGGAGGGAGAACACTTATCTTTAACTATACATTTTGTACGACTCGTGAACATTTCTCTGCAATACTTTATCACCCCAGCTTTTTTTTTTTCTTTCTTTCAAAAAGGATTTCCGTGAGAAGAACTACGAGTTTGTCCACAACTTATTGCTTTGTCCGTTTCTCGTTCTAGCGCATTAAACTTTTATCTTACTTTCACCGCAACTTTCTCACTTTACATGGTGCCTACACTTATTTCTCTCTCCTGTCTCCCACCACCACCACCGTGCACCCAAGGATCGGCGTCGCCCACCCTCCCTGTCGTACTCTCTCTCTCTGTCTCTCTCTCTCTCTGATCGACAGAAGCCTCAAGAGAAGTGCAATGTGGCGTGCACCTGATCTGATTACGTCATGGCGATGGAAATCGATGAAATTACTCCAGCGAGACAGAGTCTGGTGTCGGCACTTGTTGTTCTTTCCCTGCCCTATCTCTTCGACAACACCGTCCTTTTTGTTTTCTTTTGGTTTCGCCCATCACTACTTTAGTTTGATTATTTAAACAATGTGACCTTTCAATACGCTACTTGTGTCTGTGTGTTTGTCTGTGTGTTTGTGTGTGTGTTTATGGTGTGTGTTTATTGTGTGTGTGTGTGTGTGTGTGTGTTGTTTCTGTGTGCGTGCGTGCGTGCGTGTGCTGTGTGTGTGTGTGTGTATGTGTGTTTCTGTGCGCGTGTGTGTTTCTGTGCGCGTGTGTGTATGTTTGTGTGTGTTTTGTGAGTGAGTGAGTGAGAGAGAGAGAGAGAGAGAGGATGTGTGTGTGTGTGTGTGTGTGTGTGTGTGTGGTGTGTGTGTGTGTGTGTGTGTGTGTGTTGTGTGTGTATGTATGTTGTGTGTGTTTTTGTGTTTGCGGGTGTGTACGCATGTACACATGTGTGCATACTTCATAAATCATATTATTCATTTATTTATCTATTTCTATTTCTGTGTGTCCACTGACTACTAAATTCCTTCTGACAGCTGACAAAGCCAATCAAGTTAAACCATAACGACGATCTTTCCTTCACTAAAACCGGCGTTTTATTTATTTTTTATTTTCTTTAAATTTGTTTTTATAGTAGCTCGAGTCGTCGTTGGAAAGCAAAGTGATTCAGACCTTCGTCGTTGGAAAGCAAAGTGATTCAGACCTTCGTCATTGGAAAGCAAAGTGATTCAGACCTTCGTCGTTGGAAAGCAAAGTAATTGAGCGCTTTGTCGTTGGAAAGCAAAGTGCTTCAGACCTTTGTCGTTAGAAAGCAAAACGATTCAGCCCTTTGTGGGTGGGGAAAAAGGTAATTCAGACCTTTGTCATCGGAAAGCAAAGTGATTCAGACCTTAGTCGTCGGAAAGCAAAGTGTTCAGACCTTCGTCGTTGGAAAGCAAAGTGATTCAGATCTTCGTCGTTGGAAAGCAAAGTGATTCAGACCTTTGTTGTTGGAAAGCAAAGTGATTCAGACCTTCGTTGTTGAAGGCAAAAGTGATTCAGACCTTCGTCGTTGGAAAGCAAAGTGATTCAGACCTTCGTTATTGGAAAGCAAAGTGATTCAGACCTTCGTTGTGAAGGCAAAGTGATTCAGACCTTCGTTGTTGGAAAGCAAAGTGATACAGATCTTCGTCGTCGGAAAGCAAAGTGATTCAGCCATACGTCGTTGGAGAGTAAAGCGATTCTGCCCTTTGTCGTTGGGGAACAAAGAGACTCGGATTTTCGTCGTTGGGAAGCAAAGTGATTGAGATCTTTGTCGCTGGACGGCAAAGCGATTTAGACACCTTCTCTTGGGACCAGAATGATGACGGCGATGTCCATCTCCTCTCCCTGACTGCTTGTACCCTCCCCATCCCTAAGGAAGGTCAGGTACCCATTTACAGCGGGGTGGGCAAGAGCAGCGCGTCCAAGCCAGGCCGTACATTCAGCAAGGAAGATTTATCAAGCGCCATCTCAGCTGTCAGAAGCGAGCGCTCTGACTTGAAAAGAGGGCAGGCCAAGCGGAGTGAAGAACAGTACATTAGTAATCTGTTTGTTTCTCTATGCGGAGTGAAGAAGAGTACGTGAGTTATTTGTTTGTTTCTCTATGCGGAGTGAAGAAGAGTACGTGAGTTATTTGTTCGTTTTTCTATGCGGAATGAAGAAGAGTACGTAGTTATTTGTTCGTTTCTCTATGCGGAGTGAAGAACAGTACATAGTTATTTGTTCGTTTCTCTATGCGGAGTGAAGAAGAGTACGTTTGTTACCTGTTTGTTTCTCTATGCGGAGTGAAGAACAGTACACTAGTTATTTGTTCGTTTCTCTATGCGGAGTGAAGAAGAGTATGTTGTTATTGTTCGTTTCTCTATGCGGAGTGAAGAACAGTATGTTAGTTATTGTTTGTTTCTCTACGCGGAGTGAAGAAGTGTACGTTTGTTACCTGTTTGTTTCTCTATGCCGAGTGAAGAAGAGTACGTTAGTTATTTGTTCGTTTCTCTATGCGGAGTGAAGAAGAGTATGTTGTTATTTGTTCGTTTCTCTATGCGGAGTGAAGAAGAGTATGTTAGTTATTTGTTCGTTTCTCTACGCGGAGTGAAGAACAATATGTTAGTTATTGTTTGTTTCTCTACGCGGAGTGAAGAAGTGTACGTTTGTTACCTGTTTGTTTCTCTATGCGAGTGAAGAAGAGTACGTTTTGTTACCTGTTTGTTTCTCTACGCGGAGTGAAGAAGTGTACGTTTGTTACCTGTTTGTTTCTCTATGCGATGTGAGAACAGTATGTTAGTTATTTGTTTGTTTCTCTATGCGGAGTGAAGAAGTGTACGTTTGTTACCTGTTTGTTTCTCTATGCCGAGTGAAGAAGAGTACGTTTGTTACCTGTTTGTTTCTCTATGCGGAGTGAAGAAGAGTACGTTAGTTGTTTGTTTCTCTCTGCGGAGTGACGAAGAGATTGTCAATTATTTGTTTCTCATGCGGAGTGAAAAAGAGTACGTTAATTATTTGCTTCTTTTACAGTACGTATCTTGATCTGTTTATCTGTTGTTTATTTGTCTGTAGAGCATGTCTTTTGAGCGATTTATCTGTTTTTTATATTTGTTTTTCTCTACTAATTTCGTATCATTATGATGTTATACATTGATGTCTTTTTCGATTCCTTAGGTACTGATCATTTCTTTTGTATGCATGCGTTGTTGTTATTGTTGCTAGTTTGGTTTAAAGCCCAGCCGACTGCCTAGAGCCATATCATGGCTATAACCTGTTTCGAAAAAAAACAAACCCCACAACACTTCAACAGGAAAGAAAAAGAAAAGAATTTAATACACATATCAATGTGTGCATGCATGCAAGGACGCTTCTGCAGTAATAATTTCTGAGTTGTCTTCTTGAGGTCGATACACGGTCTCCGCCCATATGGAAGTTGTCTGATCAGTTGTTTTTGTCCTAAATTGTTTTCGTCTTGTACGTACACTTTGTAAAGGCCACTTGGCAAACAAACAAACAAACAAACAAACAAACAAACAACAAACACACACACACACACACACACACACACACACACACACACACACACTCACTCACTCACTCACTCACTCACAACACACACACACACACACACACACACACACACACACTCACTCACCACCACCACACACACACACACACACACACACACACACACACACACACACACACACACACACACACACACACACACACACACACACACACACACACACACACACAAACAGCCAGTCTTGTTCTTTTCAATTAATCAACGCGTTCTCATTATTGGTTCAGGTTTTGTTCAGGTTTTTTTGTTTGTTTTTGTGTTGTGTGTGTGTGTGTGTGTGTGTGTGTGTGTGTGTGTGTGTGTGTGTGTGTGTGTGTGTGTGTGTGTGTGTGTGTGTGTGTGTGTGTGTTAATTATTTACTTTGCATGTGCGCGTGTCTGCAAACAAAGGAGCGCGCCAACACGCACATAGACAAAACATGCATAGGTGCACGCACCCACGCCAAAGTCTCTATTCTCCATTCTGTAAGTACCACGGAAGCAAACCTAATTTCCATTACGCAAAGACGGGGGTTTATTGATGTCGGTGACAGGTATGACGGCTAATGGTGCTACTACTAAGGCAATCCATTAACGATATGACTTTTATTCATCAGAAAGGGCTGCTCAATACACCGTCAGCTGTCAAAATAATAGCAATGTCCCTGGCATCAACCCAATCACTGCATTTATGTTACTGTCAGGTTATTTTTATTCAGCACTCGCGTCTCGTTGTGGCGTGTGTGGTGGTCTTTGATTTAATGTCTATTCACTTTAGTGATTTTAGAAAGAAAAAAAAAAAAAAAGGGCCGGGGACAGATGGAGGATATTTGGTGTGTGAGGTTGTGAGTGTGTGTAGTGTTGTGGGTGTGTGTGTGTGTGTGATGTGTGTGTGTGTGTGTTGTGTGGGGTGTGTGTGTGTGTGTGTGTGTTGTGTATGTGGTGTGTGTGTGTGTTTGCTGTGAGAGTGAGTGTGTGTGTAGTGTGTGTGTGTTTTTTTTTTTTTTGTTATGTGTATGCGCGCGCGCGTGAGTATGTGTGTGGATATGAGAAGAGTGAAATGGAGCAACATCTCTCATTCACAAATGACTGAAAAGCAGACTAAAGGTAACGTTTACAGAGAAAGAGAGAAGAGAGAGAGAGAGAGAGAGAGAGAGAGAAGCAGAGAGTGAGACAGGAAGAGCAAACAGAACGTAAACACACACACACGCGCGCGCGCGCGCATTTACACATATTATCAACACAAACAAAACACACCAAAACACACACACACACACACCACTGGAATGCTTTTTGAGAAGATAAATAATACAATGAAATAAAAGCCACACCAGACACCGAACGCATTTTTACGGAGATGAAAATGGTAATGATAATAAAAATGAAATAAAAGCCAGAGCAGACAGCGAATGAACTCTTACGAAGATAAAGAATAATAAAATCAACCTTTCCTCTCCCTCGCTCGATCCACCAGCCCCCAGCTTCCTGTGAAGATGAAGAATAACAAAACGATTAACCTTTGTGCTCCCACGCTCTAACCACAAGCTTCCACCGCTTCATGTAATTCGCCATTTCGTTCCCTCACCCAGGCCATCAGCTTCCACACTTGCAATAGGAAGCTGTTGGACAGGGTCTGAGAATTAAAGAGTTAAATAAAAACAACACAATATATCTGGCAGACAAGGTGGTAGTGAAAGGGTTAAACATGAAGAGCTGGTGGATAGGGTCCTTATTATGGTTGTTAACCGTTTCAACACACACGCAATACTCGTTGAAAACACACACACACACACCTATATGTGTATACACACCACACACACACACACACACACACACACACACACACACACACACACACACACCAACACACACTGAACAAGAAAACTAAGCACAATATATGATAATTCATTCGCGCACTAATCCAGGCGCACGCCTCTTGGCGTCGACCGCTACATCCAAATTATCACCTGGGGGTTTAACAAAGCAAACCTGAATCTACAAACGTAAAAAACAACTAAGTGCACCAATATTATATTCACAAACTGGCTCCAACTACCTAAAATTGCTTCTGCACATCACAGTTCCTTACTACCATAAATCCAGTCACTCTAATAGAATGTATGTAAGACTTTAAAAAACATACAGGTGAATGGACCAGCAAGGCAAAACAAATGACAGGGAGAGATGACAGAAAGCATGGAGCAACACACAAAAACACCGCAGAGAAGAAGAGAGAGAGAGAGAAGAAGAGAGAGAGAAGAGAGAGAGAGAGAGAGAGAGAGAGAAGAGAGAGAGAGAGAGAGAGAGAGAAAGAGAAAAGAGAGAGAGAGAGAGAGAGAGAAGAGAGAAGAGAGAGAGAGAGAGAGAGAGAGAGAGAGAGAGAGAGAAGAGAGAGAAGAGAATGGAAGAGAGAAGGAAGAAGAAGAGTGGGGCAGAGAAACAAAAAAGAGAGAGCAGAGAGAGAGAATCACGGAGAGAGAGAGGAGAGAAAGATGTATACGGGGAGAGAGGCAGGGGAGAGAGAGACGAAACGGAGAGAGGAGAGAACAGGAAACAGAAAGAAGAGAAGAAGCAGAGAGAAAACGTACGAGAGAAACAAAAAATGTGTAGATGCCAAAATTTTTACACTTCCGAAGTGGGGATACTATTTTACCGGCCGGATATGGCGTGGGAGCGAACGTTTGGATACTTTTTAAACAGAAGTAAAGCAGAGAAACGCTTACAGACATCGTTACGATGCTCACACCTTCCCTGTGTCGCTGTTCCGGCTCCTTGTAATACAGCACAGGATACAGTCTCCTGTCACTGCCGCTGGTGAAAAGATCACTGTTGTCTTCCGTTTTCATAGCAGCTTCGAGGCAAATTTCAAACGGTCCATTTTTCATCCAACACAGCTCAGTGACAAAACAAATCTATTGTAATCTTTGGATCCTTGTGAACAGGCACATGACTCCATTTCTGTTCTAATCGTTTAGGATAAAAGTACTACATGTAATTTTGACACGCAAGTCACAATTCGTTTGCAACGCAGTGCAAGATAGATTTATATTGTCAAACTCTCGTGAATAACGTTACATCTAATGATAAGTTCAGTACAAGACAATTACTCAATTTTCTTTTTTTCATTAATCTGTCCTCTCCCCATTTTCTTCAACGATTCTCGTGGAATACTGTAATGTCATTCCACTTTCCATTTTTTCAATGAACGTTAATATAACCTATAATATCTATCATCTAAACTACTGATTCCATTGGATCAGTGTCATATCACTTCCACTTCGTATTTTTTCAGTACACGTTAATATTATCTCTAACATGTGCTTTGTTTATCACTGATTCTCTTGGAACAGTGTCATATCACTTCATTTTTTTTTCGCAGCAAGTCGAAGACAGACAATGCTACTTTTACCGTTTTCAGTCCTTCACCCTATCCCCCAGTTTCTTGCTGGAAACTGGTGAAAAGTGATGGATAGGAAGAAGGAGTGAAAGGGTTAATTTCTGTCTGCTTTCAAATGTACGTTACGATATCGCTTCAAGTTTATTTCTTTTCTCAACATATCTTACAGAACGGAACATCACTTTCAGTTTCTCCATTTCTGAACGCAGTTGGCACATGTAATGCCACTTACAATTTCTAAGCTTATCATATTTTCAACATAGCTTATGGGAGAGGATAACATCATTTCCAGTTTCTTTTCCCGCCCAACCTAGAGTTCACTAAAAGAAGGAACGAATTAAACTCACTCTGAAACTTCCAATAATTTCAAAAGACAGTATTTCGCGACTTCCAAATTATTTGATGCTTTCCCCCCTCCCAAAAGCCACTTCAAACGTGAGTGCTATTCCTGCCCTTTCTAATACTTTATTCTTTTCTACATCTTTTTTGTTAATGCAGCTTCAAAGGAAAGCTACCACCAAAGTTATATCTTTTTTATTTTTCAACGCAGCTCAAAGAACAGAGAATTCCTACTTCTACTGTACATTTTTTCTCCTCTTAATTCAGCTCGTCCAAGTGGACACAAGTACTCCCATACTTTCATTTGTCAGCAAAGCGGGAAAAAAGTGCTTTCACTTCCAAATACTTTTGTTTTCTTTTTTCCTTTGTACATCTTTACACAACCCGTGAAGCTATAATAATACATTTAATTTCTGCTTTTTCAAGAAGCTCATATAACAGCACAATACCACTCTCAATACGTCTAGTTTCCAACACAACAGTTCAAGAGGCACGAGGAAGCACCATATACAGATACTGTTGTTCCCCTTGCACTTTTCCTCAGACCATCTCCTGTCCAAGTGAAGCGGTAGAGGACCGTGCCCGATGATACCTGGCCATCAGTCCCTTGCTAACACCATCAGACAGGTGAGGCCTTCTGCATCACGCTATGATCCGATTAAATCATTATGAAGTCGGCTTCATTCTGGTCAAGCCGAGCTGTGCCGTTAAGTACCGAGCGAGGTGAAGAGTGCAGAGATTAGATGACTATCATGGGGGAATATAATAGGGACAGGTGGGCAAGGGTAGGGGGTGGGAGTATGTTGGGGCGCGACCTCTGCTGCTGACTACAGTAAGAAAATATGTAGGGCCTACAATACGTATATAGACCTATAATATGTCACCCATGGAGAAGAATGGCAGAAAGGTTCAGACGTTCGCCTGCCAATAACTAAACAACTACACTCGAGGTTCCAAGATTCGTTTACCATTGAGAACTCAACTTTTCTTCTCAGTTTGACCGGAAAATCGAACTGAACGTTCAGTCCTTCGGAAGGGGCCGAAAAACGAGTCGGACCCGTATGCCTTCCGGCCTGCGCGCGCTTAAAATCCCACGGCAGTTGAAAATCTTGAAGAGCAGGGCTTTCATCCGGCTGCCCTGGTACAAAACATTCGAGAGATAGGTTATTTATTTCCCAGATCCCTCCCAATGAAGGCCAATTGGCTTTCTTGCCTTTCTAAAGTTTTGGTAATAAAAACAAGGGTGCCACTGCATTGCCGCGACGCGCTTTCAAAGGAGAAAGAAGTCCAAGTTTCATACTGTAAACCCACTGTGACAAAAGAAATGAATGTGAACATACCAATATGAATATGAACGATTCAAAATCACTACCAAAGTGGCCACCCACGTTCGAGCAAACAAAACAACAATAACAACAACAAAAACCCAAACCAAACCAAACCACACACACACACACACACACAACACACACACACACACACACACACACACACACACACACACACACACACACACACACACACACACACACACACAAAGTATTGGGCTGACAGGTCACATTTTTGGCTATGTTAAGTGTTTCTTAGAAAACAGAGTATTTCAAACGAGGATTGAAAATGTATATTCCACGAAACGAATTCTTCAAATGGGTATCCCTCAGGGATCCGTTATAGCTCCCCTTCTTTTCATGATATTAATGCATGACTTACCCAGTAAAGTCTCTAAGCATGTAGTTTTAGCTCAATATGCTGACGATTTATGCATGTGGATGCAGGTAAATATGAAAAAGAAAACTCCTTTGCGCTGTATCAATTATACACGCAAATGCTACCAATTAGAACTTGATAAAATAGCGCGATACATGGTAGAAAATGGGTTACATCTATCCCTGGAAAAAACAAAAATAGTTTTATTTAATAATGGAGCTAACCCAGTAAATATTCCCACTTTCAAACTGGGAGATACTCTTCTTCAGTTTAACGAGTCGATTAAATTCTTAGGAGTTTTCCTTACAGCAAAATTATCTTGGAATCAGCATATTGAATACTTATTAACCAAAGCTCAAAAAAGTTTAAATTTCATAAAAATAGTTCGCAAACAGACATGGGGTCAAGATTCATCAACACTTGTTCATCTTTGTAAATCGCTTGTTAGATTTAAATTAACCTATGCTCAAGAAATCTTCTTCAGTGCACCGAAACACTTACTAAAAAAACTGCAGAGCATAGATTGTAAAGGTTTCAAACTTGCACTGGGTCTTCCAATGCATGCTTCCTGTCTTCGGACATATAATGAAATCAAACTGTTGCCACTTGATGAGCAAAGGAAAGTCGCTTCTACTAAATTTTTGTTAAGAAACACTACCGTAGAAAACATCTCAGAAACAGAAATTAAACTGAGATCAGATACCGACTTTCCAAAACGAGCTAAATCAATATCTTCACAGGTCACACTTGCAACATAACACTCTGACGTCATGAAAGGCTCAGGAATTGATCTAGACGTAGATCCTGTATCTATACGACCTTCCTTTTCGCCAGTACCCAGTTGGGAACTCCAAAGAGCACGATTTGACGTACACCACACTAATTTAAAAAAAGGAGACAATATAAACTTACTGGCAAGTCAGGTTAAATGTCATATAAATGACGTATATTCTGATCATTTGAAAATTTACACTGATGGGTCAGTAATTGAAAGAAAAGCAGGCTCAGCGTTTTTAATACCTGCTCTCAAAATTGAAAAATCTTTCTACATAGGACTTGATAAATCTATCTTTACAGCTGAACTCTTTGCAATATTAATGGCTTTAAACTTTCTGATAAGTTTTCCTAGGACAATTTTTCAGATACTTCTTTGCGTTGATTCAAAATCAGTACTTCAGGCTCTTGAATTATCAAAATTACAAACAAGATCAGAAATGATTCTGGAAATAAGTCACTTGATTCATAATTTATCTTTAAGAGGCACTGATATTACTTTCTGCTGGATACCTTCTCATAGTTCTTTTAGTTATAATAATAAAGTTGACAGGGCTGCCAAACGGGGAGCTAATAACTCACCAGATTCAAACAATATCCAGCTTTCTCTCTCGTTGCACGAGAATTACACTTTAGTGGACAACTACGTCTGGAAGCAGTTCCAATTAAAACAGAAAAAGTATGATAAATGTCACATGAACTTTGAAGTTAGCAAAATACTTAAGCAGCTTCATGCCAGCAGAACTATACAGTCCCTTATGTACAGATGGAAACTTGATGCATTCAAAACAAAATATACCAATAACATAGTGTGTCTGTGTGGAAAGAAGATAACACATAGTCATATTCTTTCTTGCGTTAGGGTAAAACGACATATTCCAACACTATCTGTGAGTACAGTTTCTGACATATTTGCCTCATCATCATTACTGTATGAATTTTTTGTTAGCCTGTCAAAAAGTCCTATAGCGAATTACCTTTAAAATGTTATTTGACTTGTTCATTGTTGTGGTTAGTCAATTATTAGTTTTACTTTTTATTCATTTCTTCCGGATATTTACTAATTTTGTTTGTCAGTTTGTTTGTTTAAATCGATAATTATGGTAACATTATTTGTTAGTTTTACCTTCCCCTCTTCAAAACAGTTGTTTTCTGGATCATCTTTTCTCAAATTCAAAATTGACAATTTTCAAATATCTTCTTCACTCCTCCTCTATCACTCCCCCCCCCCCCTTTTTTTTGTTTTTTGTTTTTTTTTGTCTAAAATCACTTTAGTGAATAGACATTAAATCAAAGACCACCACCACACACACACGCACACACACACACACCGCGTTATCTAATGTAAAAAAAAATTGGCGCAGATTTCCTGCCAACTTGCCCTTGTCATGCGTGCACAGACGACAACAAAGACCAAATACACACAACTTAGGATAAAAAGTAACACCTCTCTAGGGTTTCCCAGATGTTTCTTCTTGCTCAACAGAACATCAAGGAAGTCAATAGTTTTCTGTCCTAAATTTTTAATTTTTGTTCTTTGTTCTTTGTTGTCTTTTCCCAACGCTCGACGAAGGCCAAAAAATGTGTGCCTGACTTGTTTTGTTATATTACATACGCGGTCTGAATCTATCTTTTCTTTTCTGGTTCCAGTCTCCTATTCAGGAGAACTTTCCAAGAACTTTCTTCGTGACCGGTCATCAGAGCTGGGTAGCTAGAAACACAATTCTACGAAACAGGTCTCTTACGTGACCGTCCCCAGAGTAGAGAGGGTTTAGGAACAAAATTCTGCATAACACATCCAGGATTTTAGATGATCTGCCTGTCAACCATGTCACGCATAATCTGGCTGATCCGTTCGGACATGCGAGCGATGAGAGTCACCTTTTGTGTGAGAGTAGCGTGTCTTGTAGTTGTTTTTGTTGTTGTTGTTGTTGTTGTTGTTGTTATTGTTGTTGTTGTTGTTCTCCTTCTTCTTCTTCTCCTCTTCTTTTTCTTCTTCTTCTTTTTCTTCTTCTTGTTAATGTTTTGTTTTCCACTGAAGGGAGAATGATCTGAGGCTGATCTGCAGAGAGAGAGAGAGAGAGAGAGAGAGAGAGAGAGAGAGAGAGAGAGAGAGAGAGAGAGAGAGCAGACAGAGACAGAGAGAGACAGAGCGAGAGAGAAAGAGAGAAAGAGAGAAAGAAAGAAAGAAAGAGAGAGAGAGAGAAAGAGAGAGAGAGAGAGAGAGAGAGAGAGAGAGAGAGAGAGAGAGAGAGAGAGCTTCCAGTTTCGGTTTCAGTTTCTCAAGATGACACCTCCGCGCTCGGAATGAATTCCATATATGCACTGACACCAATGGTGCCATGTGATGGAGAAGATTCAAAATGATTATGTCACAATCCTCAAAACAACATAAACCCATGAGTTGGCCAAATCCTGAAATCCTACCTAGTCTATGGGTTTTGCATCTTATACTAGGAATTGTATCAGTATAAGAATTATATCAGTCTATAACTGAAACCGTCATCGCTACATTGTAATGACGTGTGTATCTGTGTATTTCATCTTCAAAAAATGATTGAAGAATGAATGAATGAATGAATGAATGAATGAATGAATGAATGTTTCATCTTCAAAAGTATTAAAAGGACTGAATGAAAACAATTTGACATTAACTTGTTCCACGTCACAGAAAGCCCCCACCCCACCCCCACCCCGCCAATCAGTGCACATAACCTCCTCAGCCTATCAACATGATGAAAGTGATAGGCATTACTGCAGGGTGATACCACTGATGACACTGTGTATTCATGGCTGTACGCAGCTGGAAAGATGTCATCAACGAATCAATCGACAGCTTCCTTCACGGTCTACTGTTCGTATTTAAAACAGTCCGTCACGTAATCTGCGGGACAATCACTGTTGTGTGACAACATTCTGTCAATTTCTCTTACAGGTTTGCACAGCTGGTCATTGAGGATTGCTGAAACTTAACCTTCCACTGAACAGAAATAGAATGGGTTTCACAGACGTGAAATCGAACAATGAAATGAGAATGCAAGAAGAGCAATACATTATGTGTGGCACCATGCTTTTTATCCCCTCGATAAGAATTGGTGGTTTGCAACCTTCTTAATTTCATGACGACTTAAAAATCAATATCATTACTATTATAATTATCATTATTGTTTCAAGCCCAACAGACTACGCAGACGCATACCAGGGTTAAAACCATCTCAAAACACACACACTCTGACCCTGGGGAAAAAAAACTGAAAAGAAAGTTAAAAACACGTATCAACGCTTTTGCGTGCATAATCTAAGGATACGTCCCACGGCGTTGACCATTCTGCCCGATTAATCAACAGGGAAGGTTCAAGAACTAAATACAAATGTTAATATAACTAAGTACACTGAAACATATATACAAACAGGCCTAAATTACCTACAATTGCTTCTGCACATCATATTTCGCTAGAGCCAAAATCGCAGTTAATACATGTACCCAATTATAAATCCTCATAGAAAGTATTAATAATAATAATAATTACAATATTTATATAGCGCAAAATCTTGATAAAATCAAATCTAAGGCTTTATAGAACACATAAAGGAGAATAGACAAGCAAAGCAGAAAATGATAAGAAATGACGGAAAGCAAAGGAGGAAAGCAAAAAGAAAGAGTGTGACAGGAAAGCGGAAATTTCCAGCACACAATTTCTAGGTGGGGATGCTATTTATAATGAACAACAACAACAACAGCAATGACAATGATGGTGATAACAACAACAATAATAACAACAGCCACAACTACAACAATAGAAATAAGAATAATAAGCAGTAATTCCTTTATGCTCCTTTCGTTTATCTTAAAACTAAACAGAAGCAGCAATAAAACACACGCGCATGCATGCACGTACACAGACAGACACACGCACACACATACACATACACAAACACATACTAATTATCAAACTAGTGAAAGTTGGAGGATAGACAGCGGGTGAAACCCAAGAGTTGAACCACGGTGGACAGACAGGGGGTGAAAGCCAAGACCAGCACCCCAGTAGTCAGATAGGGAGGTTAAAGTCAAGACCAGCACCCCAGTAGTCAGATAGGGAGGTTAAAGCCAAGACCAGCACCCCAGTAGTCAGAGAGGGAGGTTAAAGCCAAGACCAGCACCCCAGTAGTCAGAAGGCAGGTTAAAGCCAAGACCAGCACCCCAGTAGTCAGATAGGCAGGTTAAAGCCAAGACCAGCACCCCAGTATCAGATAGGCAGGTTAAAGCCAAGACCAGCACCCCAGTAGTCAGACAGGGAGGTTAAAGCCAAGACCAGCACCCCAGTAGTCAGATAGGGAGGTTAAAGCCAAGACCAGCTCCCCGGTAGTCAGACAGGGAGGTTAAAGCCAAGACCAGCACCCCAGTAGTCAGACAGGGAGGTTTAAGCCAAGACCAGCACCCCAGTAGTCAGAGAGGGAGGTTAAAGCCAAGACCAGCACCCCAGTAGTCAGAGAGGGAGGTTAAAGCCAAGACCAGCACCCCAGTAGTCAGATAGGCAGGTTAAAGCCAAGACCAGCACCCCAGTAGTCAGATAGGCAGGTTAAAGCCAAGACCAGCACCCCAGTAGTCATATAGGCAGGTTAAAGCCAAGACCAGCACCCCAGTAATCAGACAGGAGGTTAAAGCCAAGACCAGCACCCCAGTAGTCAGATAGGAGGTTAAAGCCAAGATCAGCACCCCAGTAGTCAGACAGGGAGGTTAAAGCCAAGTCCAGCACCCCAGTAGTTAGACAGGGAGGTTAAAGCCAAGACCAGCACCCCAGTAGTCAGACAGGAAGTTAAAGCCAAGACCAGCACCCCAGTAGTCAGATAGGGAGGTTAAAGCCAAGACCAGCACCCCAGTAGTCAGATAGGGAGGTTAAAGCCAAGACCAGCACCCCAGTGGACACACAGGGGAGGGGGGGGGAGCGTGAAACCCAAGAACAGCACCCCAACGGACAGACAGGGGGTGAAAGCCAAGAGGAACACCCCAAACGACCCAGTCCTAAATATTCCAGACATCCCTACATGACAGCCAATATCTGCCGTGACAGTTCCAGCAACGATTCTGTCTGTGTCACGTTCATTTCGCCTGGCCCCTTCACGGCTTTATTGTGACACTGATTGGGCATGAATCGACCCATCAACCCCCTCCCTCCCTCCCCTCCCCCCATGCCCCCTTTATTAACTAATTCAGTAGTCATCTCCTTAAGAACAATCGAGACACCTTGCTGACATTATTACTTTTATTACTGGGACCATTATTATTTTCCACTTCTCTCCCCACTCCTTTTTTCTCTCTCCGTTCCACTCCCTTCGAGACTAGATTACTCTGTGTTTGTTTTTTGTTTGTTTTGTTTTGTGTGTGTGTGTGTGTGTGTGTGTGTGTGTGTGTGTGTGTGTGTGTGTGTGTGTGTGTGTGTTGTGTGTGTGTGGTGTGTGTGTGTTGTGTGTGTGTGTTTGTGTGTGTGTGTGTGTGTGTGTGTGTGTGTGCCTCTATGTATGTGTCTGTGTTTGTGCGTCTGTGTGTGTCTGTGAGTGTGTGTGTGTGTCTGTGTGTGTGTGTCTCTGTGTGTGTCTGTCTGTGGTGTTGTGTGTTTGTGTGCGTCTGTTGACTGTCTGTCTGTCTGTGTGTCTGTCTGTGTGTGTGTCTATGTCTCTGTGAGTCTCTCTCTCTCTCTCTCTCTCTCTCTCTTTTGTCGTCTGTTGTGTGTGTGTTGTGTGTGTGTGTGTGTGTGTGTGTGTGTGTGTGTTGTGGTGTGCTTGGTAGTTGTTGTTTTTTCAAGCGTTTCGAGTTGCTCCTGAATACATGTACGCATTTTGATTTTGCGCACATTGTACAGGCAGTATGTTGCAACACAGTATACATACTGTGTCTTCAGTGGGCGTGCATGTCGGGGTGTTTTAGACTATCTGATATGACAAAGGATCCCTTAATAAATCAGTATTTAGTACTTACACACACACACACCACACACACACACACACACACACACACACACACACACACACACACACACACACACACACACACACAATATATATATATATATACATATATATATATATACACATACACATATTACATATAAGTAATATATATACATTGTATACATAGATAGATAGATAGATAGATAGACAGATAGATAGACAGACAGATAGATAGAAAGATAGATAGATATATATATAGATGGAAAGATAGATAGATGGATAGATAGATAGACAGACAGATAGATAGATAGACAGACAGATAGATAGACAGATAGATAGATAGATAGATAGATAGATAGATAGATAGATAGATAGATAGATAGATAGATAGATAGATAGATAGATAGATAGATAGATAGATCTTTCTTTCTGAAATGCGCAAGATCTGAGACGCCAATGTGTATGAAGAAGTGAGGCAAGGACAGAGTGACAAGGGAAGACCACTAAAGTGATACCGGATACTCTGAAGGCCAACTCATCAGCTGTGGCATCAACGCCATCAACGGCACTGATGGCAGCAGAGTAAGCCAGTGACCGAATGCACGCGGAACACAATCACAGCGCAGAACAGCTGTTCAACAGAAAAGCAAGACTTAATTAAGGCCGCAGCACTCCTTTCCATGCACTGACAGTACATGGACATATGCCTCCAGAATGGATGTTTCCCACTCAAATCCCAGACCAAACGATAAGGACCAGCATGCCTACCTGACCGACAAGAGACTCCAACATCATCAAAATGTTCTCAGTACTCGTATTGTAAGCTGACCTTAAAGAATGGCACAACAGACTGAGCAATAACATCCAGGCCGCTTACCATCGCGAATTCTCCCCCCCCCCCCCCCCTTACACACACAAAACGACAAACATAAGCACGTTTACCGCCCTATAACTCGCCCAACCATAGAGTGTACAGAGCTCTATGAGCCCAACCCAACGTGCAAGAGTACGTCACTGAGTCCATAGACCACAGCCGCCACTTAACCCCGGGCCATAAATCGTAGCGGCCATGTCGGCGACCATCTCGCCGGCCAATCATCCGGATGCAAACGGCGACAGGCGACTTGTGTCAGCTGCCCCGATAGGGCTTCCGGGGTTAATAACACCCCAGCACAGTTGTCACACTGACCGAGATCCTTATCTCCCACTTCCCTCCACTTGGTGCTTTCCTGCTTCCACTTTTGCTCTCAGGTAATGCACTGAACGCTTGTGTAAGACAGTGGACGAAGAGAAGAGTCGGAGCAGAGGCGGAGTTTCAGAGAGAGGCAGGTAAGGAAAAACAGAGAGGGAGGGCGGGAGAGCAAAGCGAGACAGAGAGAGGGGGGAAAGAGAGAGGGGGGGAAAGAGAGAGAGCGGAGAGAGACAGAGAGAGAGAGAGTGATTGAGAGAGAGAGGGAGAGAGAGAGGGGGGGGATAGAGAGAGACAAAGACAGAGAGAGGTTGGAGAAGGAAGGGGGAGAGGAGAGAGAGAGAGAGAGAGAGAGAGAGAGAGAGAGAGAGAGAGAAGGGGAGAGAGAGAGAGAGAAAGCGAGAGATTGAACGAGAACAGACAACTAGGTACTGTGGTTCTCAGTGAGTCTATGAGTAAGTAAAGAAAGGGAGGGGGGGAGTTAGAGCGGAGGTGTCAGGGGGACATGGACATGGCGAGAAGCCAGTGGTGAACTAATGGTGCTCGAAGTATCCCTCTGCTTCCAATTTTATGTTCTACATGTAATGCAAACCCGTTTTATGTCAAAGCAGCGACGCACGCACAAACCCACCTTAAGCTCGACAGTTCACATCATATGCTTTGGAGATGCACAAGGGAAAGGCACAGTCATTCCGGAAACAACTGCCATCAGTCATCGATAATTCAAGTACCAATGCCATTTCAGTAGCATTTACTGAAAACACATTACTATCTGAACCTGATACAACAGAAAGACAGACAGATAGATCGGCAGATCGATAGAGCAATCGAGATAGATGGAAAGATAGACAGACAGACAGACAGATAGATAGACAGACACAGACAGACAGATAGATAGATCAATTGATAGATGGATAGATAGATAGACAAACAGACAGACAGACAGATAGATAGATAGATAGATAGATAGATAGATAGATAGATAAATAGACAGACTAGATAGACAGAATAGATAAATAAATAATCAGACGAGACAATTTTACACAACAAATTTTCTTTAACAAACGGATTTACTCAGGACACAAAGATCAATAACAAAACTAAAAACAGTTTACCGCAAATGTTTCGAAGACAAACACGTCTTGACATGCTTTCAAACTGAATGGGTTTTGTTGCTATTGTTGCTGTTGCTGTTGTTGGAGGTGGTTTTGTTTTCTTTTGGTTTGGTTTTTTGACATACAGGGTTAAACAGTAAAAACTTGGTAATATAGTGTCCTAACAGAAACCTTACAAAATTTGTTTCACACTTTTCACGCTAGCACACAGTGTAGATATAGAGGTCTAATTGTACGCATGTTGGTCTGTTACAGATATTCTTGTCTAATTAACGGAGAGCATGGTTATAACTGCTGTCTTTTCTCTTAACCGGGTTGTTTTGACGTGGTGTTAGCCCTGATATGGCTCTAGTAGTCGGAGAGTGACAGAAAAAAAGGAAATTTCTAGCACAGAATTTCCATAAGGTGGGGATACTATTCATACTGAAAGAGCCCACGGCACCCCCACGGGGGCATGTCGGTCTTACTTTCTTCAAAAACAAAACAAACAAAAAAATCACCACCAACAACAAAACTCCACGGGAGTGGGGTAGAAGGGGAGGAGAAGGAATGAAACAAAGAAACGGAATGAAACAAAGAAAAAGGAATGCATAATGTAAAGAAAAGGCCCTCCCTTTAAATGTTGCCACTACCTTGAAGATTAAATTTACAGGCATTGCTAGCTGCGTGAAGGTGCAACAACAAACCCCGATCCCGGCCTTCTGTTATAAACAAAAAAAGTTTTCTATAGACTGTTTGCGAACCTTTTCGCAGATTAAAAATTCATCCACACATGAGCATTCAACATCCAAACACTTGTCTCTTTCACAACAGTGAACAAAACATCCAGATGTTTTCAGTCAACAAGATGGCGCGACTTAAAGGAGGATACGATTAGTCACCGGGTTTTAAAAGCAAACGATATAATCGATAAGGTCACGGGGAAGATGAGACAGTCAGCTAGCTAGCTAGAGAGCGAGCTAGCTAGCTAGCCAGACAGACAGACAGAGAGAGGCAGTCAGAGAGACAGAGACAGACAGACAGATGGAGACAGAGACAGACAGGAATAGAAGAGAAAGGGAGAGAGAGAAAGGGGAGAGAAAGAGAGAGAGACAGACAGAGAGAGAGAAACAGAAACATCTGACAGACAGACAGAGAGAGAGAGAGAGAGAGAGAGACAGAGAGAGAGAGGTGGTGGTGGTGGTGGTGCTGTGATACCGAAGATGAAAAATTCACGTTGATGGGAAAAATTAACCGAGCACGAAGTCACTGTTCACTGATAGCAAAGACGCCGTCGCCGTTCTATGGATTAAATATTCAAGCACAAAGCGAACTACAATTGCCACATCCAATTTTCTTACGTTAAAAAAGGCATTTGCAAACTAAAGGCAAAGAACTGCTACAAAAGCGTAGACCGCAAAACAATATAAAATCTGCACCACTAATTCAATAAACGAATCTACAGAAAGGCTTACTGAGCACCGACACGTTTCCCTTAAAGGAGATCGTTTCTATTTCTTCATGCATCAATGTGATCCTCGCGTGCTTGAATGATCACAGAAACTTATGTAACAATAAGAACTTAGACAAAAAAAAAAAAAAAGAAAAAGAAGAGACGAACGACCACCAGAAGACAGCATGTTAGAAACAGCAATCTGGATAGATATATTTACGTTACACTCGCTTTCATCGAACTTCCATCCCTTGCTTTCAGTATGTTCAGCTCATAACTGTACATTTGTACGGAAGCCGTCCAAAAACAAGGCCCAAATTACACAACTGATGAGTCAGGTCGCATACTGCCAAGTCCTGAAGTCAAACTATGCACCAAAAACGAAATAAATAAACAACGCCTCAACATATGCATATACTAACGCACAAAGAAGAAAAAGTCCAAAGTGCATGAATAATATTTTCAACGTTGCCTTGATATACGTTATACGTCGAGACAAAAAAGAGTGAGAGAGATAGGGGATAAGTACAGTCTGACCTTGTTAAGTTATCCTCTGAGGAAGCGAAGGGAAGTAAGTTCTGTAAGTTCTGACTTAAGTTATGTTTTCCTTGAAGTTGTTGAAATATTATTGAAGGCGCATACTCTCAATACTGCATCTGACACAACAGATTAGTGCAACGGACTATTTTCAAGAATGAAATATCTTCTTGCCCTCTTAAATCCTGTCATCACAGCCATTATTTCGCCCTATCTTTCGTTTATCAAAATAACCTTGAAAATGAAAGTTGTAAATATTCATCGTTTTGTTCTTGCGAAAAATTGATACATTTTTCTCACAACTATACATCGTTTAGTTCTTGCGAAAAATCTATGTCTTTTTCTCACAACAAACACAACTTGCCCCGACTTCAACCACACTACAAAGAACTAAAGACGTCGTCATTCAACCACACTACAAAGAACTAAAGACGTCGTCATTCAACCACACTACAAAGAACTAAAGACGACGTCATTCAACCACACTACAAAGAACTAAAGACGTCGTCATTCAACCAAACTATAAAGAACTAAAGATATTGTCGTTCAAGCAAACTACATAAAACTAAAGACATCGTCCTTCAACCAAACTACAAAGAACAAAAGACATCGTCCTTCAACCCCTTTGAGCCGGAAAGCGCACGTGGATCTTGTCCACATAACAGAGCTGGCAATGCTCTCACCGTGCCACTTAAGCCCTGGTAAAACACCCATTTCTCTGAACCACACAGAATCTAGATAGGTCGCTCTCCTCCTGAATTACGACGATCGTCCCTCGGGAGAAAGAGAGGATCTTGCGGGACCTCCAGGGATCCCCCGGACTGGGGGTGGACTTGGATGAGCAGAGACCTCTTCCTGACAGGAGGGGGATCAGATGTTTCAGTCTTTGATCCCCACATTTCCCCCATTCTACATCGACGGGGACAAGCCCAGAGGGACTGCTGGATCAAGTTTAGAAGCCAAAAAGCACACACAGGCACACACGCACACACACACACACACACACACACACTCACTCATGTGACCATTTCTGTCTATATGGGTGGGGGAGAGAGAGACAGAGAGAGGGGGAGAGGAGAGAGAGAGAGAGAAAGAGAAAGAGAGAGAAAGAGAGAGAGAGAAAGAGAGAGGGAGGGGGAGAGAGAGAGAGAGAGAGAGAGAGAGAGAGAGAGAGAGGGAGAGAGAGAGAGAGAGAGCGCAAACGTTTAGGGTACAGAGAGCACAGTTATAAGAGGTCGGCATAAACGATGGGTAGCTTTATATGCTCGAGCATCGTTCTCCTTATTTCAAGGTGAGTGTGTGTGTGTGTGTGTGTGTGTGTGTGTGTGTGTGTGTGTGTGTGTGTGTGCGCGTGCGCGTGTGTGCGTGCGCGCCGCGTGCGTGCGTGTGTGTGTGAAAGGGGGACATGGTATCTTTAAAGACAAACATAAAAGGAAAACTTACCCTCGCTTTATGAACAAACCACGATCAAATGTGGGCTATACATTTCTCAACAAGGAGACACAGCTGCCAGAACTTCAACTCAAACGAGGAATAAGTTAAGGTCAAAATTACCAACACCTACCACCATCGTCCAAACGAATGCATAAACAAATAGTCTAAATATGTGCACGGTAAGTGGGGGAAAGATTGCAGTAAGCAATTGAAGATTCGGTTCAACTTCAATTTTTTTTAAAGGCTGTTCAAATGACAGCTTTAAATATGGCTTGACTATCTTGCTTCTAGGCTCCATTTCCAGTGTTGCAAAAGAGAGAACTCAAAGAAAAACATGAACGTCTTCAAGTCCTCTCAAATCCTTTCATTTACGTTTTCTCCCATTTCTACAACACGCCGTTGAAAATAACTTGTAATGATATGTCGTCTAGTTCCCAGAAACCTTTCCTATCGTTAGATTTTTTCCCTATCATGTCCCTTTAATTGGAAACGCCCTGAGGGCAAAATCATCCATACAACAGCAAGGACAAGTTAAGGTCACAGGATTAAAATAGACTACTAAAGAAAGAAAGAAAGAAAGAAAGAAAAAACAAACTGGCAAAGACACGAACACACACACACACACACACACACACACACACACACACACACACACACACACACACACACACACACACACACACACACACACACACACCGCATGCACAGACTGAAAGAAACGAGCAAACAATCAACAACAACAAATATCTCTTTGGCAAAGACGACGAGCAACACGGGAGAGCCACTTGCTTTCTTCCTTGTCTCCTCGTTGGTGTTTGTCTGCTTGTTTGCTGGAATGTCATCCTCTGATCAATTCAGGGTTTTACTTGCACACTTCAACACCCGGTGTCAGGGCCTGAGGACACTCGACCCTCCGTTGACTTCAAGAGATAGACAATAAAAAAGGAAAAAGACGACGTCTTCATTCAACCCCTTCGAGTTGGATGGCGCACTTCCTCGTGTTCACATCACAGACGTCAAAATGGATTATCGTGGCACTTAAGCCCGGATAAAACACCAAATCTCTGAACTATCACAGAAGCTGGATTGGTCGCTCTCCCCCTGAATTAACGACGATCGGCGGAAAGAAATCATCTTCAAGGTCCCTTAGGGATCCAGCTGAATTGGGCAGGATTCGGTGAGGACAGGCCTCCTCCTGACAAGACAGGGATCAGTTTTGTTTCAGTCTTTGATCCCCACTTTCCCCATTGAGAGGAACAAGCCCGGAGGGACCTCTGGCTCAGGGTTAGAAGGCAGAAAACTGCTCTCTCTCTCTCTCTCTCTCTCTCTCTCTCTCTCTCTCACACACACACACACACACACACAAACACACACGCACACATACACACTCGCGCGCATACGCACACATACATACACACACACACACACACGTTTACACACGACCAAAACATGTTTAAATTGTTTTGTTACTGAGCTCAACCCCTTATGATTATGTTAAAAAAAATGAAGTCTGATTTGGCTTGAAGCGTCTGAAAAAACATGGAAATCGTCTTATCCTAATACATAGTCACGGTATCAATTCGTAGCAAGGTTTTTTGTTTTGTTTTGTTTGTTTGTTTGGTCCATTTATTTATTTTGTGTTGAATAAAATCTCCCTCTGTGTGTATGCGCGCGTGCGCGTGTCTGTGTGTGTGTGTGTGCATGCATGTGCAAATCAGCAAGAAGAGCCCATACTATTAAAACAGTGACTGAATATCTAACAGACATCAAATCTGTAGGACTTTCATCAATGTCTCTCTCTCCTCTCACACACACACACACACACACACACACACACACACACACACACACACACACACACACACACACACACACACACACACACACATACAGAGGAAGGGTGGGATTAGACAAAGAAAATACCAACCACAGAAAAAACACCCAACCCAAATCAAACAAACATACGAGGGAAAAAAAAAAAACTTTTCAAACCCTTCAACTCTGTCATACACTGAAAGACCACTACGCAAAATCCCAGATTATCTGCAAATCAATCCGCCGAGGCTTAATGACGATCAATCCCTCCCATCCTGTCTGTCTGATCAAATTGAGTTCGCATCCAAATGGAACAGTCCAGAACTGAGCTTGCTGTATTCCCTTACAGGATTCTCCGCTCAAGGCAAAATGGGACAGGAAAGCCATAAAAGAACCGTGTGACAACAGTTAAGCTTCAACTGATTTCAGCTGAAGACATATGAGACGCACTGTTTCTCCGTTTCTTCTTCGACTTCCCATCCTTCGACAAAACTTTTGTCTCTCTCTCTGTCTCTGCTCTCTGTCTCTGTCTCTGTCTGTCTGTCTGTCTGTCTCTCTCTCTCGGTGTGTGTGTGTGTGTGTGTGTGTGTGTGTGTGTGTGTGGTGTGTGTGTGTGTGTGTGCACGTATGTGTGTGTTTGTGTGTGTGCTTATACGTCTGTCTGTTTGTGTGCGTGCATGCGTGCTTGCGTACACGCTTGCGCACGCTCATCAAAGAAGATAAGAAGTGTACTGAACTGTTAAAACAGTAATTGGTTATCGAATCTACAGTGCTGGTTTTATACGACACTCTCTTTGTAGTTCTGGAGTGCCACTAGCCAGCAAAATGTTTTTCAAGTCTTTGCTGATTTTTTGTGAGTCTCTGCTGCCTGCCTGCCTGCCTGCCTGCCTGCCTGCCTGCCTGCCTGCCTGCCTGCCTGCCTGCCTGCCTGCCTGCCTGCCTGCCTCCTCTCTCTCTCTCTTTCTCTCTCTGGGGAAAAAAGACATCCTTGAACTGTTGACATGACACACTGTTGAATCGACAAAACCTGATCTTTAAGAAGATACGGCTCGTAAGAGTATATAAATTCACGCATCCACATAACGAAGTGGATAATGCGTGATCTAAACCCACCATACATGTATCGCAGAATGTCCTGTCAAAAACAGAAATGAAAATAATTAAAAAAGAAAAGAAAAGTGAAAGAAAGAAAGAAAGAACAAGACAAAAAAACAACACACACACACAAAAACCGATAAGACAGAAAAGTGAGGCAGAAGAAAGAAGAAGAGAACAGGAAAAAACCAATAAGACACAAAAGTGAGACGCAGGGAATGAAAGAATGACAAACAGAAGAGAAGAAAAAAGAAAAAAAAATTAAATAAAAGAGAACGGGCGAGCCAAGAAAACAGAAACAAACAGAAAGACAGAAGAGACAGAGAGAGAGAGAAGAGACAGACAGAGAGAGAGAGAGAGAAAGAGAGACAGACAGACAGATAGACAGAGACAGACAGAGGGAGAGACAGACAGACAGAGGAGAGACGACAGACAAAACAGACAGACGACAGACAGAGACATATGATTCTCCTCCTCTTCTCTGGAATGATGAATGTCTGTCCTGTCATGAAGGTTCGCCGCGGCGTTTTTACGTTCATTCTGCCGACTGCCTTCACTTTTTTCCCCTGCTCATGTCTATAATAACAAAAAGAAAAAGAAAGAGCGCGGGGTGGGGGTGAGCCTGTGAGATCCAGGTCACAGAAGCAAGAAATAATCTTAAAAGAAGATGGAAGCATCAAACTTTCAGTTCTGTTTTTCTCCATGATACTTGATTCTCAAACAGAAACAAGAATCATCTCTCTATCATTCTCCTTTCCTTCCCTCTCCCCCCAATCCTCACCATCCCTCTCACTTTCTCCTCTCTGTCTCACTCAGGCACTCACACACACACACACACACACACACACACACACACACACACACACACACACACACACACACACACACGACACCACACCACACACACACACACACACACACACACTTCATGGCATGAAAATGTGCCCAAAGTTTCCTGATTCCATTAAAAACATAACAAAAATCTTTTTAATGGAGATTGTTTCACAACGGCCGTGTGTGTCTGCGCGTGCATGCGTTCGTGCGTGCGTGTGCATTCATGTATATGAGGCAAAAGTGTGCCCGGTGTGTGTGTATGTGTGTGTGTGTGTGTGTGTGTGTTGTGTGTGTGTGTGTGTGTGTGTGTGTGTGTGTGTGTGCGCTTGTGTATGTGTTGTTGTGTGTTTGTTTGTTTGTTTGTTTTCGTTACATTTTCTAAACCATTTTAATGGCCACTGAAGCTGGCACAGTTTTTAAAACGTGATGATAATGATGATGAAGATGAGAATGATAATTATGATGCAATAGACTTACATCAAGGATTGAGACTGCGCGACAGAGCTGTATTCTACGCATACTATCACAAATATGTCCTGGCGTCAAACAGGCCGGAGAGAACACACACCGGCGGTGGTTGGTCAGAAGATTTGAGCAACACCATGAATGATGCATCCGTGAAGTGGATGAGATCGGCTGTTAGGTCCCAGACTTCCCAACGAGCCCATAGCACGCTCAACTTTGTGTAGGATCTGGTAGAAGTCGAAAAATCCCACAATGATTTTAAAAGGGACTGACGGAGATTCGAACCCACACCCTTCCAGTAGGTAGTCCGTTGCGATAACCACTACACCACGACGACTTTTTTTTTTTTCAAAGCTTGTTTAGTTCAGTTCATTCTTCGCTGTTCGACTTTCTCTGACATAACAGAAATATGTTCCTCGTAAATCGAATAACACGGCATGGTAGGCCGTTGCCATTTTCGGGTTATCGTTCTCGTGACAAATCAAAATGAAACACTGAGGAACCCTTACAATGTATGACCAGATGGACAGCTGGTTTGTTTACACTGGTCAGTGGCTTTACGAAATACTTTCATTCGTGGTGTTGACAGCCCAACAGAACCACAAAATCATCTCAGGGCTGACAGCGTGACAGAAAGAGATAGCTCATTAGACACTAAACTTCGAATTTACCAGCAGTCAACACGCAGACTAAAACGTGTTTCTTACACTAACTGCCAATGTCTTAAAAGAAATCTCTGGATGAACGTCTTCACTGTATAGGCTGTAAATACCTGTTTTGTTTTGTTTGTTTTTTTCCCCCCTGTTTCAACTTCTGCGCTAAGTGGCGCTGATCCCCACGCCGCTCTGCACTATACCTCCATCCCCATATTTATTCAGACGAAGTTCCAATGCTAGGCAGCCCTAC
>CM060311.1:38831948-38841948 GCA_030674185.1 Monoplex corrugatus | reverse complement strand
TCTCATATGGGTTATTCGCAACGTTTAGGTCACAGGTACGAACTGCTGACAAGTCGTGAACAAATAAGTCTGTAGGATAAGTTGTCAAAGTGCGAAAGCGAAGAAAAGAAAGTTGTCATCACATTCCAAAACAGAAAATGTCACAAATCAGCACTTTTTCGAAAAGGTGTGTGAACAACACTTTCTGAGGTTTATCTTCTGATACTATTTACCTAGTCTACTTTCAATGTTGTGACAGTCCACTTATGACCTCGCTTCACGTCACGTTACATTTCTTTTTTTCTTCTTTTTTTTAAGCTTATTCGTGGTCAATTTGACCACAACAAAAGTTCAAAATCTGGATTTTCTGGAATGTTGGTACAAAAAGGAATATAGTAAGAATGGCTGGACCATTTTGTTGTTTGTTTGTCTGACGATTTTTAACCACGTCAACATGTAACAACAGTAATCGATGAAAGCAGCTGTTTGAAAAGCGTGCGTGTACACGCGTGCGCGCGTGCGAACACACATCACACACGCACCACACACACACACACGCACGCACGCACGCACTCATACACACATATGCACACACACACACGCAAGTACGCATTCACACACACATACGCGCGCGCGCATGCACACCCACACACACACACACTCTCCCACTAACTGAAATCAGGGAAGGGGATAAAACAGACCACTATATGTAATACAATACAGAGACAATGGGCAGACAGACAGGACAGTTTATAGACATCTCGGAACAAAAAAGGAGCCATAAAGGTGTGACCAACGCCTTCTTAAAGAACAACATTCGGAAGCAAAGTCTAAAATTAACACGAAACGTGCACGACGTAAACTTCTGAAAGGAATACCAGAGAGTCGAAACTAGGTTAACAAAAAAAAAAGTGTGACACGAAAATCGTTGGTGTGAATGAAGACAAAACCCATGTCCCTCCATGGGTCACCAACAGCCTGCAAGGCTTTGCCAACTTAGCAGAAAATATAATAAGGTCAATAAAGATAAAAGTCCTGAGGAATAAACAACCACACAGAGAAACGAAGAAACAAAACAACACGTTATTACCTTCCGAGAGCCTTTGTATCGTGTGAGTTATTCCCCCTCCCTACCCCGACGTTTCCCAGTTCTAATTCTGCTTCATGTCTTCAACTAAAACCATATAATTTGCATATACATGAAATTTCCTGCCTTTCACTCGACTGCATGTACGCTTTGCCATTATTTTTTTTTATTATTTGTCTTTCTTTCTTGTGAAAACGAACTAAAAAATATGTTCGAAAGAAAAAGAAAGAGCCCCGGTGATGACAACATAGTGGCCAACATATAGACCTCAGAAACTGTACATCAGTGATGGTTGTGTTGTAATTCCGTTCTCGTTACTCTCCCCGCCCGCAACTTTCCACCGCGTGAAATACGAGCTCCTCTCCGGAGAAAGCCACGTTGCTATATATAGTTCAACGCCCCCTCTTTTTTTTTTTTTTGTGGGGGGGGGGGGGGGTCTGTCTGTCTGTCTGTCTGTCTGTCTGTATGTATGTATGTATGCGTATTTTTGTTTCCATATCAAAGTCGATTTTCTGCGGAAGTTTGCCATGGTCATCTTTACTGTCGTAATTTTTACGCACCATCGTGCATGCTATATGACAAACTTCCACTTAAGCATGAACCCAAAGAACAACACCCTGACCAGTGTTTGGGACTATCGGCAATAGGTGAAAGGACAAAGAAAGAAAGAAAGAAAGAAAGAAAGAAACCCCTGTCTCAAACGGGCCTCAAACCCCAGACCTCTCGCTTCCCAAACAGGCTGTTTAACCACTGGGTTCCGATTCCACTCTTTACTGGACCACTCAACCAGACACAAAGGACACGACAAGCGAGCCAAGGCGAGATGATCAAGTCTCAAATCGTCTTTTATTCCCCGTCTCTAACACTGATGGACAGAAGGCCATTGCAGCCACCCACAAAATAGCGTCCTCCAATTTGCCTGCCAACCAAATTCTCACATCCCGCCAAACAAGCTTACCTATCGTTGGGCGAGAAAAAGCGAAAGGAAAGGCGGAATCTCATCAGGGAGTCCCCAGGAAAGAGTGACCGCTAATTTGCCGTGTTTCTGCTCCGCAGGGCACGCAGAAGACAAGCCTGCACAGAGGCTACGAATCGCATTGACCAACGGAAAAGATTGTCTCTAATTGCGTTCCCTTTTCTTGCTCGGGGTGGACAGCCAAGGAGACTAGCTGGGAGACAATTTGGTGCTGATCACGAGGTTTGCCGCTGATGAAGCTTCTATTTGCAGACCACGATCAATGGCCAATGAGTCAGTGGACCCCCCTCCCCCCCTCATCATCATCCAGGGCCCACTGACCACTCATCGCCCACGTATTCTGTTTATACTATACCCCATATGACCCTTTCGCCTCCAAGTCTATTTACAGATGTCCCGCACAATTCCCATGTCTCCGATTCTATGTACAGAAATCGCATACAACCCGCTCGACTCCTCCCTCGAGTCACAAATAACGAATACACAATCATCGTTTCCTATAGCACTAAATACGGACATCCCTAAACTGTTGTACGATCATACGTCCCATCCTCTGATTACAGAGACGGCAAGACGTCCGCAATAATGTACTCGACCTCCCACTGAAAGATGGCAGTAAAAACTGCCCACTGGAAAATCGATGGCATCATGACTCGGCTGGACAGTTGCTACACTAACAAAACTAGCAATCCCAGTCCTGCCATTCTCACCCCTGCCAGTCTTGACATTCTCACTCCTGTCACTAGCAAGAAACAGCCGTACGGCAGAAGATCCTCGGAGGAGAAGCCCCCGTCAAGCAAGTGTTCTGGCCCATAACCCTTTGTCTCCCGCACCCTATCCACCACGAGCAAAAACCTAAACCTTTGATTCCCTCACCCTATCCACTAGCTTCCTGCAGGAAGCCGGTGGATAGGGTGAGGGTATTAAAGGGTTAAGTTTTGTTTTTACTAACACGGTTCACAATGCAGAATGTTAGTGAACAGCGTACGAGAGACAGAGGGTTAACTCTTTACAATCTAAAGAGGCCGGGCCGCGACCAAGTCTTGGCTCCTGGATATCCCTACTGTAGCCATTTTTTAAAACAGAAATATAACTTCCGGTTAGTCCCATTCCTGCCAATTTTACGTCTGTCTGATAGCGCAGTACATAACCCTCAGCTTCTCATGCTAGTCTTCAAACCTTAGAAAATACACGTAAACACAGTCTTCCCATAATCCTGTTGTTATAAAAGAGAGAAATGGCAAAGATCTCAACTTTTCTCAAGTCCAGCGTAAATTATGATAGCACTGCACATCTCCTCTCATCGCTGTTTTACCTTCCCTCTATTTGAAGACAGTAAGATCAAGTTCAAGTTCATATTGCTTACATCCCAGCCGACTACTAGAGACATATCATGGCTAATACCACATCAAAAACGACAACCAGAGACAATAAGATACCCATTCACAGCTGAGTAGACTAGAGGTGGCACGAACATATAGTACAAAGTTCCCCCTTCCCTCTGTCTGAAGAAAATCACTACCAATTACCAGTTGGGTAGATTAGAGGTCCAAAAATATGTCAAGTTCCCCGGCGTGGTTCGCGTCTGCGAAAACTGAGCTCAAGCAGGCACACTGGAAGACGATAGCGCCAAACCAGGTCTCCAAACATATAAGGAACATCAACCTGAAAGATGAAGGCCAGATGGAATCTTGAAAAGATAATGTTCTTTTTGATGTACCATGTGAAGTTCTGTACACAGAAGATGGTATTGAATCTCATAAGAACGGACAACGGCAGGCATGATTCTGTCCTGCCTCTTGATGAGCCGTGTAAAAGCAGTAAGCACGACTCTCTCTCTCTCTCTTCCTCACCATTCCTCCCCACACACACGCACACACAAACACACACACACACACTCTCTCTCTCCCTCCCGCCCCCCCCCCCTCACGCACACATAAACCACACACACATACACGCACGAGCGCGCGCACAGAGAGAGAGAGAGAGAGAGAGAGAGAGAGAGAGAGAGAGAGAGACAGACAGACAGACAGACAGACAGAAACACAGACAGAGACAGAGCGACAGACAGAGACAGACAGACAGACAAACAGACAGACAAACAGTGATTCCTTGATGTCATTCGTTAAACCGCATAAAAAAATCCATTCCAACTGCATATAAATCGTGAACGTGACAGTCTGAGTCAGCATATTCAGAGCGTGACATCATGATTACATTTTGCCTTGGCCTATTTACAGATCCTCCACACACAACGACGGAAGTCTGCCCGCCCCTAGCAAGGAACAGTGCGCATGATCATCTGTCTCATTACCGTGTTCTCTCTCCATCTTCAGGGCAGTGATCTGAAAATTGTCGGCTAAATATTTAACAATGAGTTATTCTAAGAATAATTGCCATAATAATAATAATGATAATGATGATAATAATGATCACAATGATAATATTAATAATTATAATAATATAAAATGATCACAATGCTGATGACGGTGATGATACTGATACTAATGCTGCTGCTGATGATAAACAGTAGTTGTCAAGCTCTTTTCTCTCAAAATGAATTGAAAACGCTTTGCATCTACGACATAGAGAACTAAATTAAACAGAGGAGGTAGGGGAACACTACGCACAGGACATGACCTATAAACAAAACAACAACAAAAAACTACAAAAAAATATTTACAGCATGGGTGCAGAGTGGTTAGGAAAGCTGCAAGTGAGAAAGAGATCAGTACTGCTTAAATAAATGGGTATTCCGAAAGGATCTGAAACAGGCCATGGAAATGGAGTTTCTGACATTTAACGGAAGGGTATTCCATGTAGATTGAATTCAACTGACAGTTTATTGTTATTGTTATTGTTGTTTAAAGCTCAGCCGACTGCGTAGAGCCATATCAGGGCTATAACCATTTCAAAACGTACACAATACTTCAACAGGGAAAAAAAAAAAAAACAGAAAATTGAGTACACATAGCAAAATGCATTCCCGCACATAATCTAAGGAAATGCCCCTGGCGTTGACCACTCCGTTTAATTTGTCGCACAGGGGATTTAAAAAAACATAATTGAATACAAATTTAAACATCACTAAGGACACCAAAATATATATATAAATGGGCCTAAATTACCTAAAAGTGCTTTCGCCTATCTCATTTTCCTAAAGCCAAAAATGCACTTAACACATGTACCCAGTTATCAATCCTACGAGAAAATACGTCAGACTTTATCGACCACATACAGGTGAATGGACCAGCAAAGCAGAAAATAATAGGAAGAAATGATGGAAAGCAAAGGAGGAAAACAGAAACAACGAGTGACAGAAAAGAGTACATTTCTAGCACAGAATTTCTAGAAGGTGGGGATACTATTTATACTGAAAGAGCCCTTGGCATCCCCACGGGGGGGGGGGGGGGGCAGCTGACACTATTCAGGTCCGTAAGAACATTCTATATTCTTTTCTGTTGCTTTAAACCACTGTCTCAAAGCTCCGTGATCAAGACAGATCGACATGCCTACTGTATCGTACCTAAGGGCTTCCATATCTTCTGGTCACAACAGAAAGGCAGGGTTCAACCAAAGCAGCTTGACACAGCAGAACTCTTCCCTTTTTCGTTGGAACAGAGGACAGGACAACCCCCCAAAACCGAAATGAAAGAAGAAATAACAAGACAACTGTGGACACTGCCCAGGATACACGCCAGGATGTACGAATACACAACTTTTCCTGTAGGTGACCCCTGTCCACCTCTCTCCACAATACATCCCCCCCCCCCTTCCCGAGAGTTCTTTAGGCTAAAGGAGACCCATTCTCCCATGTTTACTCAAAACATGAAATACGTTCCCTCCGACGGTTACTGAGAAGTAGGTGAATAGACAGTTACACAAAAGGAATGACCTTCTCCCCTCCCCCCCCCCCCCCGAAAAAAAAAAAAGAAGAAAATGCGAGAAGAACGAAAAATAAGACAGGCAAAAAAGAAACCTACAAAGACAGCAATAAACACAAACAAGCATGTACATAAAAGACAGAGACAGCGAGAGAGAGAGAGAGAGAGAGAGAGAGAGAGAGAGAGACAGACAGACAGACAGACAGAGACAGAGACAGACAGGAAGGCAGGCAGGCAGGCAGGCAGGTAGACAGAAACACTGACAGAGAAACAACAGTCAGTCCAGGATAACAGATTAACGATAATCCCTGTATTATTTTCCCAGGCAACATGTTAATGGGGAAGGGGAAGGGGTTAGGATCAATACAAGATGACCAAGCCATATTGACAGTTTCCTTTTCCATAACGTAAGACTTTCTGGCGACAACAGAAGGGCATCCAGGAGTCATCACTTGGATGCAGCCTGGCGCCTCTCTTACAGTGTAAGGAGTTTATTGCTGAAATACTTGATCCTCTGAGGACCTGCTGTTTAGCTCTCCCAAGAGTTTCTTGCTACTGTGTCACGTGTTGTGATTCTTGCTGGGGAGATGTGAAGATATTTTACTGCAGACAGCCCTGAAGACCGACCACACGTGACCTTCTTTGCCAAACACACACACACACACACACACACACACACACACACACACACACACACACACACACACACACAAACAAAAAACAAAAATTAATGAAAATAAAATAAAATAAAATAAAATAAAATAAATAAAACAATAATAATTAAAAAAAAAAAGATGAAGAGCGCAAGTAGATGAGAGGTATCATGGAATTCCGACGCAAACACTCATTTTCATCAGTCCACGAGTACAATTTCTTTCTCGATTCCGATTGAGGCTTGCAAAATTTCACAACACTCGACAGCGTGCATTATGTGACTCCCGATCTACAGAAGAGGTATCACCGCGGATGACTACGTAAACGTGTTCTTGCAGCCAAACGTTTCACACAAAAACTTGGAGAGGTGGGAAATCTAATCCATCGTACTTTCAGTTCTGTCATTTTTGATGCGTGTGTTTGTCTATGTCACGTGTGGTCAGTGGTTAGGGCAGTCTGTAGGAGCATAATTTATGATGTTGGCACGATCGTATCCAATGTCCTTGCTATTAATTTCATTTGTACAAAGCAAGCATCCATTTCGAAAGCAAAGATACACAGATACAGATCAGCTGCAACATGACCCGACTTACAAAAAATAAAAAAAATAAATCTCTATTCTTTTTTTACATGGGCATGAATAGACATATTTTCTGGGGTATTTTTTTCAAAGTAAGCAGACACTCGCTTTGTGTTAAAAACACTGGGAGGGATTCTGTTGCTGTTTGGCCAAAACTACAGAAGGATTCTTTTCCCTGAATAGTTAACTAAAAGCGAGTCCAGGATGGTTAACGAGAGAAGCTCCCTGAAACCTGAGTGTTCTGGAAGATTTGTGGGTCAGGTCAGAGAAAGTTCTGACATACATGTTTCCATGGTGTTCAAACTAAGAACAGAGTGAAACAACATTGTTCTCGATTCGTGCTTTCAATGGAAGCCAGCGTAGTTTTCTCGAGAGTGCTGTTCTCGATTCGTGCTTTCAATGGAAGCCAACGCAGTTTTCTCGCCAGTGCTCTTGCACTGCACTATTTGCTTGCACGTAGTACACAAGTCAAGCAGCATTGTCTCTTATTTGCAGGTGTTTGGATAGCTTGTCACCAGAAATCCCGGCTCTGAGAGATTTCAGAAGTTTGTCTAGACAGAAGGAAAGCCACACACAGCTTGTTTGTGGCATCAACAGAAGGAAACGGACAAGATCATGCATAGTCTAAGAGACTTTGTACGCGTAGTACACATGAATATCCCCCCGGACAGGGATTCCTCATGGAACGCACCGAGATTATATAGACATTTACGAAAGTCTACCATACCGTCTGAAATAGCCACGGTCTTCTTATTCAGATATAAAACACACCTTCCCTCCGTGATCCCTCTGTGTCATGTTTCAGTTTTATTTTCGCCCACGCGGTTGACTGTTCATGCATTGTACATACATTATTAGCTTCTCGGTGTTCATGCATTTTCCGCCTTATTGTTTTCGTTTTACGGTGCAGTCAAAGCGACATGGCTTTCCACAGGATTTAGTCTCTAGGGTTCGATCAGGATATCACAAATTGCTTTCCGCCCCCACTGAAGGGACGTGACGCCCAATATGTTTTCATCATTAAACACTCAATTATTTTCTTATTTTTCTCCCGGAGGCACCGACTTCTGTAGCTGGTATTTCAATATTTCAAACTGTCCGCAGATTTTCCGGTAATGTTTCCCTACTGCTAAGTGATACGTGCTAGTTTCTGTGGTCAGGACATTGCTGTTTTGTCAAAAAATCATCTCTTTTTTTTTCAGTATTTCTGTGACCTCGTTTACAGCAGAAATACTGCCCGCCTCCTCCTGTCGTCGTATGCAGGGAAAACGAAAACAAACATCCAACCCCCTTGAAAAAATAATAATGAAACGACAACACGCACCAGAAAAGACGGAAGGCTTAGTGACAGCAATGAAAGGAAGATGGTCAGGAGGGAAACTTTCATTCTAAAAGCAGCTGTACAGCCGGGAAAAAAGTTTCTGAAACCCTCTCTCTCCCTGCCTCCTCTTTTCTTGCTGTGAAACTTCATCAGACCTAATTAACGTTTTGTTCAGTGGGCTGTTTTTGTTTCAGTTGACGTCAGGTCTGGTTGATCATGAGAGATCTTTTCCCTACCCCAAAAATAATGTTCTTTGGACATACGCTCGCATGTGTTTGGTGGTGGTTGTTTGAAGATAGTGATTAGTTTGTGCGATTTCATTCGAAATGCTCTCTCTCTCTCTCTCTCTCTCTCTCTCTCCTCTCTCTCTCTCTCTCTCTCTCCACCTCCCATATATGTACACACAGACAGACGTTCACGATCTACTGCTATTTTCTATGAATTCGCTGCCTGCCAGCGGCGTGTTGGACATACCGCCCGGTTGTTACACAGCCCGCACATACCATCAAACTACATAAACAGCTGACAATTCCTTGAAGGGGAGTGTGTACTCCTCTTTCCCTCCCCATTCCTCTCTCTCTCTCTCTCTCTCTCTCCTCTCTCTCTCCCTCTCTCTCTCTCTCTCTCTCTCTTCTCTTGCTTGGGAGAAACTGGAAGTTAGAAAAGCATTTGTATGCTTGTTACTTTACCATAGTGACTAAACATCTGTTCTTCGTATGCTTATTGTAATCCTCGCAAATGAACATGTTGGTTTTTGTTGTTTGTTTCCTCCCAGACTTCTTGTCGATCTTCAGTCGATCGGAATCCTCAAAACTTTTACAAGAAAAAAAAAAAAAAAAAAAAGAGACGACAGCCACCATACAGCTTCACAATCACCATCATCCTCACCATCTCCATCACCACCACCACCACCATCAACATCTACCCCAAATGTTCAGACAAAAAGCATTCCCGATCCTCAGGGACGAATGCACATAAATAAACTCGCCCCACGCCCGGAGCAATGTACTGTAGGCATGCAACGCTGACGTAGATAGAGAGACAAGGGCCACAATGCCTGAGAAGGGGAGTAACTGATAAAGAACACAACAGTGAGCTATAAATAACGGGGTGGTCTGTGCGGGATGATTTAAACATATAATTCAATAATAAGTTATAAATGAAGTTATAAATATATAACGGAACAATGAGCTATAAATAAACAACGGCGTAGCTTGGGAATCATACGAATATCTAAATATTCAAATTACACTTAAATGAATAGCAAAGTCGGCAGGGGAATAAAGATAGGAAATTTCAGGCTGTTATTATTAACAAGTGTTCATTTTGCTGGATATAGCCACTCTCATGTTTCTCTTCCTGGAGAATAACTCTTTTTTTTGTTGTTGTTGTTGTTGTTGTTGTTCCTCAAATATTTAACGTAAAAGAGAGACATAGAATTTATAATTTGTTCAAGAGGGCCTCATCGCATTTGGACACTTACATATGCGCTCCATCCGGATCTGCTCGTGAACATCTA
>CM060311.1:38796948-38824448 GCA_030674185.1 Monoplex corrugatus | reverse complement strand
GACAAAGACGTTGAACGTTTTAGCGAAAGGTATTGTTGTTACGACAAGAATTTTTCACCTTGTCCGAGTTACAAACGCTAAGCATCACCCTAGTCGTCCTTCACCCTGAACCCGACCCTAAGCGATTCACAGCGGGAGGGGGGGGGGGGGGAGAAAAGAATCCACGGCCTTTCGCTGCTGAAGGTAAAGATTACTGAAACAAATTACCTACGCTACGTGGGTATGGCAACAACCCCACTGGCCAAGAGATAGGCAAAGGGAAAAGGTGAAACATCTACAATTAGATACTGCTAGTCGTACGTCATCCATAGCTGCCAGGAATGTGTCTGTGTGAAACACCAGTCTTCTCAGTGTTTTTCGTGTAAACTAGACGAGATATTTTCGGGGTTGTAGAACAAGTGGAAAACAAACACCATGAAGTTTTAGCTACGTCATGTCGCCCTTAAAGAGACGGCGCTTTTCTCTCAGAATGAAAACTTGCGCATCTTGCATGATAACAAACACCGATGACTAAACTGCAGCGATCGTAATCTTACACCGCCAGAAATTGGACAACAGGACTAAACATTAAGAACTTTAAAGGGGGGGGGGGGGGGAATGCAAAGATCTTTTAACTTAAACAAATTAAACATACTTTCTGGATCTTCCCCCTTATCGCCAAGCAACTGAGAGGTGAAAGAAAAGCGGAGCATGGTGAAAAGTGGAGCAAGGTGAAAAGCGGAGCAAGGTGAAAAGTGGAGCATGGTGAAAAGTGGAGCAAGGTGAAAGTGGAGCAAGGTGAAAGTGGAGAAAGTGAAAGTGGAGCAAGGTGAAAAGCGGAGCAAGGTGAAAAGTGGAGCAAGGTGAAAAACGGGGCATGGTGAAAAGTGGAGCAAGGAGAAATGAGGCTGAACGGCAACCAGGCAACAGCGAGAAAGACGGCGCCACGCATTATCTGAAATTGTATTGTATCTCCAACTCACCCCAGCTCGATGGATGCTATCTGAAGCAACTAAAGAAGGAAATTAAGCAACAGGACAAAAGAAACGCAAGTGGAGAAATTCAAAACAAGCATCAGAATAGCAACAGCAAGTCGTTTTTCTCCATAAATCCATTAGCATCATCAAGGAACCTCTTTTCCCATTTCGTTCTTCTTCCAAGACCAAACTGAGTTGTGTTGACCGTTACTGTCATTTTAGTTTAAAGCCCAGCCTACTGCGTACAGCTATATGAGGGCTATAACTCGTTTCAAATCATACTACTTCAACAAAATTTCAGTACACATATCAATGTATTCGATATTCGCGTTGACCCCAGGTGTTGACCACTCCATCCAATTTATCACATAGGGGATTTAAAAAACATACCTGAATATTCATTTAAACACAACTAAAGACACTAACACATATAAAAACGGGCCTAAATTACCAAAAATTGCATTGCTTCCGCATATCTCAGTACCCTAGAGCCAAAAATGCACTCAAACACATGTACCCAATTACCAATCCTAAGAGAAAGCATGTAAAACTTTATCGAACACATACAAGTGAACGGACCAGCAAGGCAGAAAATGATGGGAAGAGATGACAGAACGCAACGGAGGAAGAAAGAAACAAAGACAGTGACAGAAAAGAGAAAATTTCAAGCACAGAATTTCCACAAGGTGGGGATAATATTTACACTGAAAGAGCCCCCGGCATCCCCACGGAGGGGGGAGTTGTGTTGACTGGTGTAAGGAAAAGTTCAGAATTTTTATAAACATGCATGTGGACATATTTCTTTAGGAATGAAAAGTAACAATACGAGGCATGTATATGTCAATCATTATATAGAACTGAAATCAAAGAAACAACAAAGGACGTGGAGACGGAGAGAGACTAATCTGTACTGGACTGAGAACAGTGCTAAGTTTCAAACTCTGACATTACGGACCGGGACCAAACACAAACCTCGCCACAATCATTAGGTTGATCCACTTTGATGACGACAGACTTTTTACAGCATCCTTTACAGACAAGGGAAAATCGGACTGGTGGAGGGAAGAGGAAGAGAGACACAGAGAGAGAGACAGAAAGACAGACAGACAGACAGAGGGAGAGAGACAGAGAGAAAAAGACAGAGAAAGAGAGAGGGAGAGAGAGAGAGGGAGAGAGAGAGAGAGAGAGAGAGACAGAGAGGGAGAGAGAGAGAAGGAGAGAGACAGAGAGAGAGAGAAAGAGAGAGACAGGGACAGAGAGAGAGAAAGAGAGAGAAAAAGAGAGAGAAAGAGAGAGAGAAAGAGAGAGAGAGAGAAAGAGAGAAAAAAAGAGCAAACAGAGAGACGGAGAGAAAGAGAAGAGAGACAGAGAGAGAGAGAAAGGGAGACAGACAGAGAGAGAGAGAGAGAGAGAGGGAGAGAGAGAGAGAAAGAGAGAGAGAGAGAGAGGAAGAGAGAGAGAGGGGGGGGGTGGACTGGAGGACATCTGATGCTTAGGCAGTATAAAACTGCGCCAGTCAGCTAAGTATAGTCGTCGATTTTCTCCCGGACACGATGGGTCCCTCCTGAACAATTTTCCATTCCCTGACGATTTCCCCCTTCCATAAATTCCACATTCCCAGTCTGTGTGGATTTACGACCCGATCGAGTGACTAACATCAGAGACACCAGCGACTTGTGTACGCCGCAGCATCATTGACCATGCGATAACGTTACAGTCATATTAACAGCGACTAAAAACGCAACAGTATCTCTATTTCTTCTCTGCTCTCTGCGCGTACACGTTCTCTGAAGGCAGGAAGGAAATCTTTTTACTCGTTCTTTAACTCTTGGACTCCCGCATCCTATCCATCAACAGCAAAAACTTAACCCTTTGACTCGCTCACTCTATCCACCAACTTCCTGCAGAAAGCTAGTGGATAGGGTGAGGAAGTCAAAGGGTTAAGTTTTTGCTTTGCTAGTATGGTTGACAAACAGTATGCTGGCGGAGGGGGTGCGAGAGCCAGAGGGTTAAAGGCCGACTACGACCTTTTTTTTTTTTTTTCTGTACGTTTAAGATATAAAATGCTTTTCAAAGGAAAATAAGTGACATGACTCCCTCCGCTCTGAAAGAACAAACGTAATTTATTCGCTTCAAATCCACACAAAAATGTCTTCTATGCGCTTTTAAGTCCTTAAAAGTCTGTTCTGCACTTTAAAGACTCAGCCCTTTTTTCTAGTTTTAAGTCTTTTCTCTTCCTCCACCCCCCTTCCCTCTCTCTCTCCCGTTAGCCTGTAAGCACAAAAGTGTCTTTGATACAAGTTTAACGTACTTAGAAGCACAGAACAATCTCCCGCAAAATCCACTCGCCGTACTTTATAAGCACTAGTTTAGTATCTTTCGTCATGTGTTTTAAAGAAACAAACACGTCTTTCACAAAAGAGACGACCTTTTCCCACTCTCTCGGTTTAAAGGCAAAAAGCTCTTTCACAAGAACGACTTTTTAAATGTACTTTAAAAGCACAAGGGTGTCCTTATTCCCATGCCTTATAGGCAAGGTTTTGTTGTTGCTGTTGTTGTTGTCTTTTTCTCTCCTGTCATTTAAATCCAAAACTGGTCCATTCCAAAGGCAAATCTCCGCGCTCTAAAGACACAACAGTCTTTCCTCGGGACTTTACAGGTAGGAACAGTTCTTCTCTTCCATCTTCACCTCTTGATTTTGTCTACGTGTATATTTCTGCTGACCTACAGAATTTTGCCACAAACAATTCATTTCTTGTCGTAGGTTTTCTGATCTGTGTTCGTACATGCTGCAAACAGGACCTCGACTTATGCAAACAGGACCCCGATGTATGCAAACAGGACCCCGATGTATGCAAACAGGACCTCGAAGAATGCAAAAAGGACCTCGAAATATGCAAACAGGACCTCGATGTATGCAAAAAGGACTTCGGTTTATGCAAACAGAACCTCAATGTATGCAAATAGGACCTCGGTTTATGCAAACAGGACGTCGCTTTAAACAAGCAAGACCTCGATTTATGCAAACTGGACCTCGATTTATGCAAACAGGAATTCGGCTTATACAAACAAGACCTCGATTTATGCAAACAGGACCTCGGTTTATGCAAACAGGACATCGCTTTAAACAAGCAAGACCTCGATTTATGCAAACTGGACCTCGATTACAAATGGAATCTCAATTTATACAAACAGAACCTCTATTTATGTAAACAGGACCTCTACTTATGCAAACAAGATCTTGATTTATACAAACAGGACCTCGGTTTATGTCTCATCCAAAACACCCAGATCACCACTCCAGGTCAAACTGATGGTGGGGAGAAAAATCTCTGTTCATTCCGTGTCCTGAAGCTGGACTTGTCGCATCCCGGGCAGGTGATCTGAACACAAAAGGCCACTGCTCCGTACAATCTTCGACGCTGATTTGATGATAAGACGTTTCAGAACCAGAGACATAACAAAACAAAACAGAATGCGAAAGTTTTATTTTATGAACAAAACAAGACAGGTGCACACATTAAGCTTCTCGAGAGCACAAAACATACATAACATAAAAATCCCATCCTCAGGACACGATCATAAGAAATGGCAGCGACCATCTCACTATCAGTATCGTTCACCGATAAAACATATTCAGTTGCAGCAGTCATGTTCTTCTGAGGCGTCAGCGAGATTTTGATACAATGTAACAATGGGTCTGTTGCTTTGTGTCGTCGAGATATCAAAAATATAACACTAAAGATATAGATCTTGGTATCGAAAAAAAAACACCTTCTTTTGTACTTGGATTTAAGATAAAATATGTCTTTTTCTTTTTCTTCTGTTTCCTTCGAATTTCTTTCTTCTGTGATATACGAACAATTCTGTTTCAATCTGAAGTTATTTACTGCTCTGTAAAAACTGCGCACAAATGAAAACGGATGGCTTTCCATACTTTCTTTTCGTCTGATTTTAAGTAGGAGGCTTTAAAATAAATCTTCTGTTTGACAGTGAGGGGAAACGGTGGGCGCGGAGCACGTGCAGTGTTACCGGGTGGAGACGGTTGAAGACAAGCGAAGGCTTTGAGACGGGGTGGAAGCGGGGTGGATGATGACAAGTCAAATCCGACAGACAAGGCGTTGTCTTCCAAGACGGCAGGCAATGAGGTCAAGTCTACCGTTAGCGGCGGTGTTTCCTGGTACACCATGACATCAGCTTCCCAACACGCTTCGACAGTTTCAGTTTCTCAAGATAAACGTCACCGCATTCGGAACGGACTCCGTAGGCAATGACGCCACTGATCCCATGTGATGGAGAGGATCTAAAATAATCATGGTGTAGTAAACCTTGAGCCTGTACATGTAAGCCGTATGCGTTGACAATGTATTGGGGTCCTACCCAACGTACGGGTTGTATGATTTATATTTGTATCAGTCTATCCTTGGAATATATTTGGAACAGACTTTCCTTGGAATGATCTCGATACACTGTAATGACGTGTATCTAAATCTTTAGCGTTACAAAAAAAAGAACAACAACAACAACAAAAAATGCACGCACGCACGCGCGCACACACACACACACAATGGACAAAAGCACAACCAGCCAATCCGTATAAACTCTCCCAACGTCCTAGATAAGTACACAGAAACCACCCCCTACCTACAATCAATACACCACAAAGTATCATCTGCTCACCAACATAATTAATATAACGTCTCCATTATCGCAGCTTATCCAGTCATTCCTCCATCCCCAAAACGCGAACAAGCAAACAAACCAAACAAACGGAACACACACACACACACACACACACACACACACACACACACACACACACACACACACACACACACACACACACACACACACACCACACTCACTCACTCACTCACACAGATCATGACACCACAAAAAATACAAAGAAGTTAACAACAACACTCTTTCTTTATTTCTCTGTCTCTACAAAGAAGTTAACAACAACACTCTTTCTTTATTTCTCTGTCTCTCTGTCTCTGTCTGTCTGTCTCTCTCTCTCGCTCTCACATACATACGCGAGCACACACACACGCACACACACACACACACACACACACACACACACACACACACACACACACACACACACACACACACACACAAATACAACACAACACAACACAAAAGAAAAACCCAAAAGCACAACCAGAGACATGAATACAGAGATCGGCACGTGCACTATCAATCCGCCTGGCTCTAACCGTCTAGTTCGACTAAAGACAAACGACCAGTGTGCGTGCACGTGGGGTCAATACGTTTCACAGCTACAACATTATGTGATCTGTGCGATCACTAGTCATGTGGCAGCGTGTGTTCGTTCATGGGTGAATATGCTTATGTCCACTGGCATTCGAGTATGTGTATGTTTGGTTAGACTTTTTTTTTTCATTTGTTCACGTGTATCACTGTGTGTGTGTGTGTGTGTGTGTGTGTGTGTGTGTGTGTGTGTGTGTGTGTGTGTGTGTGTGTGTGTGTGTGTGTGTGTCTGTGTATATATATATATATATTATGTATGATATATATATATATGTGTGTGTGTGTGTGGTGTGTGTGTGAGAGAGAGAGAGAGAGAGAGAGAGAGAGAGAGAGAGAGAGAGAGAAACAGACAGACAGACAGACATACATATAACTTTAAGATTTACGAAACATTTTAACATATACTCATTTCTGCAAGTAATCTGCTTATCAAAACAATATAGTTATATAAACACGTTCTTTCTATGTATCTATCTATATATCTATAACTCTTTCTCTCTCTCTCTCTCTCTCTCTCTCTCTCTCTATATATATATATATATATATATATATATATATATATATATATATACATGTATATGTATACAAATACACACACACACACATATATATATATATATGTGTGTATATATATATGTGTGTGTATATATATTTTTGTATGTATGTATGTATGTATATATATATGTATGTATGTATATCTATACACACGCACAGAGAGAGAGAGAGAGAGAGAGAGAGAGAGAGAGAGAGTGAGAATGAGTGTGTGTGTGTGTGTGTGTGTGTGTGTGTGTGTGTGTGTGTGTGTGTGTGTGTGTGTGTGTGTGTGTGTGTGGCGCGCGCGCGCGCGCGCGCGTGCGCGAGTGCCTGTTTTATGTCCCAATGCTTCCGCATATGTTAAACTATGTGTCGTCAAATGTTTAATGCGTAAAAGTCCAAAACAAGTGTGCCAAACAGCGCTACACAGGAATAATTCTTACTAACATATTTCAAGGGCCTTTCCACAGACTCCTTACGTATCTCTCTCTTCAGGCATCTGAACAAACCACCCACACTGCCGAAAGAAATTACCCCCCTTCTTTCCTTGCACCTTCCCACCCACCCCCCTCCCCTTCACACCTTCCCAAACCCCTTCCCCTCCAGCTCCAGTGCTCCAGTTCCACATTGCATGGTTGACTTTGACTAATCAGCTTTGTCTGCGGACTGGAATTTTTCCTATCAATACTCCTTCCTACCTCCTCCAAGCCTTCCGTACCACTCTGGATGCCAAACTTCTACAGTAAAGCAGCTTTGTCCAGTTCTGTTGTTCTTTTTTTTCATTCCATTCTTTTTCTTCTTCTTGTTTATTTATTTATTTATTCATTTATTTATTTATTTATTTATAATTTATTTATTCATTGAATAAAAGGAAACTGTTTCATGACAGAAGTAGTGGTGTGTGTGGTGTGTGTGTGTGTGTGTGTGTGTATGTGCGTGCGTGTGTGTGTGCGTGTGTGTGTGTGTGTGTGTGTGTGTGTGTTATGTGTGTGTGTGTGTGTGTGTGTGTATGCGTGTGTGTGTGTGTGTGTGTGTGCGTGTGTGTGTGTGCGTATCTGCGTGTATTGGAGACACAGCTATTACTTCCAAGAAATACCACCACTACCACCACCAACAACATAACAAAATAACAACAACAACAACAACAACAACGATAATAAAAAGACACAAGCGTTAAAAAATCGCACCAACACACACTCACACAAACATTCATATACACATTGAACTTGTTTTGATAAGCAGATCACTTACATACAGCAATTGCAGAAGTGAGCATTTGCTAATTTAACTATTTCATATATCTTAAAGTTACTGCAAGCACCACCAGATTCCTTACTTGGCATGAAAAGACAGGACATAAGGGATGTTTTTGTTTTTTAACAGAAACGCGCGCGCGCGCACTGTGTATGTGCACGCGCGCATCGTGTGCGTGTTCAGGCGTGTGTGTGTGAAAATGAGTGCATAGTTTTCACTATGCCTTAGAGAGAGAGAAAGAGAGAGAGAGAGATTGGGGGGGAGGGAGAGAGGGAGAGACACACAAACACACACAGACAGAGACAACCAGAGAGACAGAGACAGAGAAAGGGACAGACAAAAATGTTACTCACACTCTTTAATTCTTATGTAATATTACGTCAATGTGAATATACTAGACATAGAAAGCAAAGGTAAGGGGTTGGAACTAAACAGCAGGAAGACTGAAGTCATGGTGATCAGTAAAAAACATGAAATCCTCTCATGCAAAATAACAGCAAATGGCACAACCTTGACACAGATTAATAAGTTTAAATACCTGGGAACGGTCATTTCATCTGACGACAGATGTACATCGGAAATAGCCGGCAGAATTGGCCAAGCCAAAACAGCATTCAAGAAGATGACAAGCATTCTTACCAACAAATGCCTATCAATTAACACCAGGAAGAGAGGTTTTGGATGTTATATAGAACCGATACTGTTGTACGGATGTGAGGCGTGGACAGCCAACAAGCAAAGCCAGAACAAGATTGAGGCAGCCGAGATGTGGTTTCTAAGAAGAATGTTGAGAGTTCCATGGACAGCAAAGACAACAAATGAGACAGTCTTGATGGAGGCAGACACAAGTAGATCATTCATAAGGAAGATTAGGAAAAGACAGGCAACATTTATAGGCCATTTTATGAGGAAGGGAGATTTGGAGCGCCTGGTCACAACGGGAAAGCTGGAGGGAAAGAGAGCACCAGGTAGAACCAGGGAGAAAATGCTAGACGGACTTGCGGAGCGGCTGAAGACGAGAAGGGTGGAGGAGATGCTTGGGGCAACAAGAGATAGAGACAGATGGAAGTCCAGGATCGCCAACGCCATGTGGCAGGGCACCTGATGATGATGATGATTACGACAATGATTTTCATCTGAAGTTTTAAGTCACAGTTGTTTGTCCTGTTCTTTCCTTTTTTCGTACGTGTGTGTGTGTGTGTGTGTGTGTGTGTGTGTGTGTGTGTGTGTGTGTGTGTGTGTGTGTGTGTGTGTGTGTGTGTGTGTGTGATGTTACTCTCTGATTTAACTTTAAGTGGAATTTCTGAATTACCCACGTCAAATTTCTTCAATAATGCTATTAGTTTTATCAGTTTCAATCTTATACTTATTATTGTTCTCTAAATGTCAGAACAACATCAAGGTTGACTTGACAATATAAAGTTAATAATGGTGGTAATGTTTGTATGTGTATGTGGTTGTGCACGCGGGGTGTGTGTGTGTGTGTGTGTGTTGTGTGTGTGTGTGTGTGTGTGTGTGTGTGTGGGGCGCGCGCGTGCGTGTGTGTGTGTGCGCGCGCGTGTGAGAGAGAGAGAGGGAGGGAGAGAGAAAGAGAAAGAGACGAGAGAAAGAGACGAGAGAGAAACACGGGAGAGAGAGACACGGGAGGAGGGGAGAGACAGAGACGGAGAGGTGGAGTGTGAGAGAGGAAGAGAGAGAGAGCGGGGAGAGAGAGACAGAGAGAGGGAGAGAGAGAGAGAGAGAGAGAGAGAGAGAGAGAGAGAGAGAGAAAGAGAGAGAGAGAGAGAGAAAGAGAGAGAAAACAGACAAAGACAGAGAAAAAACAAAATGTATCGGGAAAGTTTCCCAGCTGTTTACGTCGGAAATGTTTACCGATTTGTAACCACAAACCCAGCCAACAGGAAGAGTCAAATACATCATTTGAAATGGGCAACACCCCATTAGTCATTTTACTCTGACCCGAAATGAGATCAGATCTGAGCAGAGATTTCTAGTATACCTATCATCCTTTCGTGGTGTGTGTGTGTGTGTGTGTGTGTGTGTGTGTGTGTGTGTGTGTGTGTGTGTGTGTGTGTGTGTGTGTGTGTGTGTGTGTTGTTTGTTGTGTGTGTGAGAGTGTGTGTGAGTGTGTGTATGTGTGTGTGTGTGTGTTTGTTTGTGTGTGTGTGTGTGTTTTGTGTGTGTGTGTATGGTGTGTGTGTGTATGGGGGTGTGTGTGTGTGTGTGTGTGCGTGTGTGTGTGTGCGCGCGCGCGCGCGAGTTTTGTGTGTGTGTGTGTGTGTGTTTTGTGTGTGTGTGGTGCGTGCGTGTGTGTGTGCGTGTGTGTGTGTGTGTGTGTGTGTGTGTGTGTAAAATAAATGTGTGTGTGTAAAATAAATGTGTGTGTGCGTGTGTCTGTGTGTTTCTCTGTGTGTGTGAATAAATTTATCAGATCTGACACAAAGCATGTGGAGCTGTGTTAAGTTTCAAAAACATTGTCAATTTTTTTTTTTAAAATGCTAGCACCAAACGGTACGTCACCCAAAGGGAGGTGACTGTCGACCAGTCTTAGAATTACGTCCCTTGTACTGTGCCGACGTATTGCTGCGGTCTCTTTACAGAACGGAAGATTTTCAGCATGTCTTGATTATTTGTTTTTGTTGTTCAATTTCATTTAATGTCTATCCATATAATGTCATATTAGAACACAACAAGACAGTCTTTGTTGTGTCCTGTCTGTCTGTCTTTCTCTCTCTCTCTCTCCCCCCCCCCCCCCCCTTCTTTCTGCCTCAACTCTGTAATTCCAATAGCTTATAAAAAAAGAAAGACTCCTTTTTCCAGACAATAACATCTGAACAAATGCAAAAAACAAAACAAAAATTAATCGTCCCTGTGCGTTTTACAGAACAAATCTAATGTATCCAAACTAAATCTTTGAGTTGACAGTCGTCTATCGGTGCAATCACTTTCTAATTTTCCAATAATACGTCACCGATAAGCCCTAAAGATCCCACACAGTGTTACACGGTGTTACACAGTGTTGTCTGCGTGTTGTACTGACGCAGTAGGCCTACTGAAATAGAACCGAAAGAAATCCATATCAAACATGAAGCGGACATCGGAATGATTAATGCGTTAATTAGGATGGAAAATTTCAATACCATACACGGGCTTGGCTGCCACATACTAACTATGATACTGCACTGGTCTTAAAATACCGCTGAACGAACCGATTCTTAAAAAAAAAAAAAAAAAAAGACAAACAAACCAACAAAAACTACAAGATGGCCAAGTCAGCGTATCAATCTCCCTTTTTATACAAAAATATCAAAAGATTTTGAAAATCTCAAGGACAGCGTGACCACGAGGAAATATCAAACTGAAATCAAACCATGTTGTCTTTCATTGAGTTGTGTCATATTGACCTTTACAGATATTACGTCGTATCACACTGCTTTGCACGTGTATTGTGACATCCAGTCCGGTCTCCTCGGGAAGAATGCTTCTGCAAACAAGAAGTGTTAGGTTTTGTTTTCCATGATCAACATCATAACGTAATAATAATAAAAAAAAAAAAGTTTTAAAAAGTGGAACCGCCAACACAAACTTATTGTTTACATTTGCTAACGGCCTTCGGATTCTGGCCGATCTAACGGTGTCAATGGCACTTATCATCATCGTCTGTGTTCGCACACACAACACACAACACACACACACACACACACACACACACACACACACACACACACACACACACACACACACTCCCCACCCCCACCCACGCACACTCTCTCTCTCTCACTAATTTCAGAGAGAGAGAGAGAGAGAGAAAGAGAGGGACAGAGAGAGAGAGAGAGAGAAGCACGACATGCGCACGCACACGCCAAACAGAGAAACAGGAAGACATAACAGGCACAGAAAAGAGAGAGAGAGAGAGGAGAGAGAGAAGAGAGACAGAGACAAAGACAGAGACGAGAGAGAGAGAGAGAGAGAGGAGAGAAAAAGAGAGTCAGAGACAGAGACGAGAAGAGGGCAGAGAGAAAAGAGAGAGTCAGAGACAGAGACAGAGACAGAGAGAGACAGAGAAATATTCTCCCAAAACACCAAGCACAACGACCACACTGATCTCTCCCAAACCACACCAAATCACAGGGTGGACTCCACGTAATGAATGTCTCCTCCTGAAGACCTGTAATTTATACCTTTCCCACGCAACACGACAGGCCGCCGTATCAAATAATGACATATGATCAAACGTCTGTTTACAGGAGATCTCTCAGACCTCAATGTTTAGAGGGGATCCACAGTCAATTCAGTTCGATCTGCGTTGTCTGAAATACCCACCGACCGCTATGGACCATATCAGGGCTGTCACCATGCCGCCCACAGAGGCCACAGACAAAAGACTATCACCATTCCACCGACAAAGGTCAGAGGCTAAAATTTATCACCACTTTAAAAATCACCTCAGCAAATATTTCACAAGACAAAAAAAAAAAAATGTTCATATCTAATAAAACATCCAACTCAAAATTAGGTGTTTTCTGTGTACAAGTCGTATCAAACGAAAGAAAACGATTTCAAATCTTACGAAAGAAGAAAAAAAAAATTCCGGAGGAAATCACGAAAAAAAAGTCTTAAACCGAGTTTGCTGTAAAACATTTCAATCTGATGTCATGTCAGTGACAGTAATCAAGTAACAGGTCTTTGACACTGACACTCTCATCACAAGGCACGCACCAACGAACTTCCTCTCCATGTAATGGAAGAGAAAGGAAGGAATCTTTGACCCCGTACATGATCTATTTAATACTACTGCTGTGACTTTTGGTTTCCTATGATACCGGGCAGATGTTCTGAGAGAGATGGACGGATCTGGTAACACTTGCTTATCCGTTCGGGTATCCCATTGTTCTTGCTGGAGACTTTCTAAGAATTCAGTGTTACATGGGATCTCTGAGGTGTCATTGGTTACAGGGGATCTCTGAGGTGTCATTGGTTACAGGGGATCTCTTCTGAGGTGTTATTGGTTACAGGGGATCTCTGAGGTGTCATTGGTTACAGGGGATCTCTGAGGTGTCATTGGTTACATGGGATCTCTGAGGTGTCATTGGTTACATGGGATCTCTGAGGTGTCATTGGTTACATGGGATCTCTGAGGTGTCATTGGTTACAGAGGATCTCTGAGGTGTCATTAGTTACAGAGGATCTCTGAGGTGTCATTGGTTACGGGGAATCTCTGAGGTGTCATTGGTTACAGGAATCTCTGAGGTGTCATTGGTTACGGGGAATCTCTGAGGTGTCGTTGGTTACAGGGATCTCTGAGGTGTCATTGGTGACATGGGATCTCTGAGGTGTTATTGGTTACAAGGGTTCTCTGAGATATCACTGGTTACAAGGGATCTCTGAGGTGTCATTGGTTACGGGGAATCTCTGAGGTGTCATTGGTGACAGAGGATCTCTGAGATGTCATTGGTTACAAGGGTTCTCTGAGGTATCACTGGTTACAAGGGATCTCTGGTGTGTCATTGATTACAGGGGATCTATGCAGTGTCATTGGTTAAAGTGGATCTCTGACGTGTCATTGGTTACATGGGATCTCTGAGGTAATCACTAGTTGCAAGGGATCTCTGAGGTGTCATTGGTTACAGAGGGTCTCTGAGGTGTCATTGGTTACAGAGGATCTCTGAGGTGTCATTGGTTACAGGGGTTCTCTGAGGTGTCATGGGTTTACAGGGTTCTCTGAGTGTCATGGTTACAGGGGTTCTCTGAGGTGTCATTGGTTACAGGGGTTCTCTGAGGTGTCATTGGTTACAGGGGTTCTCTGAGGTGTCATTGGTTACAGGGGATCTCTGGGGTCTTTACTGTTTACAAAGGCTCTCTGACGTTTTATTATTTACACGGGATCTCTGGGGCCTTTACTGTTTACGTGGATCTAGGCAGTCTTGTAGTTTATAAATATTCTATAAGGTACTATCGTTCATTGATTATCTATGGGATCTTACTGTTGGAATCTTATTGTTTACGGGGAATCTCTGGGATCTTGTTGTTTAAGAGGATCTCTGGGATCTTAATGTTTACAGACGATCTCTGAGATCTTATTGTTTACAGGAGGTCTCTGAGATCTTATTGTTTACAGGTGGTCTCTGAGATCTTATTGTTTACAGGGGATCTCTGAGATCTTATTGTTTACAGGGGGTCTCTGGGGTTATGTTGTTTACAGGGGGTCTCTGGGGTTATGTTGTTTACAGGGGGTCTCTGGGGTTATGTTGTTTACAGGGGGTCTCTGGGGTTATGTTGTTTACAGGGGGTCTCTGGGGTTATGTTGTTTACAGGGGGTCTCTGGGGTTATGTTGTTTACAGGGGGTCTCTGGGGTTATGTTGTTTACAGGGGATCTCTGGGGTTATGTTGTTTACAGGGGGTCTCTGGGGTTATGTTGTTTACAGGGGGTCTCTGGGGTTATGTTGTTTACAGGGGATCTCTGGGGTTATGTTGTTTACAGGGGATTCTATAAAGTCTTGATGTTCACAGGAATCTCTGGGGTCTAACTGTTTACAGAGGATCTCTTGGGGTGTTTACAAAGTCTCCGAGGTCTCACTGTTTGCAGGGGATCTCTAATGTCTCATTATTTTCGCGTGCTTTGCTCAGTTTATGTGCCATGCGTAACCCGTCTATTTGGAAGGCAGCTATTTGGCTGACAGATGTTTGAAGCGGAGGGAAAAGGAGGGATAGAGGTCTGTAGATACAGATATTGCGCAGTGCCTGTGCAGACTGATTTACTTTAAAGGAGAGAGAGGAATTATTAGTATGTCTGGGCCATCTTGCTTGCTTGTTTTTTTTGTTTTTTTTCCTTTTGTTTTTTTCTTCAGTGCTCGTCGTTCTCGAACTGTTATGTCACATGGGATTCGTAACGCTCAATTTTCCGTCCTGCGTCCAGTTTGCCGTGACGACGAGTTGTGCAGGATAATTATTATCACCATGCCTGAAGGCTCTGGCAGACAGTAATTACTGCATGTCTTTTTCTATTTGTCCGCGTTCAAATCTATATTATTACAAATATTGATGAAGCTGATAACAACTATCTTTGCTGATGTCTTAAGTGATGATGGAGCATCATATTTATGCATCCTCGGGAATGTCAACTTTGATGCTGCTTTCAAATTCATACTATTACAATTACTGACGAAGCCGATAATCGCTATCTCGTTGTCCTAACTGGTGGTGAAGCATTATATTTATGCATGCTCAGCAATGTTTGATGATACAAGCTTACAACAGCTGTATCTGTTGACATCCTATTTAGTAGTTATAGATTATGTAGGCGCACGCCTAGCAACATTAAACATCAGACATTCTCCGATGACTAATCATGCAGTTTGCACTCAGCACTGCTGGGAATCCCACAACGGGCGCGGACAATTTATTTTTTGTAATTTAATCATCTGACAGCCAAACAGTAGGTAATGCACGTTAATTCTGGGGAATACTGACAGGTCTTTTCTGCTTCGAACATCCCTTCTCTTTCTAGTAAACACTACATACATAATTTCTCTCTCTCTCTCTCTCTCTCTCTCTTCTCTCTCTCTCTCTCTCTCTCTCTCTTCCCCCTCCTCTCTCTCCCACATAGACTCACTACGAGCATTCTGGTGTACCTCATTAGCACACATCCTCCAAGACAGAGTTATCACGGCAACTGGTAGCATTAACATGCTTAAGTCACTGTCTTGAAAATTAAGAGTTCTTGTTCTCTCATGCAGCATTTTGGGGCTAAAGTGGAGGAGCATTATTCGTTTGGCCGAGTCTTTTGAAGGTTAGCTTACTGCCACACAGCCAGCCATACAGAACTACAGGTTATCTTCGATTCAGTTCAGTTCATATTGCTTAAAGCCCAGCCGACAACTAGAGTTGCACGTTATCTTAACCAAACCAAAACAAACAGCAATAAGTAGATGAGCAAATGCGTATCCATACTGTCCAGCACATCATCATAAAAGAGAAACAAGAGGTGCCTTTTCGCAGCCCACACAACTGACATGTCCATGACGACTTCACACAAATGGCAAATGACAAAAATTTCAGCAACAGATTTTTATTTTCGCTACAGAAAATTGCACAAACGTGCAGCGCCATTGCAAAAGGCTAGTAATCACATGACACCACTACCACTGAGGAAGATAGCAACATTCAAAGGGAATTTCTCTATGATAAGAGAGACTCGCGTGATCTGTTTTACTTCTTCACCGTTTTGATTTGGTCCGTAATGGTTGCAATTCTTGCGAGAAAAGAGTTATATTGACAATGCTACCCTTAAAAGATGAACGTCACTTCATTACTGTTTTCATTTGTCTGTAAAGGTTGCAAATTCTTGAGTGATAATAGCACTATCGATAATGTTTACCTTTAAAATTAACATTCTGTGGTTAACCAAAAGGTGGTCCGATCACAAAGAACGACGACTTCGGGGCTGTAAAATCCCTACAAATCTGAACAGACACGCCCATCTCCCATTAAATGTAAAGAAAGCCGTAACACAACACAGACATCAGACAATAAAGATTCAAGGAGTTTGATACGATAACACATTCTTTTGACAATACCAAACTAGGTAGTGCTGCGGGTGACAGTCACTGCACTTACTTATTAATCATTTCCATATACCGGCTGAACATCCACGTGAACCGCAAGTTCAAGCTGCCACCTTCACTAAATGGCCGCAGCGCTCCAGAGAATCAGACAACTGAACATTGCAGCGATGTCATCTCAATCAAGTGGAGCGACAGGAGATGCGGAGTTTGGAGCTGGTCCAAACAGGATTCATCACACTTGGACAATTCCATATGCGCTCCATCAAAATATGCCAGCAATTTTTTCTGGCAGACTCTGTGGGCCTGTGCAAAACCCAATTTACTGGCAAGGCCTTGAAATAGGAAGGGAGGAGGGAGAGGGACCTATGAAACACTAAGCTGACATCACCAGAATGACAGAAACATTAAGGTAGGCAGTGGCCAAGTCAGTTTTCATGTTACAGGTTGGGACCCAACTTGAGATGTCAGACTTTTGAGTCCAAGGCACTCTCAACAGAACCAGGAGACATGGCAGATTACATCTCCTCTGACCACCAAACTCCTTATCTGCTGGTAGTAACAGATAAACAACGGCTACGTTCGTTGCCAGATGTGCTTGATCAAGTAGATGACGTAAAAGAAGAAGAAGAAGATTAAAAAAAAAGAACTTCAACAATACTAAGACACACACACACACACACACACACACAACACACACACACACACACACACACACACACACACACACACACACACACATCACCACACCACCACATACACACCACCCACACACGCGCGCACACTCTCACATATAACACACACATGATCAAAAAGATTTCAACATAAAATAGCACAATGGTCAGAGATTGCTTTTCCCAGTGTTGACAATCTCACTACCTCAATAGACGACAGAGCTGGATAGCCAACAGGAGGCACCTCAAGTAAGAAACTTTTGAATAAAAAAAAGACAAAAAAAGACAAAAAACGTGACAAAAAAAAAAAAAGAAAAAAAAAAAAAAGGGGGGGGGGGGGGGGATAAAGAAAAGAAAAAAGCCACGACCAAAAAAAGTCCGGTAAAAAACAAACAAAACACAAAACGCAAATCGACAATATCCATAAAAAAAAACCAGAAGAAATAAGTGAGCTTAAAACAAAACGAAACAAAATAAACGAGCACACATGAAAGAGGTTATTAACACCAAACACCATTCAGAGAAAAAAGGTTCTGGTGCACCACAAAATCTATAAAACGAGTCTGGACTCTGTTCAAGAGGGGTTCATCGCACTCGGACAATTCCATATGCGCTCCACCCAAATATGACATCTCCCCAAGGCTGCGCAAAACCACATGCACTGGCACAGTCTTGAAATAGGGAAGGTGGGGGCGAGACGTATGAAACACCCGAGACAAAACCCAACTAGATGAACTTTTGGGAGAAAGATGTAAAGATTAAGTCGAGCTGCTTCATTAATAATGGAGCTATCTACCGAAGGCAGAAAACAGTCAACCTGCATTTCTGCATGCAGTTCTAATCATGGTTTATTAACATTGCAGTAAACATTGACGACTCCAATCTTACACTACTGAAATAACACTCTACCACTGTAGTCGTACCTGTAAGTTTGCTCGAACAAAAGCGGCGACACATGTACATGTTAATAAATCAGGATTATTCCACATGAACATTTCGGACACGCGTCAGCCACCTGTGACATGTTAACGACACCATTACAACCAGTACCATCGTTCATTTTATACCTACGAAGCCAGTAGGAAGACAGAGAGGTAAGGAGAAATAGTTGGACACTTAGTATTTTTTCATGATTTGTCTACATCCAAGAGAGAGAAAAGGGAGTGGGGTGGGGGTGGGTGGGGGAAAGAATAAAAGGAAGTTATCTCCAGTATGTATGTGTGTGCATCTCTCTCTCTCTCTCCATATATATATATATATATATATATATATATATATATATATATATATATATATATAAAATAATACATACATAATATATATACATACATGTATATATATATATATATATATATAGACAGATAGATATATATATATACACAATCACATATGTATATATATATATACACACACACGCATATGCACACACATATATATTATTGTCATTATTATTATTATTATTATTATTATTATTATCATTGTTGTTCTTATCGTTATTATAACTATTCTTAACAAGAAGCACCCAAAGGTGCGGATGAGACCCAGGACACCAACACCACGCCGCTGTCCGGACAATCACCTCAAGTTCCCGACGCCACTCGATAGCCATTTCATCAACCCAAAGGGGGGCCATTGTCCATGCGTTGTATGACCCATTCTGGCCCAGTCATCAGTTACCTTGTTTACATATCTCGTGTGTGTGTGTGTGTGTGTGTGTGTGTGTGTGTGTGTGTGTGTGTGTGTGTGTGTGTGTGTTGTGTGTGTGTGTGTGTGTTTGTGTGTGTGTGGTGGGGGGGGGGGTGCGTGCGTGTGTGTGCGTGCGTGCGTGCGTGCGTGGTGGTGCGTGGCGTGCGTGGTGTGTCGTGCGTGCGTGCGTGCGTGCGTGCGTGTGTGTAGACAGAAGGGAGCTTGAAGTGTTTCATGGACCGTGGACCCGCCCGTCTTCTTTGCCAACAGAATCGGATTCCTCTGACTGCATCCAACTACCGCCTGTCTGTCCATCGCATGTTGCTGTGGTCGTCTCCTCACCTTGCTCAGAGGAAAAAACTGCTTGCCTGCTTATTTTCAGTTCTACAAGACTGTCTGTCTGTCTGTCTGTCTGTCTGTCAAGTCTGTCTGTCTGTCTGTCAAGTCTGTCTGTCTGTCTGTCTGTCTGTCTGTCTGTCTGTCTGTCTCTCTCTCTCTCTTTTCTCTCACTCAGATGAATACTATGGAAAAAAAAAACCTAAGTAAAACACAACTGCGTACTTGTTATTCCCTCGCACAAGAACATTCCACTCATCCTGGAAAAAGAAACCTTCAGTAAGACCGAGGCCATGTTTCAGCCAACACTATCTCAAAGTTCTGGCGCGCCACCACCTCCAGTTATCATCAATAACCAGCAGATCAAGAGATGGACAAACTGTACTACATGGGCCGTACACAATGATCTGTAACGGATCCCTTGATGCTAAGGAGAAGACACGCCTCTTCAAGGATAGCTCGGCCTTTGAAATGCTGACCAGCAGGTTGTGGCAAGACCACGGCAAAAGGCTGTCCACGGAGATTGCTGTGTACAACAGTAGTAGTCCCGATCGCCCTGCTGTATAGCTGTGAGACGTGGATAACTACCCACAGCACATTCAATAGCTGGAAAAAGTTCCATCAAAGATGATCTGCAAAACTTCGTGGCACGATTGAGTGTTCAACCATCAAGTTGTGAAGAACACTCGTGTCCAGGCTGCGTGTCCAGCCATCAAGTTGTGAAGAAATGTGTCTACCAACCAAATGCCAGCTTCACTGGACAGGACATACTGTCCTTATGGAAGGCAACCGCATCTTGAAGATTCTCCTGTATGGAGAGCTGAAGCAAGCACAGTGACCAGGCAAGACCACTACAGCAATACAAGGATTCTGCAGCTACTGAATGCGCCGTCGGTAGTTAGTCCTCATCAACGGCGGCATCACCACCACCAACTGGGAAAACGTTGTGTGCAACAGAGCATACTGGAGACAGCAGGAAACGCAAGGCATAATCAGTTTTGAAAAGCGCAATACAGTTGCCGTTCAAAAGAGGAAGGATGGGCGGAATTTGAATCCGGGGCCACAGGACTCCACCCACGGAGAACAGTGGCAGAATGGTTCAGACGTTCGCCTGCCAATAACTAAACTCGAGGTTCCAGGGTTCGTCGTTCCTTGTTGACGCCTTGACTCTTCTCAATTTGACTGGACAATCAAAATGAACGTCTAGTCCTTCGGAAGGGCACGAGAAAAGCCCAGCCGACTGCCTAGAGCCATATCATGGCTATAACCTGTTTCGAAAAAAACAACAACCCCACAACACTTCAACAGGAAAGAAAAAGAAAAGAATTTAATACACATATCAATCTGTGCATGCATGCAAGGACGCTTCTGCAGTAATAATTTCTGAGTTGTCTTCTTGAGGTCGATACACGGTCTCCGCCCATATGGAAGTTGTCTGATCAGTTGTTTTTGTCCTAAATTGTTTTCGTCTTGTACGTACACTTTGTAAAGGCCACTTGGCAAACAAACAAACACACACACACACACACACACACACACACACACACACACACACACACACACACACACACACACACAAACAGCCAGTCTTGTTCTTTTCAATTAATCAACGCGTTCTCATTATTGGTTCAGGTTTTGTTCAGTTTTTTTTGTTTGTTTTTGTTTGTGTGTGTGTGTGTTAATTATTTACTTTGCATGTGCGCGTGTCTGCAAACAAAGGAGCGCGCCAACACGCACATAGACAAAACATGCACAGGTGCACGCACCCACGCCAAAGTCCCTATTCTCCATTCTGTAAGTACCATGGAAGCAAACCTAATTTCCATTACGCAAAGACGGGGGTTTATTGATGCCGGTGACAGGTATGACGGCTAATGGTGCTACTACTAAGGCAATCCATTAACGATATGACTTTTATTTATCAGAAAGGGCTGCTCAATACACCGTCAGCTGTCAAAATAATAGCAATGTCCCTGGCATCAACCCAATCACTGCATTTATGTTACTGTCAGGTTATTTTTATTCAGCACTCGCGTCTCGTTGTGGCGTGTGTGTGTGTGGTGTGTGTGTGTGTGTGTGTGTGTGTGTGTGTGTGTGTGTGTGTGTGTGTGTGTGTGTGTGTGGTGTGTGTGTGTGTAGTGTATGTGTGTGTGTGTGTGTGTGTGCGCGCCGCGCGCGTGAGTATGTGTGTGGATATGAGAAGAGTGAAATGGAGCAACATCTCTCATTCACAAACGACTGAAAAGCAGACGTAAAGGTAACGTTTACAGAGAGATAGATAAATCAGCCGTCTGATCGATGACAGATTCCATTATCATTATCATCATCGTCATCATCATCATCACATAACTACACCTGCGCGTGTGTGTGAGTTTATGCGTGAATATGCACGTACTTAAGTGTGTCTATGCGTGACTGTGCGCTCACATACATGCGTGTGCAAGCGTGTGCGTGCGTGCAAGTCCCTAACGCGATCTAGTGTGAATACGCAAGAACGTGACCTCGAGCCGATGGTCGATACGAATCGATGTTTTTTTTCAAAGAGAATGGACGCTCTGGAGGAATTTCAAGCAAATAATGCAAAATAATGCAAACAATAAAGGAACCGCTTTTGTTTCATTACCGTGCCCGTGGCTTCAACGTGAATGCATAATTAACATAGCATTTGTTGTCTATCCCATTGGAGTTCAGCACGTTTTCGTCCTATGTTCGTTTGGAGGTCTCGTTTGGTTGATTTTGTTGTTATTATTATTGTTATCTTCTTCCACCACAAGGCATCTATGGCGTTAGTGCACACGGAATTTATTCAGAGTGCAGAAAAGCTGTCCTGAGAAAACCCAAACTGCTGTATTATTTCGTGACCATGCGTGTGTCATTATTCCCTTTAAAATGGGGATATTCAGAAATGCTGAGCTCTGATAGTGCTCCTTCCATTTACATTCATACCGAGTCTGGAAACTGGAGTTTGTTCAAGAGGAATTCATCGCACTTGCACAATTCCATATGCGCTGCACCAATATCTGCCAGCAATTATCTGGCAGACTCCTGAGCCTGTGCGAAACCCTATACGCTGGCAAGGTATTGAACTGAGAAGCGGAAAGGATGAGGGTGGGGGGTGGAGAATAAAACTTTGAAACACTAATATAACACCACCAAAATGATAGAAGTGTCACTATGGGCAGTAAGCAGGCCAGTGTTTACTGACGCGGGCTGGGACCGAACTCAAGACGTTAGATCTCGAGTCCACGGCTGTATCAAAAGAACCAACCAGCCCACATAAGAAATCTATTGCAAATCAGGATCATACGTCCCAACTCGTTTGATGTCACGAATAACTTGAATGCTGTTATGAGCACAATATAATTTTCGAGTTAAAACGACGAGTGAGTGAATGAAAATTCATCAAAAGTGGCCAATTTTTTCTTTTTGTTTTGTTTTTGTTTTTGTTTTTGTTTGTAGAAACCAATTTCAGTTCAAATGTTTGGTTGATATGTTTGAGTGAGTGACTGGGATTTCCAGCCATTCCAGCAACACGGGCAGCTCACGGAGGCAATCTGTCAAAACTGAGTTCATAAGGTCGCACGCTGGACTACAAATGTTGGGGGAAAAAATCAATTCTCGCTTTAATTTCCAATGCTTTCGCATGGTCAGACAAGAAGACCCAACCACACAGACTTCTTAATGTTCTCACTCGGATACAACCATCAGAAAGAACCAGACCACGATACAGCATCGGTAAGGAAGAAAAGTATATAAACGCTTGCGAGAAATATCGTAAGGAAAACATTCAAATCTCATAAGCTTGGTTTTGTTGGTTCTGCAGGTGCGCATACCTCCTCCTCGTCACGTTCCCTCTCTGCTCTCTCCTGACCTGTAGTCTTAGAAATAGAAAGATGTTTACCTTTCATTTTGTGGCTAAAGTTTATATTAAAATCTGGACACCACCTCCTCCCCCCTCCCCCAAAAGCATATAAATAGAATAATATAATCTAAACATTTCTGTTATTGTTGTTGCCCAGCCTTTGTTAAAGCAATTTTAAAACAATCAGTTTTAGCGTATGAATCTATTCCGGTACCCCCCCCCCCCCCCAAAAAAAAAAGTTTATGAATAGAACAATATAATCTAAGAATTTATGTTATTGTTGTTGTCCAATTTTTGTTATTACCGTTTTAAAACAATAACTTTTAGCGTATAGATCTATTCCGGTACACCATTATCTCCCAGATATAAAAACGTTACGCACGAACAGATCAATTACCAAGCATCATAATCGGTTTCGAACGGGGTAACATAACAATCGCTTTGAAAGACAACCACATTTAAGCAAATTAAACAGCACCAATGACGTCTGAGGAATGAGAAAAGCATTAAAGACGATCCAAATGTAAAACCGTATTCAGCTGTAACAAGCACGCTCACATCAACAAAACAGTGTCGCTGACGTCCGCAAGATGCAAGGAAAGACAATAAAAATTGACAGAAATGCCTATTATGAACCCTTTTTACTCGAAGTAAAATTACCCTGAAATAATTAAAATCAAACACCTTAAACTAAACGAAAGAGAATCGGTGCCGTCTTAAGAATGACACGACTCAACATAAGTGAGAGGAAACCGAAAGTATCAACTCCCACTAAATCTCATTACATATAGAAAGACGCCGCCATTACTATTAATTACGATGACACTCAAAGACACAATCCACGTTGATTTTGATTAAATCCAGAATGAGATAATTCGTATTAACGATGATTACATTAGAATGACATGATTTCACTGATTAAGACGACACTGTCATGTTTGTTTCTTGGGTGCGTGTAAGGACGTTATTCTGGCACAGTCGGCAGACTCGTGTCTTCAGCGGATGGATCACTACTCGTCAGAATTCTACCGTTCACCTGCCTGGCTTGGATGCCCTTACCAGGCACACGCGGCTCTTGCCAGCATATCTCTCTGGGTCACACAGACACACAAGCACCCCGATCAACATCAAGGTTGTGATCCGGGTGGAAGGTGCTGGGGGTGAGGCCCGCGCTGCCAAGACCCACACAAAAACAAACTTGCCAAGATCCAGAACACTGGAATGAGGATCATCACGGGCGGAATGAACATCATTCCCATCAACGCCAAGGAGAAGACCACAGGATTCATCCCACCGGATACACAGAGAGAACAGACGGTACAGCTAGAAGCTGCCAAGACTTCCATCTCAACATGCACAAGAACTACAGCTGTAACCGAGCAAAACCCGCCTCAAGAGGAACAGCGGCAACTATTTCGTAAAGAAGCTGACAGAAAAAAACATGCTGAGGTCTTGCCTGCAAGTGAAGATGAGACAGAATCACTCCAGGCTACTTAAGACTGGAACATCCAAACAAATATTACATTTCAAGTTTGTCACAGAAGTCCTACTAGGCATTCCAATCAAGAGAGATCAATCACAAGCAGTCCTAAAGATCCTTACGCCAGAAACGCTTGATGGTATCTATAACAACTCACAATGGAAACATATCTTCACAATGGTACAGCAGATAGAACTATAAAGAATGGTGGCAGTGAGCTCCTCATCGCTGATGGAAGGACAGTAAAATGTCCTTCCCTACAGTAAAGCTGTTCAACTACAGGTGAGAAGACAGATGTGTAAGAAACATCAAAACTCACAAAAGCATATCCCCCAACATCCAAACCTGTCTTAAGAACAGACTGCAAATCCTTGACAGCGAGACTACAACAGCGTGCTGATAGTCTTACCAGATCTACCTTGAAAAGACCTAACAGAACTAGCTCTTACTGTGCCAGTAATGGTGCAACTGATTTTGCCCAGCGTGGCATCTGGGGTAACGAATACGCAGACTCTCTGGCGAAGGTAGAAAGAAGACTACAACAGCAGCAGTAACATCTCATCTCCTTCAGAAAGGTAAAGACCATATAAAACGAAACTTCCACCCTGAACATGACAGAAATGTTCTCACCTATTACCTTCAGTGGCAACAACAAACCACACTCTACCGCTTGAAGACTGGTCACAACCTCTTTCTCCAACATATGTGCCGATTCAGGCTGTCCCACAGTAGCCCTGGGGCAACAAACAGGTTATTATAAAAACCACATCCTTCGTCCAGACCATCAGGCCTACAGTTTGAGGTGTAACCATACGCGAACGAAACAAACAAAGAAAGAAAGAATTATATTTTATACCAATTTGAGTGTCATAATAGCGACAAAACCTCTACTGACAATCACATCCAAGGTGAAATAATCCCAATAATCATATTTACACAATGATAGAAGTACCATCAGAAGTGATTGCATAGTGACAAAAATTGCGTTTATTGTTGTAACATAGTGGGAAATTCCCATTAATTATACTCACACAGAAATATGACTCACATATAATCACACAGAAATGACTCACAATAATCATAAATCAGATCCAGATCCAAAGTGACACAGTTCCGGTGAGTATTATCACACTTAAAAAAACAAACAAACAAACAAAAAAAAACATTGCAGAATCGGGTTGATATCTAGAATCGCATAACTTCCAATAATTTACGACTACATCCCGACTTTTTAACCCTTTGACTCCCGCATCCTATCCACCAACTGCAAAAACTTAACCCTTTGATTCCCTCACCCTATCCATCAGCTTCCAACAGGAAGCTGGTGGATAAGGTGAGGGAATCAAAGGGTTAAGTTTTGCTTTGCTGGCATGGTTGACAATGCTGGATGCTGTTGGACAGAGTGCGGGAGTCAAAGGGTTAAAAATAAAGTTACTCATATATATATATATATATATATATATATATATATATATATATAATATATACATACATACATATATACATACATACATACACACACATATATATATATATACATGTACATATATGTACGTATACATATATGTACATATACATATACATATATATATACGTGCTTGGTGACACGCACGCAGGACTGTATCTCGGATCTGAAGTCCTGGATGACGCACAACAAACTACAACTGAATGACGACAAGACTGAACTTCTACTCGCCTGTCCCACTAAATTTCTCCATGATCCTTCTCTTCCGAAGTCTCTTCTGATAAATGACGTTGACATTCCTTTCTCTCCCACTGTTCGCAGTCTCGGTGTTGCGCTTGATCAGAGTCTGACCTTCCAGCAACACATCTCAAACATCTGTAGGGTAGCGTATCTAGAGTTACGTAGAATCAGCTCTGTCCGTCATTACCTGTCTGTTGATGCAACCAAAACGCTAATTTGTGCATTTGTTCTTTCAAGGATTGATTACTGCAACTCTCTCTTAGCTGGCATCCCCAAAAACCTTTTAGACAGACTTCAAAAGATTCAGAACAACGCTGCACGTCTCATCTTTAAATCCTCTAAGTTTGACCATGTCACTCCTCTCCTCCGCACTCTGCACTGGCTGCCTGTCTCTGACAGAATAGATTACAAGCTTGCTACTCTTTCCTTTTCGATTGTTTCGAACACTGCGCCAGAATACCTATCCTCGCTTCTTGACATCTACACACCATCCCGTCAGTTGCGTTCTTCTGCAGACACACGACTCTTTCGCATCCCCCGCATTCGAACAAAAACATACGGACAACGAGCATTCTCCTATCAAGCACCCCAAACATGGAACAACATCCCCAACATCCTTAGGCACTCAGACACAATCACCTCATTCAAATCTGGCCTCAAAACACATCTGTATAGAAAAATGTGAAAAAAGTTTCTGTCTTTAGGATATTGTTTGGGCTGTTGCGTTTGTGCGCATGATTCGTGTATTATATAATGTGCATTGTGGGTGTGGTTGTTTGTGTATTTTGGATAACTTGTGATGTAATATCTATTATTGTCTGTCCGATGGGCAACTATTGGTTAGATTTGATAGACATGTTTCTGTTTGTGTTGATGTCATTGTAATTATAGTAGACTTTGATTGATATGTATGTATAACTGCTAATGTTGAAGTGGCGAATAGGGGTGGTAAAGATAGGGTGAATTGTAAAGCGCTTGGAGCAGAGTTCTCTGGATTTTGCGCTTATAAGTACTCATTATTATTATTATATATATATTATATATATAAATAAATAAATATATATATTATATATATATATATATATATATAAAAAAAAACTGCAGTTGATTACGACACTCAGACTGTCATAATTGCCTATAACCACGGTCAGCCTCAAAATGACATAACTATACG